>JARBWK010000001.1:142487501-142915001 GCA_030556195.1 Anolis apletophallus | reverse complement strand
ATATATACATTCTAATATATTGAAATTATATTATATTATTATAAAATTATTATAAAATCATCAAAACACCCCACTAAAATAAAATGAAATTGAAGAAGACGAGGTGCAAACCAAGATGGAGGCTGATGTCTTGTCTGACTCTACCAACATTTATTTATTATTTCGATTTGTATACCGTCCTATCCAATTTGGCTCAGGGCGGTTTACAGCATATCGACTTAACAATTTAAAACAACAGCTAGAGATTGAAAGAGCATACAGAGTCCCCTCAGCGTATGCGAGACAGCACAATGTGGCCCGAGATGTGGTGGTCCACTTCACGAAAAAGAGGACCAGGGATGCGGTGCTTTTAAGGAAGAAAGAGAGGCAGACCACACACAAAGGGGCCAAGGTGATCATCCTTAAGGAATTCACGCCAGCTGCAATCCTCAAACGAAAAAATTACAGGATCCTCACAGAGGAGCTAAAAAAATAGAAAAAAAAGATTCCGCTGGGAGAGAAGTGAAGGAGTGATGGTCACCTATCAAGACCAAAAATATTGGTTGACCTCAGTGGACAAGGCCCAGGAGTTCTATAAAAACTGCAAAGAGAACCGCTGCAGAGAACGCCCCACACGAAGGTCAGACCGACCAACCGAAGCGGAGACGCTTCTCTCCCCCGAAAGATTCTACATGCCACAACAACGATCCACAAGCCATGGATAAGACCACCACGACCAGGAACATGGGATATAATGCTGACGCCCTGAGCCGCACAGAAGAGATGGCTGATGCTTGATTTCCATGTCCCGATATCGTGCTACTCGAACAACGTAAATGGAATGAACTCGGCCCAGAAGAGAAAAAGAGTATTTAACCAATTACGGAAGAAAAAGTACGATATTGTGGCGCTACAAGAAGTCCACGTAAAGAAGACCCACGCAGGACATCTGGAAAGCAAAGGTATAGGAAATCTCTTCTGCTCGCTGGCGGAAGTAAAGAAGAGGGGAGTGGCAATTTATACAAGTGAGAAACTATCGGCCAAGCTAGCATTCACGGATGTGGAAGGGAGGATAGTCGGAGTAAAAATAGAGCTAGGCACAGTGAGCCTTCTGCTCTGCAATATATACGTGCCGAACGGGCCCAAGACCACCTTCATCCGGACTCTTCTAAGTCTGATAGAAGACCAGGAGTACGATAGCCTGGTACTATTAGGAGACTTCAACGGGGTCCTAGTACCTCGGATGGATAAAAATCAGAGCGCCCCCCAACGGAAAAAACGGAGATGGACACCTCTGGCATGCTCCCAAGAACTTTCCTGCGCCTCAAGGCGGATCTCTCCCTGACAGATGTCTGGCGTCTCCACAATCAAGGGGAGAGAGACTTCACCTTCTACTCCAACAGACATCGGAGCTGGTCCAGGATCGACATGGTCTGGGCGTCAAACTCGCTGACCCCGAAAATAACTCAAATAAAGATCCTGCCGAGGGACACATCAGACCATTGTCCGATTGAGTGGAGTTTCAATCATAGACCCCCCGCGAGGCGCTGGAGACTTAACGATAATCTCCTGAAGAAGGAAGAGGACATACTGAAATATAGGGAGATCACCAGGGACTATTTTAAGCTCAATGATAACCAAGAAACCAGCCCCGAAACAGTTTGGGACGCCTGTAAGGCGGTCCTCAGAGGTCACTTTATACAGCACAATGCGGTAAAGAACCGGGAGAGACGGAGAGCTCTAACTGACTTAACAACCAAAATAGTGACGGAAGAACAGAATCTGAAGGTCCACCCAGACAACCGAGGCACAATCAAAAGATTGGCAGAGTTGAGAAAACAAAAACAACGTCTGGAGCTTGATCAAATCGCTAAAGAACTGAAATTCATGAAACAAAAAGTGTTCCAGAACGCCAATAAGCCGGGCAGATGGTTAGCGAGAAAGATCAAACGCAAGAAGCAGGCGGGATACATAACCAGGGTCAGAGCGGGGATGAAATGGCCACGGCAGAAGAAGCAATCAAAAAGGAGTTCCAGCGATTCTTTGCCAATCTATATGGGGCAGAGCCCGAAAATAAGGAGGGCATATGGAAGTACCTAGAGGATCAGAAGCTAGACAAGATCCCAGGGTACTACAGGGATATCCTCAATAGAGACATCTCGGAGAGAGAAATAGAGACAGCCATAAAGAAGCTAGACTCGAGCAAAGCCCCAGGACCGGATGGTCTGACAGCCCGGTTCTATAAAACCATGAGCCGCGAGATCACCACCTTTTTGAAAAAACTCTATAACAGGGTTCTTTCGGAGGGCACATCCCCTGACACATGGAAGGAGGCCAATATCGTCATTATTCACAAAGAAGGCACGGACGAGACCAATGTGTCTAATTATAGGCCCATCTCCCTACTGAACATTGACTATAAAATCCTGGCCTCCATCCTGGCGTCGAGGCTGAAGGTATGGTTGGGGGATTGGATAGCTCCAGACCAGACGGGTTTCCTGCCGGGCAGACAGGGCAAAGATAATGTTAGGGCTGTCATTAACCTGCTGGAATATTATGAAACACGCCCGCGAGAAGAAGTCGCCTTTCTTGCTCTGGACGCAGAGAAAGCATTCGACAATCTGCGGTGGGACTTCTTCAGGCAGCTCATGACAAAGTTGGATCTTGGTCCCAAATTCCAAAATGCCATCGGGGCGATATACCAGGAGCAATCGGCGAAGGTCTGGGTCAACGGGCAGCCGACAGAACGAATAAGCATCCAGAAAGGAGCCAGGCAGGGATGCCCTCTCTCGCCCCTGATCTTCGTGCTAGCCACAGAGATATTGCTGAGAGCCATAAGATCTAACACCCAGTTACGAGGCCCGAAAGTTGGAAGACACCAATACAAGGTGAAGGCATTCGCAGATGATCTAATCTGTTTCGTCGAAAGGCCTCTGGACTCCATACACTTGTGGCTGGAGGAGATTGAAAAATTTGGCGCATTAGCGGGACTAAAAATAAACAGGGGAAAGACAAAAATCTTAACGAAAAATATACCCAAGAGCCGGCAGGAAAAGCTGGGTTCCATGTCAGGAATGCAAATCTCCAAGTCGATCAAGTACCTGGGTATTCAAATAGCCGCCCAGAACAGCCTGCTAATCAAGAACAACTATGAGGCGCTCTGGAAAAAAATCCAGTCCGACCTAAGGAATTGGAGAAGCGCCAACCTCTCCCTCATGGGCAAGATAGCAGCCGTTAAGATGAACATTCTCCCTCGGATGCTATACTTGTTCCAAAACATCCCTGTCCTCAGGTCAGGTGCTGTCTTTGCGGCCTGGAAAAAAGACATCCTCAGCTTCCTGTGGGATTCAAAGAAAGCCAGGATCAAGTATACGGTCCTGATAGACAAGAAGGAAAGGGGGGGCCTGGGGCTCCCGGATCTGAAGCTGTATCATGACGCATGCGGGCTGATCTTCGTGAAGGACTGGATAGCTTTGGCTAGAGAGGATGTCTTGGCATTGGAAGGATGTGATCTCAAAATGGGCTGGCACGGCTACCTGTGGTACGGGAGCACAAGATCGGATCCCGCATTCAAGAAACATCCCTGAGAGCGGCGCTCCTGCAGATATGGGAGAGATACAGGGAGAGGTTCTTTGTGAAGACCCCCTCTGGGTTTCTCCCATGGAAGCACACCAAAAAAGTACTCTGGGATGGAGGGCATGGCCAAGATACGAAGAGCTCACCATCAAGGTGGCGGGGAGGAGGAGCCTCAAGCCGCTAGCTCAAATGCAAACCCGATACGAACGGCTCACATGGCTACATTATCTCCAGGTCAGGTCCTGGTACAAAAAGGATATACAGGTCGGGTTCGAGGAGAAGGAGACCTTTTGGACGGCCTTTCTACGAAAGGAACGAAAATTGGTCACGAGAGCCTACCAAAAGTTGCTGGAATGGGCCACGGAGACCGAAACGGTAAAAGCCTGTATGGTCAAATGGGCTCAGAATATAGGACGCCCCATCAGCCTATATGAATGGGAAAAGATCTGGAGGAAACAGCTGAAGATCACCTATGCCACAGATCTAACGGAAAACTGGTATAAGCTGTTTTATCGGTGGTATATGACACCACAGAAGTTGGGGGTGATGTACAAAGAGGCGAACTCGACGTGCTGGAAGTGTGGGAGGCACCCTGGAACTTTCTTTCATATGTGGTGGACCTGCACAGAAGCCACAGCCTATTGGAAAGACATCCACAATGGCATTCAGAAAGCTCTTGGCGTCACACTTGAAAGAAAACCGGAAAGCTACCTGCTGGGACTGATGTCAGAAGAGGAATTGCGGAAGAGAACTCGAACGCTTGTTTGTATACCTGACTACGGCAGCAAGGATGGTATACGCGAGGAGCTGGAAAGCCAAAAACGCACCACGCCTCGAGGACTGGGAGGCCAAAGTATGGGATGTCATGAGTATGGATAGGCTCTCTTATTACATGAGTGAGATGGCAGGTGGAACAATAAAAAGGACGGACTGGTCACCATTCCTGACATACATGAAGACCCGGGAGGATCCGACTTCTTCAAAAGCATGAAATCTACTAAAGGTCAACGCTCACCGCTCGGATCCAGAGACATTGGCCCTCTGCTCCCAAGATTTTTGACAGGGTGGAAAGAGACTAATAAAGACAAATTGGGCTAGGCCTCCAAAGAGACCAATCGGCCCCTCTACAACTACTGCTGAAAATGATTAACCCCTCACCCCCCCTTCTTCTTTTTCCTTCCCCCTCTCTTCCCTTCACAAAGACAGTACTAATGAGACTATCCGGAAGCTTATAAACATTGCCCCCCCTCCTCCCTCACCCCCTCCGGTATTACCCCCTCCCTCCCTAAATTTCCCCCCCCTCACTCCCCCCCACCCCGAATCAACCCCCTCCCCAGCCTCCTCCCTGTCTCCTCTTTGTTCCTACTGTCCTATACCGAAAATTGTTCCCCCACTTTTCTTGTTCAAGATAAAATCCAATAAATATATTAAAAAAAAAACAATTTAAAACAATACAAACAATAAAACATCAAACAATTAAAACAATGTTGTCGTCCACAACCAGGGTGGCTAAAGATTAAATGCCTGTCGGAAAAGAGCCGTTTTACAGGCTTTCCGAAAAGTCGGCAGCTCATTTATTGCTCGGACTTCGGCCGGCAAAGCGTTCCACAGGCTCGGTGCCACCACAGAAAAGGCCCTCTGTCTAACTGAAGACAGATGGAAGGTTTGTATGGGGGGAATCTTCAGGAGATTTTGATCCTCAGATCGAAGAAATCTCTGGAGAACATATAACAACTTTATTCTTATATCCAGCCTCCATCTCCCCGAAGGGCCTCGGGACGGCTTACATGGGGACCAAGCACAACATAAAAGAAAATGCAAAATATTATTTATTTTATTTACTTTGCTTCTAGACCGCCTCTCTCAGCCCGAAGGCGACTCGAGGCGGTGTACAACAGCAAAAACTGCTCAAGACAAACATATCAACAATTATCAATACAATACAATTCCAACGTATACAAATTAGCATTCAACGTTAAAAACACAATATCAGCGTCTCATTAATTAAATCGACTTCAAATTGCATCGTCGTCGTTCCTTAGGTCTCAATTTGACAATCATACTACATCTGCAAATGCCCGGTCAAATAGCCAGGTCTTAACCTTCCTGCGAAATGTCAGGACGGAGGGGGCCGATCTGATGTCATTAGGAAGGGCGTTCCAAAGCCGAGGAGCCACCACTGAAAAGGCCCTGTCTCTCGTCCCCACCAATCGCGCCTGCGAAGCAGGCGGGACCGAGAGCAGGGCCTGTCCGGATGATCTTAAGCATCTTGAAGGTTCATAGGAAGAGATGCGTTCTGACAGGTAAGTTGGACCAGAACCGTTTAGAGCTTTAAAGGCCAAAGCCAGCACTTTGAATTGTGCCCGGTAGCAAACTGGTAGCTAATATATTTTTCTACTGATTTCTAGTCTGATTTTAAATAACTGTTTACTGGGGAGTTGCCTTCTCCTCTTAGGGCGCTTGTGCCCGCTTTGTGCTGGTCTGTGACCATAATAAAGTTTTGATTGATTGAACTGGTAGCTAGTGGAGCTGGCACAACAGAGGAGTTGTGCGCTCCCTGAGTGCCGCTCCTGTTATCAACCTGGCTGCTGTCCGTTGAACCAGTTGAAGCTTCCGAGCAGTCTTCAAAGGCAGTCCCATGTAGAGGGCATTGCAGTAATCTATACGGGATGTAACCAGAGCGTGGACTACCGTGGCCGAGTCAGACTTACTAAGGTACGGGCGCAGTTGGCGCACAAGTTTTAGCTGAACACAATTAAAAACATAAACAATCCACTGTAATTAAACCAATAAAATCTACGGGCCCTTCCCCACAGCCCAATATCCCAGAACATCAAGGCAGAAAATCCCACTGTAGCAGCAATCTGGAGTCCCAAAACTCCCAGGCAAATACCTCTAACTCTCAGGCGGCGACTTTCGTGCGGGCACAGGGACGGAAGACGCAACAATTGATACTGGTACAAATGAAGCCAATCTTTATTTGCAAAACATCAGCTGACGGAGTCTGCCTAGCATAAAGGCTGCTAAGATGGCAGAGCCCCGAACAAATGCCAACACTCAGTTTTTATACATTCAATGGCGACAGACCCTTGATCCCGCCCATCTTCATAACTTGCAATAGGCTGGCACTCATGAGCCCATTTCATTACCCAATTAAACAAAGCATTGTTCAGCATTACACTCTTGTTAAAAGTTGTGGCGCAGTATTAATTTTTCATTCTCACGGTATGTTATCTGCCATATGGGCAAGACGTTCCTGAATCGCAACATTTCTACGGCCATTCCCCTGTGCCTGCCAACAGGAATGGCCTCATTTGCCCATGCGCGCTTTCTAACCATTCAGACACAATGTAAACAACGCAGCATGGTGGACTAAGGGCCAATCAGGCCGCTTTTTATCTAGAGGCACATGATGTTCTCCTAGCAAATCACTACTTGTGCCTTTGTACCAATCAGAGCTGATTATTCCCGTCATGGCTTTTGGCGAGCTGCCTCGCTATTCTAAGGCCAGCTACCCTGAAACCTTTGCTGTGCATCACTCTCTCCTGACAGTACTTCTGCTAAAAGCATCAATTCCGCTTTACCACAATATCTGCTTTGAACTGGGTTATCCGAGTCCACACTCAGATAATGTGGGATTTTCTGCCTTGATGTCCTGGGATATGGGGCTGTGTGGAAAGCACCCCAATTTTCCAGATACAAAATGGTGCTGGGGCCTATTATTCACCTGCCTACGACGCCCTCGAAACCCTGCTGAGTCGCGAAGGGCCCTGAAAAAGCCCCAACCAAGGCTGGGGCCTCTTCAAAAGTCTTTGAACTGGACTATATGTCAGTGTGGACTCAGATATCTCAGCTCAAGGCAGATATTGTGGGACTGTGCGCCTTGATATCCTGGGATAGAGGGCTGCGAGGAAGGAAGGGAGGGCGCTGGGCCTGAAGCGACAGAAGGAGGGCTGAGGGAGAGGCGGGAGGAGGAGGACTCCGCCCAGAAACAAAATGGCGGCGCTGCTGCTCTTTCTCCTCCTCTCACTGACGACACATCCGGAGGGGGAGGTACAGGGACCGGAAGTGGGTCGCGCTTCCAAGATGGCGACTCCCTATGTGACTGATGAAACCGGTGAGAGGGGAAGCCGCGGTAGGGCTGAGGGGAGGCGGAAAGGGGGCCCGGGGGTGGCTTCGTGGCCCTGCCCTTCTACCTCCGCCGCGGGGCCTTGGCGCATTCCGCCTTCCGCCGCCCCTCCTTCGCTCCCTGCCTCTCCCTCTCCCATCTTTGCTCGGCCAGGCTCCACCTTCCGCCTCCATCCACCGCTGGGCCACGCCCACTGCGCGCGAGGCTCCCCCCCCTCCCCGCTCTTCTCGGCCAGGGTTGCCTCCCCCCCCCCTCCGCGCTCTTCCCCCCTCTCGGCCCCCTCCCTCCGCTCTTCCTCACCCCCTTGAAAGGATCAGCTCTGCTTCACCCTTGGGCTTGTTCACTCTTCCCAAAATGAATGATCATCACCATCATCTAAATCAGAGTGTTTCCCAACCTTTTTTGAGCCATGGCACATTTTTTACATGTACAAAATCCTGGGGCACACCACCAACCAAAATGGCACAAAATGACACTCTAACACAGTAACACATATAGTTAATGTGTTTTTTAAAATGTATTTATACACTCAGTGTGAAACCTGGGCCTGTTTCGATGAACACAACATAGATGGAATGGCAGAAAGACACAAACTTCCCACACAGATCTCCCATAACCAAGAGAAAATGCTATAGGAGTTTGGTGGGCATTGACCTTGGGGTTTGGAGTTGTAGTTCACCTATATCAAGAGAGCACTGTGGACGCAAACAATGTTGGATCAGGACCAAACTTGGCATGAATACTCAATATGCCCAAATATGAACGCAGATGGAGTTCAAGGGAAATAGACCTTGACATTTGGGAGTTGTAGTTGCTGGGATTTATAGTTCCCCTCAGGGCCGTAGCCAGGATTTTGTTTCGGAGGGGGCTGAGTTTGGTTCGGAGGGGGGGCTGAGACTGGGTGGAAGAGGGTCTACCCTAGCAAATCTTTTGTATTGTTATCCTAATAACCCCATTAATGTGGGATATAATGAGCATGGTGATCAGATCATGATATGAATAAACATAACAGTTTAAATAATGTACCAGTAAGGCCTTTTCATGGACCACCCAGAGAATTTCGGGGGGGGGGGGGGCTGAAGCCCCCTTAGCCCCCCCCTGGCTACATGCCTGGTTCCCCTACAATCAAAGAGCATTCTGAACCCCACCAATGATAGAACTGGGCCAAACTTCCCACACAGAACCCCCAGGAGGCAAGAGGAGGTCTCTACTTGGGGAAAGGGAGGCAGGCCTTCCCAGTGCATGGAGCGGGAGAGACCAAGTAGACAACGGGTGGGGAGGGGTTGTAATTTTGTGCCTTTATCGAGGTAGGTTTCTTAGGGTTTTTATACACACTAGACTCACTCTCTCTCCCCGCCCCCCCCCTGGAGGTTCCAATTTCCCATGGCACACCTGATGATTGCTCATGGCACACTAGTGTGCCCCGGCACACTGGTTGAGAAACACTGATCTAAACCAGTGTTTTTCAACCTTTTTTGGAGCCGCGGCACATTTTTTACATTTACAAAATCCTGGGGCACACCACCAACCAAAATGACACAAAATGACACAGTAATACATATTGTTAATATGTTTTTAAATGTATTTATACACTGAGTGTGAAACCTGGGCCTGTTTCGATGAACACAACATATATATGACTTCCTCTCACATACTTATACATGGCTATCATGTCTTCTCTCAGCCTTCTCTTCTAAAGGCTAAACATGCCCCGCTCTTCAAGCTGCTCCTCATAGGGCTTGTTCTCCAGACCCTTGTGAAATTTCACCTTGAGTGAAACTTGCTGCCAGATAAATATGGATGTCATGAAGCTGTTATAAATAGTTCCTTGGGGGGGGGGGGGGAGGCAACTCTCAAAAAATCCAGTAAAATAGTAAAAAATAAATAAATTTCCAAGCGGAGAGGCTCAATTTGTTTCTTGGAAACCTGTGAATGCTTCAGCCTCCCGATGCTCCCAGGTTCGCTCACTGCCCAATTCACCAATATGGAGCTTCCGGCATTCGGCGAAGCCCTCCCTTTGCCTCGGGGAGGATCTTTGGGGAGGGAAAGAGGGAGAAAGAGCTGCGAGGAGGGGAAAGAGTGCCAATTTCCCACGGCACACCTGATGATCGCTCACGGTACGCTAGTGCGCCACGGCACACTGGTTGGGAAACACTGATCTAAATAACATGCCACACATTCACAACTTGTAGGACTCTTTCCCCATATTCTTCTATGGGTGATTTTGTCTATTTTGTGGTGAATCTCTCCCACTTGCCCATTCACTACATGGGGAAAATAATAAATGTCAGGATTTAAATGGAAGTGCTTCCAGGCCCCTTCCACACAGCCCTATAACCCAGAACAGAAAATCCCACAATATCTGCTTTGGACTGGGTTATCTTGAGTCCACACTGCCATCTATTCCACTTCAAATCAGGTAATGTGGGATTCTATTCAGCTGTGTTTGCCTCAGGTAAGAAAAGGGCTTCAGACAAGGTGTTCTTATAGCCTGCTAGTTTTTCCTGTTCTGACAAGGTGAACATCCCTAATGTGGAAATGCTCCTGAGGCCTCTTCCACACTGCTGAGTAAAATCCCACATTTTCCACTTTAAACTGGTATATATGACATATGAACTCAGACAACCCAGTTCAAAGCAGATATTGTGGGATTTTCTGCCTTGATATTCTGGGATATAGTGCTGTGTTGAAGAGCCCAGGGTGAGGCCCTTCCACGCATTTGAATAAAATCGCACATTAGCTGCTTTGAATTGGAATATATGTCAGTGTGGACTCAGATAACCCAGTTCAAACAGATATTGTGGGATTTTTTGCCTTGATATTCTGGGATATAGGGCTGTGTGGAAGGGCCCAGGGTGACACCTTGCCTTCTGGTGCTTCATTGCACCCCAAATGAATTATCATGTTGTGTATTACATTATTTTTATGCGTTGTATATAAAACATAAATAAATTCTTTTCACTTTATCCTCACAACACTTTTTAGGGAACGAGTTGTCTGCAACAGATATGAAACAAAGGCCCCTTCTATACTGTCATATAATCCACATTATCAATTTTGAACTGGATTATATGATTCTACACTGCCATATAATTGTGTTCAAAGTAGATAATCTGGATTTTATTCAGATGCATAGGAGGGGGCTTAGGGACCTTTCACACAGCCATATAACCCAGAATATCAAGGCGGATGATCCACAATATCTGCTTTGAACTGGATTATCTGAGTCCACAAGGCCGTATAATCTGGTTCAATGTGGATTTTATACATCTGCGTGGAAGGGGCCTTAGTCTCCCCAGCCCACTTATGGCATTCTGACTGCTTTATCATACTGGCTTAAGCAATCAATGCAATCTGCACTCTGAGGAATTTCACCTTAATATTTTTTGTAAAATTCTTACCTTATTTAAAATAGATATGTACATTTAATTAAACAACACAGAGTCCATGGAGTACACCAGGACCCCTGGGGAAAAAATTATGCTGCCAAACCAGGATGCTTGTTCCTCATGTACTTCTCCCAGGGCCCTTCCACACAGCCCTATATCCCAGAATACCAATGCAAAAAAATCCCACAATGTGCTTTGAACTGGGTTATCTGAGTCCAGACTCGGATAATACGGGGTTTTCTGCCTTGATATTATGGTATATAGGGCTGTGGCGGAGGGCCCTAGGAGAGGAATCTTTTCTCTAAAGCAAGGCAGGGATCTTGACTTTAGTTTGTCTCTCAAAACATAAAACAAATCTAAGCTCATTAGGTCCTTTTCCAGTTGTTAGGACACAGGAAAACGTATATAGCCATACAGATACGTTTGAGATATAGATAGACGCATTGATATTTAAAAAAATAAGCAGTGCTTTTTTCACAATCTAAAATGCATAAAAATGTTTCAGGAAAGTACATCGCCTCCACACAACGTCCAGATGGTACTTGGAGGAAACAAAGGAGAGTGAAGGAAGGTTATGTCCCCCAAGAAGAAGTACCTGTGTAAGTCAAACTCTTGCCATCCTTTTCAGTATCTAGCTGTAGAGATGAATTTGATTCAAATAGTTTGTTGCTCTTGTTTGGTGGCAGCAGAAGGAACGTAGCTTCCTGGGCCAGACAGAGAAGGAAATAACGAAGGAGTCATATACCTGCCCCATCTGCAAACATATATTAAATATTTTACGTGTTCTTTTCAGTAGCTCTATTCCTCCTGAATATAATAACAGTAATTGACAATTCAGCCCCATTTAATTTTGGTTTCATATTACAAATTGGTGGGAAGTTGAATAGGGGAGAGGTAAAGGAAAAGAACTATACTAATACTGTTTAAGTCACGTTGAGTCTCCTTAGGGAGAGATTACTATATTTATTTCTATTTATTATATTTATTTCTATTATTATATTTATTTCTATTTATAACATAAATAACAACTGTGTTGTGTATTGAAGCCATTTTTGTGTGAAATACCCCCTTCCTGGTGGTCTACAGATCCCAGGAAATTCTCCATTATTGGAATGTAAAGATTTGATGAGAAATCACAGTGCAGGTGTGCTTACTCATTTCACCGAGTCAAAGTATGTGAATTCCTAACTCAGCAACCTCACTTTAAAAGGGGCTTCAACAAATCACTTGGTGAAGGTTTTAAAAGGAATACACTTGCTTGAGTTGGACTTGAAATGTTATTTCCTTTAACGAATGAAAGAGGTTCAGATCCAGAGAACAATGTGCAGTTCTTTTGGTCCCACAATGGCATCCTGTTTCTCAGGCCATTCTCTGTCCCACAGAGGAGGCCACCCTTTTTGAAATCAAAGGATACATGCAATTTGTTTCATAAAGATCGAGTAGATAGAACATATTGTAAAGAACAAAAATAACTTCCTGGCCTTGCATCGCACATTGTAGTGCAAATATTAAGGCACAAATAGTGTTCAATTAAGCAAGTATTGCATTTGGGGATAGCCCATAGAAATACATACCTGCTTTCGGCAGGAAAAGATAGTAATTTTTTGCTTTTTCTCCCAGGCTCTTGGATATGATTATGGTTTTATTATTGCAGGGAGCTTGATTCAGAGGCCAACCACTTGACACTTTGGAAATACAATAAGGTCTGAGAAATATGTGTTGTTCTTTCTACATTTAAGTTAGGATCTGACAGACAAATCAACACACAGCTTATGATTTCTAAAAACAGGTGTTTAATCTCTAAGGTTGTGCTTTCCATTCTGGTCCTAATCTGTTTTTATTCTGTTTTTAACTACATTGTGTTGTTTATTCATTGTTGCGAACCACCCTGAGCCTTTCTGGGAAGGGTGGTATATAAATCGAAATAATAAATAAATAAATAAATAAGTTAAGGGCTGTGGTAGTTAAAGTGGAACATTTCTAGTTCAGGGCCAGTAATCCTCTGTATCCATTATTAGATGGTGTATTTTCCCTTAGCTGTAAAATCTGATAGATTCTTTGCTCATTGTTCTATTTTGGACACAGACTTTATTTTCTAGTGCTATAAAACAAAATGACATGGCCACAAAACTATCCCTCTGAAGCCAATAGTTTCCTTTGGAAGTACTGAAAGCACCCGTTGTGCTATTGTGAAGGGACTAAATATGAAGTCTTTCTTGTCAATGCTTTAGAAACACCCTTGACGTACAAATCAAAGGGACCAGGGTTGTCAAAAGGGAGGTTGGGTGAGATGACAAAACTCCATAAAACAAAAAGTAGAATTATGCCACAACCATGAGTACAACTCCCTCTAAGCCAGTGGTTCCCAACCAGTGGTTCCCCAGATGTTTTGGCCTTCATCTCCCATAAATCCTAACAGCTGGTAAACTGGCTGGGATTTCTGGGAGTTGTAGGCCAAAATACCCGAGGAAGCCACAGATTGAGAACCAGTGCTCTAAACTGAGTTCTGTATCCTAAATAGTAGCATCAGTAATCTCATACCAGAGTAGGAGCTATAAGTATAGCTGCTGAAGCCAGATAGCTCCAGAACAGAAACTTTAGGCCTGTGTCCTATTTTCCCTTTGTTTGGAGTGAGAGCTACAGCAGGAACTATAACAGGCCAGATCTATCCCTTTTCTGGTTTTTAAGGTCTTCCACGGTCTCTTCTGTGTGACCCTCCAGATGTTCTTGAATAGTAGTAATCCCTGCCCCCTGACTGTAGTCCAACAACATCTGTAGGACCACACAATACTTATCTGTGTGCTATAGACATTGAAGGTGGCCACTTTCCCCGTGCCTAGTTTTATTTCCACCCTGAGGGAAGAGAGCTCTGATATTCTTTATTCAACACAGGTATGAGAATAAGTATGTGAAATTCTTCAAGAGCAAGCCAGAACTCCCTCCGGGCCTAAATCCAGAGGGAAACACCTCAACGACCAAGCAAGCACCAAAGGGACCGGAGGGCAGCGAGATAGGACTATCCAAGACAGCCAAGAGGAACCTGAAACGCAAGGAGAAAAGGAAGCAGCAGCAGGAGAAGGGGGAGCGAGACACAGATGACCTTATCCACTCACTAGAGAAAACAACCCTCTCAGCAACACCCGGCAGCAGTGAAGATGCCAAGCCCGTTGTGGCCACCGGCAGCACAAGGCCCGCTGCAGGCAGTGGGGATGCCTCGTCTGGTGCTGCTATAGCCATGTCAGAGAAGAACAAGAAAATCAAAAACCTGAAAAAGAAATTGCGGCAGGTGGAGGAGTTACAGGCGCGAATTGACTCTGGGGAGATCAAGCAACCGACCAAAGAGCAGATAGACAAGCTGGCTCGAAGGAAAGCTTTGGAAGAGGAACTTGAGGACCTGGAATTGGATTTGTAAGGGTTGGAATTTGAATCGGACATCATGTGCATAGGAACAAACCGTCCCCAGGGGAACCTTCTGAGAACTGTGCAGCACACAGGACAGAAGATGCTGTCTTCAGGCTCCTTCTTTGTACCTTTATTTTATTTTATGTTGGGTGCTGTCTGAAATTTTTTAAAAAGTATTTCTCTCAGCTATTGATGTTTTAAGATACCGAGGACACTAAAATGACTTTGCTGCCTGCCTGAATCCCATTCTAGCCACTTCTTCCCTTCCCCTGGTCACTGGGGTGGGTAGATGGGAGTGCCATTTGGCACAGTGGAGCTGACTTCCAGAGGCTTCCAAGTGGGTGGAGTGCTTCATGTCTTTTCCCTTCCTTGTATGATACGTGTTCTCTGTAGTGGTCACTCCACCTTTCACCTTCTCCTCTTCCTCATTTTTAAAAAGGATGCAATAATAAAAATTGCAGTAGTGACCTTGGAGTCTAGGTATACATATGTTTTCTCCATTTTAGCCTAACCTGTTTTTGAGCTCAAGCTGTGGTTTCAGTCTTTGCACGAGTTCTTGCTTATTTAACTGGTTTATTTTTGTGTTTCTTCAAGTACTTTCCAGTTTATGGTGACCCTGGGGGATGCCTATAAAAGGGTTTTCTTGGCAAGATTTGTTCAGAGTTGCCATTTTTAAATCCAAGCTGTGGCAGTGTGACTTGCCAAAGGCCATTCAGTGAGCATTTGTGGCTGAGTGTGGGTTTTAACCCTGGTTTCTCAGTTGGATGGCTCATAATAATTTTCATTGGTGCATGGCGGCTGTGAAAAAAGCAAGGAATTGATAGAAAAGAGATTGAAAATAAACACATGAATATCTGTGGTGCAACTGTTCTTGACATAATGCATACAAGTTTGGCCACCACCATTTCAATAAATAAAGAATAAAGCTGGGAAAGGTACAAGAAAAACAATCAGTGGGGCAGGGAATACCTTCCTACAAGGTGTTTTAGTGCAGCATAGGTGAGAACCACTCAATTGCAGTTGGACAGTGTCTTCTTTATCTATGCTAAATGCTCTGTGCAACAAAGCCTCGGAAATTACATTATAGGTACTCATTTTCAGCAAGTGAAGCTTCCCAGCTTTGTATCCTGATACAATGGCTTTCCCCCCTCTCCCTTAATTATAATGTTCATCCAATAACGTCAGATAGCAGTGTATTTTGGAAATGTGAACTAGAGTACTCAATATATGGAATTCGTTGCCACAAGACATGATAATGGCTGCAGGCTTAGAAGCTTTCGAATATCAATAGCTGTTCACGGAGTTTCAGGAAATAATTTGTTGTTGATTTATTTATTTATTATTTACTGTGACCAGAGCTTTCAAAAGTAACTTTTTGGGGGCGATAACCAATAATTCTTCTGCTGGTAAATCTTGGGCGCTTTAGTCCACAAGGGCCATTTACAAAAGATCTTATTCTTGCAATATTTCGGTTGCATCTCAGAACCAGAGGCAGGGCTGGCCTTGAATACCAGTTACTAGAGAGGAGCACTAGGAGAGTGTGAACTGACTCCCAGCCTTGATTGTGGACCTTCAAAAGACAACCACTGTCTGGGTACTAAGCCAGCAGGATACTGATCTAGATGGCCTGAGCCAAAAGGGCTTTTTATGTTTGCAACTTGACATTTGTCACATTTGTCAGAGATGGAATCAGTCTGAGTTGTGAAGTTCCCTTCTTTTCTTTTGCCAACTAACTTTAGCATTTGAAATCTATAGCTTTTCTGGAGTTTGTGGCCCTCCTTGGCCTCTGAGCAGCCATTTGGAGTTATCCCAAACTAAATACTGCTACATTATTCCAGAGCCATTATCCTTGCAGATGAGAAAAGCAATCAGTTCAAAACAGAATAGCATCCAAACATGCTGAGAGAGTAAAAAGCATCCTCTTGTCTAAAGTAGGACAGGAAAAATTAGTTCTTGTCCTCTGTACTCTTTGTCCAGCAGATGGTGGTAGAAGGTCTGTTAGATATTAATACTGCTCATCTATTAGTGTGAAGCTGTTGGTTTGCCTTTTCTGAATCCATTTCTCCGTGTATGTATAATGATGGGTGTGGGAGGAGCAAAGGATCTGTCTAGTTTTGGAGGAGTGGGAAGAATGCCCGTGTTGTTGATAGATTTGCTGTTGCCTTTTTAGGTCAGAGTGCCAGGCAATGGGTTTGAGGAGTACAGCTGACCTAGTTCCCATCCCAGACTCCTGATTTTTTTTCCACCCGACAGTATCAACACCCAGTCTTTCAGGCCAGCCAATGCTTCATATTCTTCAGATTGTTACAAGTGCAGGGTCGCTGAGATCATAGCTCCAAATGAAATAGTAATTGCAATACTCTGGAAAAAACACAGCATTTATGAGGTGTTTTCCTTTTTCCAGAGTTCACAGGCTTAATGCAAACTGCGGCCTGCAAGTGGCACAGATTTCCCATCCATGTGCCAAGTAGTGCACTGGATCAAGCATTAAGCTGAATTCTTCATTCAGGATCCCACTTTCTTCTATTGGTAGCTATAGCTGCCAAAACCTTGTGTAAACTGAATTAGACATAAGGTAAAGCTACCAATAAGAGCTGTACCTGAGCAATTTCTTCCTGAATTAAACAATATGCTTAGGATTTCCAGATGTGAATAACAACTAAGGCTGTTGCTTCTCCCACACAGACCACATGGCTCATCTATCGTTGATCTTTTTTCCCCTTCTTCCCTTTTCTGTTGGCACACACACAGGAAATAGCAGCTTTGGCTTTGTCAGTGTTTTCACCTACTTCATCTCAGCCCCCAATCATTTCTGTAGCATTCACCAAAAGCGTATCATGACTAATAATAATAACAACAACCTTATTTATATCCCACCCTATCTACCAATACGGGACTCAGAGCAGCTGACAACGTATTACTATTATTACTATTATTATTAACTTTATTTGTATCCCGCCTCCTCTCCACAAAGACTCAGGGCAGCTTATTTAATGTCAGCAAGTACATACATACAGACATAACTTAATAATTAGATTTAAAACCCAACCACATTCGATAATAAAAATAATAATAATATAATGCAATACCACACTATACATTGCCTGTAGTGTTAAAAACCATATTCCTATTCCATTCAACAAGGCTTAAAAGCCTTAAAAAGCTTAAAATCCATCTGAACAATAGTCCCTAATTTTATTGAAGAGAGGTGACTTTACATAAAGCTCATCGCTCCTGAAAATCACAATCAGAAATTGGTTTCTGATCATTTTCTGTAACAATCATTTTGTTGATTCAGTGGAAATGGGCCTCTGCCGACCCTTGATCCACACATCATAGCAGGCTAGGAGATGGGCAAGTGTGGTGAGCTAGGGGGCTGCATTGAAGGGATGTACCTGCTCAGATAAGTTTTACTACGATATAGCATGAAGGAATTTTCACCATGATTTTTAAATGCAAAAAATAGTTTTGACCTCTGGGGTTATCCAGCCATAGTAGAAATGTCTTTCACACCTCCTAAAGTGCATTTGGAGAAAACAACCAAAAGGATTTTTACCCGTGAGTAGCTTGGAAGCCACAACATGGCCTGTCAGTCATACTTTGCTCACCTCTGATGTAGACAATTGAGTTGAAGTCAGATCTTGTAGGACTCTGAATGATTTTCAGAAGATTTGTGACTGAGTAAACACCGGGAGAATCTCATTTCTTTTCCTTTAACGGGATAGGATCTACATGTAAACTCCAGTGGTCTAGAGAAGATTAAATTCTGTCTTTCTATTGTGATTCCAGTAAGGCTCAACCCTCCTGTTCAAATTATTTGCATGTTTAGAACCTGTGCTTTAAATTCAAAGACACATTTAATATCCTGCCTATTTCAATGCACAGTATATTGCTAGATATCAGCAAGATTCAGGATTTATTAATTCAGATCCAGGTCTGATCCTTATACAGTCAGGGGACTTGCTAAGTAACCTTGAGCCAATAGAAAAATAAAACATAATAATTTGGAACTGAAGAATCTGAAATCTACAGATGCGTCTGAGTTATTCAGAGCTCTTCATCAAGCTAGGTGGTGAAAAATATACAGAATATGGACTTAAAAAAAATTAAACTACATCCCAAGATGGAAAATACTGGCTTCGTGAGTCATTGATAGCTGTGCAGATAGCAGATTTGATGTAGCCATGCATGCTGAAACGGAGAGAAAGTGATAATAACATTCTGAAAAAAACAAGGCAGCTTGTAACTCAGAGATTTGCCTTGCACCTTAGGCAAAACCCACAAGTCACTAAGGTAAAATACAACAGAAGTTAAAACACACACACACACACACACACAGAGAGAGAGAGAGAGAGAGAGCTAGTAATATGTTAGATCTCCCAACTTTTGAGTTATTGTAGATAAAAATTTAAAATCCCGGTATATGTTGGTCTAAGCTCTTAGAAGAACAACAAGATATATGAATATAGGATTGATAAACTATAAATATACTCGTTTTAATATTAATTAATGTATATAGTTGCGATGCCCTAAAGGCCCCAGATTCTATCTGAGCTTGGAAGCTAAGCAGGTCAGCCCTGGTTACTACTTGGATGGGGGATCGCAAACCAATACTGAGTGCTGTGGGCCAGGGGTGCTCAAACCTTTTCAGCATGCAAGCTACTTATAAAACAACCAAGTCAAAATGATCAACCTAGCCACTACAAAAATGTGAAACGTATAACACAATATTTGCTTTGAACTGGGTTTTCTGAGTCCACACTGCCATATGATCTGATTCAAAGCAGATAACATGGGCTTTTATTCAACTGTGTGGAAAGGACCTCAGATAACCCAGAGCTGGGAGAACTTGAGCGGCATCGGGAGCCTGCAGGGCAGGACTGAGCCTTCCTCCCACCCTGCCTGCGATCTACCAGGACGCCCTACGTGATCTACCAGTAGATCGCAATCTATCTAATGAGCACCCCTGCTGTAGGCTATATTTCAGAAGAAGGAACTGGCAAAACCAAAGGGCGAAAGACTCCCCACTTCTTGTTTACTTCATCTTTCTTCAACTTTCCCTCAAAACTGATTTTTTTCACAGCCTTCAGATGTGATGAACTATATATTTTAATCTGCACCAGTCATCTTGCTCATGTGTGCATTTGTGATTGATAGCAAGGGATGAGAAAGGTTGAGAAAGTAGTAGGGCGGCTAGACCCACTCCAAAATTAAAAGGAATGAATGGTGTTAATTGCCAATAAGCATCATTGAATGGGAAGGTACCTAGTCCAACCCTCTGCCATGTGGGAAATCACAGCCCACTTCTGAAAGATACCATTCAATGTCTCCTTAAAGATCTCCAAAGAAGGAGAACCTACTATGTTCTGAGGCAGTCTGCTTGGGCTCCTGAATAGCTCTTACAGTCAGGAAACATTTCTAATGCTTAGTCAGAGCCTTCTTCCTTGTCGCCTGAGTTAACACATTTGGGACCTGCTCTTTGAAGGAGCAGAAAACAAGCTTCCACTGACAGTCCTTCAGATATTTAAAGATGGCGATCAGAGTAGCTCTCAATTTTTTTCCAAGAGGCTATGAGAATGTTTGGACAAAGTAATGTACAATGGAAATGCAAAATGAAGCATGATGAGGTGGCAAGAATACAAAGTATATACAAGAACAGTACGGAAACACATGTGTCAAAATGACCCAGCTGAAATTCCTCATTGTCTATTCTAGTACAGAGACGTCTGAAGTAGACTATCACTCTGTTCCGTGAAGAGTTTGTACCACTTACGATAAAGATGAGTATGCATACAACAACCAGTCTGTGATGAGTAAGCAATGCCTCCAAGTCATTGTGCAAGGAAATGTCTGTATATGCCTCTTTTAGGTCTTTAGTGGGCTGCGAATGACTCAGGTATGTGCAAGCCCACCTAAATGCTTGGGGGGCAATAACATGCATGAACTTGCTTGCTAGACTGTATTGAAGGAAACTGAAAGCCAAATGCTGAGAGGTTAAGCAAGGCCTCTTAGTGTCTCATTGAGCTAATATGTCCTCTGCTTTTTTTCCTGGTAATTCTCTTCTCTGTACTTCATGGAGCAAAATACTTTATGAATTCCAGCTGTGGGAAGACCCAGCTATGGGTGCACAAAGGTTAATGATCTACAGTTCCTTCTTCTTTGATGGATGTGTTTGGTTTTTTGGGGGTGGGGGAGAATGTGTGCTAGCAATGTTTACTAGGGATAAAATTTATGACTAATTGAAACATGTGTAGCTGAAGAGGGAGGGCAGTGAATGTCTTGGGGAAATTTCCATGGCGACTAACATATAGTGGTGATGACTAACTCTTCCACACGCCAAAAAACAAAGGAGATCTGGTCTCATTGAAGATCCAATAAATAAAAGAGGTAAGTGACTGATGGGGCCTTCCTCAAGCGAACAGAATGCCATAGCAAACCTTCTCCAATGGAAAGGGGAGGGGGAGATGGGAGGGAAGATGGAGCAATGCTTATTTTTTCAATGACTACAAGGCTTTTGAAATTTTATATAACACAATCCCATGTGTATCTTCTAAGAATTAAGCCCCACTGACTTAAATGGAACTTACTCACAAGGGGAGTGATGCTTCAGGAGGCACGTGTGAGTCAGGCCTATGGAGAAGGAATGTCCTAAGGCAGTACTGTCCAACTTCTAACCGGCCAAGGGCCGGACTTGAGGTCACTGATGACCTGGGGGGCCGTTCGGCCCCTCCCCCAGGCCCCCCCCCAGGCCCCTCCCCCCCCCCGCCCCCGCCCCAGCCCCTCCTAAGCTGTCATTCTTCCTCGTCTTTCCCCTGACTGGCTTCTCCTTTCTCCCTCTTTCCCGGCCGCTTGCCGGCGCTAGGATCCCACAAGGGAAAGAGAGAGAAAGGAGAAGGCAGTCAGCTGACTGGCTTCTCCTTTCTCCCTCTTTCCCCGCGCGCGCGCCCTTGCCCCGATCCCGAGCGCCGGCGCGGGGAGGGGAAGGAGGAGGGGCGAAGGAGGAAGAAGGCAGCCAGCTGACTTCCTCCTCCTTCGCCCCTCCTCCTCCCCCGCGGACGCGCCGCGGCTCCAATCGCGAGCCGCGGTGCGGGGAGGGGAAGGAGGAAGGGCGAAGGAGGAGGAGCCAGCTCACTTCCTCCTCCCTGCCCCGCCTCCCCCTCCCCCCCCGGCCGCCATTTTTTTAAAAAAATAGATTTTTTTTAAAATGGCGGCCGGGGGCATAGCGGGGGCCGTGCCCAACAGGCTGGGGGGCCGTGTACGGCCCCCGGGCCGCCAGTTGGACAGCCCTGTCCTAAGGTGGCTAAGTGTCAGCTGCATAAGATCTCTCTGACCAGTAGGTCATGAGTTTGAGGCCTGCCCGGTTGAGGGTGCTCAGCCTTTAAGTGTAGCCTGCTGTCGACCTTTGCAGCCAGAAAGACAGTTGCATCTGTCAAGTAGGAGATAAAGGTACCACATTAAGTGGGGAGGCAAATTTGGACTGAATTATGAGGCCATTAAAGAACTCCAGGAACGCTGAGGAATGCGGAAGGAACAACAAGGGGTGCTGGAACACTGAGAGATGAGGACTGTGTCAGCTCCCCCTGGTGGCCAGAGTTTGCCTCTGTTCGTCTATATGTTTGTATGTGGAAACTGCAGGGATTGTCTGCTAAGTATGTGTAGCTGTAATCCGCTCTGAGTCCCCTTCGGGGTGAGAAGAGCGGAATATAGATAAAGTGTAATAATAATCATTCCTAAGTGAAAGGAGACCAACTAGAGGCATGGGTTGTGCAGACACAAAGTGGACCTCTTTGGAGAATGGGATTTTACTCTATTTTGTCATGAAGAGCATTTATTTAATCCATTTGACAGATCAGTTCACTGATCAATCCGCACACCACTCATGAAACATGTTACCCAGGCCTTACCTTCTCAAGTCACAAAGTTCCTAGGATTCATGAACACTGGTAAGACTCATCACAAATGCCTGTTATTTAAATCCTTCTCCCCAGTGAGAGGCATTTTCCCACCTCAATAAATATTCCATGGCACTGTGGGCGACAGACCTATTGCTAGAGCAGAATTGTTTCTTCTTGCAGCATCTGCCATCAGGTTAGAAAACTACTAGCATTGGAGGATATCCATCAGAGGTCACTTAGGAAAATAGTTCTTCAACATGGGTTATGTGGATTGGGATTATTTCTTTATTTGCAGTATTTATATTCCGCCCTTCTCACCCCAAAGGGGACTCAGGGTGAATCATAATACACGGCAAACATTCAATGCTGTTTTTTAGACATACAAGCAGACAGACAGATAGAGGTATTTCAGCATTTTCCAACTTCGGCGCCTGGAGGTTAGGTTTGATTCCGGCCACAAGGTGTGGGGGTGGGTGGGAAATTAACCCTCCCACAGCATACATTGCCTAGAAGGAGACTGGTCCAGACTGGAAATTCATACAGACCTGCCAGGCCGCAACCTCTATCGTGGATGGAGCACTTGGGTTTAGCAGAAACCTTTTATGTCACTGTCCCTTTTCAGCATTTGAAGAAGACTTAATTTACAAAAACTTATGCTATCAACTTCATTCTCTCAGTCTCTCAGGTGCTTCAGGATCCCTTTGCACACTCAAGACTCACGTGGATATGCCTTTGAATTGTGCACATTTTTTGTATTATGCCAGAGAAAGTGTGCCCTGCTACAACACTGAGAATTACTAGCCTAGCATTTTAATATTCTCCTCTTATTAAAATCTTTTTGCATAGTGTGATGGGTGATTTGATATGAGTACCAAGAAGACCACCAAATCAAAACATGATAAGCCTCCCATGCATGAAATTAGCATTCAAATGTGATGTCTCTCAGTATGATACAAACACGTGATCTTATCCCAACCTTTTATCTGTTTATTTTTTGGGGGTGGGTGGGGGAATAAAGGATTTGAGTCTGAGCTTTTTTAAAAGTCTCTTTGTTTAAGCTCCTTATGTTTTTGGTAGCCTGGTTTATATTTGTAAGATACTCCAGTATGGAATAGATGCAGTGATGTCTTTTAGAGATGGCTTCTTGAGAACCAGAATCAGTATTTCAATCCACTCTGGAGGCTACAGGTCTAATGGATATATGCCAAAACCTGGCTCTCTCTAAGATTACTTCAGCCCCAATTATATTATTATACCAGTGCCTCAATCCCTCTTGTACCACACCCTGTTCATGGGACATTCAGTTAGAAACTAAGGAATCCAAGAACTTGCAGTTCTTGAGACAGCGTAGTACATAATTTTTCTCTCTCCAATTGCAGGTCCTAATGTTTTGTATGGAAGCTTTCCCACTTTATCTGCTCTGGAAGTATGCAGAGTTACAGATCCCTGCCTTGTTCTAATTGCTATGTGATTGGCTCCTGAATTCCATAAAAAACCATCCGTTACTCTATGTGTGTGTGTGTGTTTCTGCTTGCTAGCTTAAATATCCAGCATTCTCTACAAAATGTAGCCTCATTCCCCCTCATGTTAATGCACTTCTGCTCAAACATAGATGGAAGAGGTGTCTGGTTACTATACTAATTTTATTCTCCCTTCTATATACAATATTAAGTAAGAAGGGTAGAGAATTTAATATTTAGTAAGAAGGGTAGAGAATTTAAGCCAATGTAGTGTCTCTAGACCAACGTTTCTCAACCTGGGGGTGAAGACCCCTGGGGGGTCACGAGGGGGGTGTCAGAGGGGTCACCAAAGACCAACAGAAAACACAGTATTTACTGTTGGCCCATGGTCGTGGGGGTTCTGTGTGGGAAGTTTGACCCAATTCTATCGTTGGTGGGATTCAGAATGCTCTTTGACTGTAGGTGAACCATAAATCCCAGCAACTACAACTCCCAAATGACAACATCAGTGCCCCCCCCAACTCCCCCCCCCAGTATTTAAATTTGGTCATATCAGGTATTTGTGCAAAATTTGGTCCAGTGAATAAAAATACATCCTGCATATCAGATATTTACATTACAATTCATAACCGTAGCAAAACTATAGTTATGAAGTAGCAACAAAAATAATTTTATAGCTGGGGGGGGGGGGTCACCACAACATGAGGAAATGTATTAAGGGGTTGCGGCATTAGGAAGGTTGAGAGCCACTGCTCTAAACCCTGTTTGACAAACTTAGCCTCCTGGCTTCCCCCTTCTACACGACCCATGAGGTTACTGTACTCCTGTGACTCCACTGCTGCTTTGCAGCTGAATGTCCTGTAAAAGTAATTATTAAAATATCTCTTCTGGAGACATCTCTGGCTAGGGAGCAGTCTTGAGTCTCTACAATTAAATGCTGCTCTAGCAAATACGTTTGCTTGCCCACATCCTTCCTTTAAAGTAGGGAAAGAATGATTAAATAAACTCTAGCTCAGGACACGGGGTTTTAGTTGGTTGCTGCATGCCACAGACTTCCTATCTGATTTTGAATCACTTGCAGGCTGTGTACTGGAGAGTGGGAAGCATCAAACAAGCCTCGGGGAACATGCCTTCTCCTTCACTCACTATGGGCTCCTCTGTGTGTACAGGAAAGGTATGCACATATACCAGTTCATGAGTGCACAAGATGCCTAATAACAATATGCACTCCATACATTATTTGACCCAGTCTTTCATTTTTCTTTTTCTCCTGTAAGCCTGCAGAGAGACAAGATGTCTGCTGTCAGTTAGTTAGATGGATAAGTCCCGTTAACGTTCCTGTCTAGTTATTTAGTTATTTGAATAAGGGTTTTTATAAATTCTTAAGCTTATTTTTGCTCCTGAATTGCTTAAGCTCAATTGCTCTACTGCTAGCACTAGAAGCTTCTGAACCGCTGTTGCTGTTTTCCCTATGATCCTTTTTCCTTTTTTTGCAAATCCCCCCCCTCAACACCCCCGCCCCAAACAAATCTTATCAAGAAGGCCCCATGACAGGTTTGCTTTAGGGTCATCATTGGAAACAATTAATTAAATTGATTAAGTAAATAATTAAACAGGAAGGCACACAAGAACTACACTAAGCAACACAACTTTTGATTATGGGCTATAAATGTCATTTCCTAACGGGTTATATGATTTAATTATGCTATAAGAACATAAGAAGAGCCATGCTGAATCGGGCCTCAGCCCATCTAGTCCAGCATTCTGTGTCACACAGTGGCCCACTAGTTGTATATAGTTTTTAAATTAATATTTCATCTAGTCTCAACCAATGCAACATAGTTTGCGGAGGCCAAAGTTTCTGTACTATAGCAACCACTTTTAAAATAAGTCTGCGATCCCTCGTTGTCCGAGTAAGATGACTTTCCGAGCATAGGGTCTTGACAGTGGGTCCATAGGTGGCTGTGGAGATCCATTCTTGACCTGCGTGTTCTTCGACAGTTAAGACATTGGTTTCCAGTTGCAAAGTGTTCCCGGTCACAGTTGGCTTGATGTGCCTTTCTCTTTCTCCCTTTTGCCCTCCATTCATACCTCTTTGAATTCTACAGCAATGCTGGTCACAGCTGACCTCCAGCTAGAGCGCTCAAGGACCAGAGCTTCCCAGTTCTCTGTGTCTATGGCACAATTTTTAAGGTTGGCTTTAAGCCCATCTTTAAATCACTTTTCCTGTCCACCAACCTTCCATTTTCCATTCTTGAGTTGGGAGTAGAGTAACTATTTTGGGAGACAGTGATCAGGCATTCAGACAACATGGCTAGTTCATGTTGGTGGTGGAGGATCACTGCTTTAATGCTGGTAGTCTTTGCTTCTTCCAGCACACTGACGTTTCTCTGCCTGTCTTCACCACACAATTAAACAGGAAATAACACCTTTAGGGGAAAAAAGGTTGCCTATTTATCCAAGTAAACACACAGCAACTCTACTGTTCGTTGTTGCATGCCTACAATTGGTTTCCAACCTATGGCAACCAGGGGCGGTCTAAGGTAATTTTAAATGGTAGGTGAACATTATTTTGGTGCCCCCCCAAAACATTATTTTGCCGCCCCCAATGTAAAACAAATATACAATTATAATATCACAATACCATTAGTAGTATTATATTGTATCAATGTATATACAATATATTATACCATACTCATACTATATTATATCATAATTATATTATACTACATTACAATATAATTATATTATATTATATTGACATTATAATATAATGTAACATTCTATTATATTATTATAATAAAATAATAACATTATTTATTTAAATAAAATTAACCTCTACTAAATATTTTCATTACTCCTATAAAACTCAAATAACCCAAAATAAAGTAAAATAAAATATTATATATTACTATTTTGTACAATACCACTATACTGCAATATTGTTTGTAACATTACATGTAATATAAAACATATCATCATTCTATTGTTATATTGTATTTGTATTATATTGTATGACAATATTAAGCAGAACTGTATAATAATCAACAAGAAATGCAATGTAAATGCATCAAAATCAGAATATATTACCTATCACCTGACTCATAATTCATAGGAGTCTCCCATAAGTCCAAAATTAGGATCCCAATGTAAATGTAAATAGAAAAACAGCCAAAATGTTCAAATGAGGTCGAATACAGGCAGCGCGGCCTGGGCAATCTTGGGCCCGCCCTCCCTCCCTCTAGGTGTTTTGGCCTCCAACTCCCACAACTCCTCCTAACCTCAGGCCCCTCAGGTCTAGACAGAAATAGAGCCGAAGAAAGGAAGGAGGGAGAGAAGAGGTCACAGAGGAGGAGGAGGAAAGCCCTTCATTCATTCCTTCACTTACACTTCCATCACTGATTCTTTTCTCCTTCCCTGCAAACGCACGTGGCGGAGACAAAGGGAGGGGGAAGAACTCCCTGCCTGCCCGATAGGGAGTGCTTTGCTTACAGGCTTCACCGCACGGGAGCTACTGGGCACGCTCAGAGGTTTTCGCGCATGAGCAGTTGCTCCTGCGCTCAACTTCAGCTCCAGAGCAACTGCGCCTGCGTGAAAACCTCCGCGCGTCCCCAGAAGCGGCGTCGGAGCGCACAAGGCCGGGGTCAAAAAAGCAGGCAGCTGCAGCACTGTCTGAGGAACAACGGCAGGGCCAGGATGGCGCCCCATGCGGCCAGGATGGCGCCCCCTTCCCAGATGGCGCCCTAGGCGGCCACCTACTTGGCCTATCTTGTAGGACCGCCCCTGATGGCAACCCTATCTTGTCAAGATTTGTTGAGAAGAGATTTTCTTTTATCTGAGGCTGTTAGAGTGTGACTCACACAAGGACACCCAGTAGCGTCAAAGCTGAGTTGGAGTCTGAACCCTGATTTCTAGAATCAAAGTCCAATACTTAACTACACCACACACTGGTTCCTATCCTACTGTTTTGTCCCAGCTAAAGTAGACGTAGTTATTCAATTGTTAGTCAACTTGTTGATAAGTACCACTGATGGAATTGTTCCACTGTAGCCTGGACTAACAAAAGGATTTAGGCCTGTTTATTCTATGTATCTTTCAGTCAGGCACTAGTCATATTCCAGAGGTTATTTAATATTTTATTCTCCCAGCATTCACCCCATCAAAGAATGGGAATTAACATATGTTTACAGGCATTCCTTCTCACACAAGATTTAACAAAATGGGGTAGAAGCAGAAGCACAACTGAATAATTCCTGGTGGGAAGCAGGATCTCGCTGATAACCTGCTGTAGGGGAGGGTTGGGGAGGAATGCAATAGGGATGAAGAGGAACACCAAGTGCCCTACATATTCCAAAAGGTTACAGATGGGTAATCCACATAGTAGGTAGGCTCAGTGGGAGAAGGCATATCACACTTGCAGAAGTACATGGACACTGGGATATTACTTCCTTAGTATTTTTTCTAAAAACACTGCACCCCAGTGATTGTATGCTTACTACTACCTGAACATAGTTCTAACAGTTCGAGACTACTTTGACTAACACGGCTCCTTTCTATGCAATCCTGGAGTTTGAGGTTTGGGGAGGTACTTGGAATTATCTGTTAGAGAGCTCTAGTTCACTCACCTAAACTGCAACTCCAAAGCTCCCTAGCAATAGGAATTTTGAATACCTTACAAAATTATCAATTCCAGGATAAAAGAGGTTAAAGAGGTGTTAAACTCCCAATTATGGTCCAGAGTGGAGGCTGCGTTATCCAAAAGCTAGAGAACATAGAGACTGAGAGAGTGAATTCTCAGAAGTTGTATGCATACCATCAATTCACAATCTTTATTGTACTGCCTTTTATTTAGAGGGGAAAAGCAGGCAATGGAGTTCCAGTATGTCTAAAAGTTTAAATGTTTTGAACAGGACAACTATATGTAATCTAATCTTCATCTCCATTTTTTTTACTATTTGGAACACTTAATTCTATTTGTATAATTCTATTTGTGTAGGTCTTTCCATTTTATAGGTTGTGAGCCCCTTTGGGTCTCGGTCCTGAGAGAAATATGATAATGATGACATGACAAATATGATGACGACATGATAATTGCCTAAATTGATTGAAAAATAGTACCCTGCCTTAATCCACATCAGACCAGACTAGTTAGTTGAAATAGTATATGAAAACTAATAAAGTAACCCTAGGCTTGAATGATAGAATCATTGGGTTGGAAGGAGCCCTATGGGCTATGTGATCTAAACTTCTACTTCCCGCAGGATCTCTAGCTATAATATACCTGCAAAGGATTGGACACGATGGCCCATGGGACCCCTTCTAACTCTATGAGCCAAGCCCTAGGTCAGATTATTTGTCCACCCACCTCAATATTTCTCATTCTAGGGCAATCATCTGCTACTTTCTATTCTATAAATAAAGAAGGCAGGTTTTCAACCTGAACATTTCTACATACAGTGTTTGATATATACTCCGCTGGACCAACCACGTTGTCCGAATGCCCGATCACTGTCTCCCAAAGCAGTTACTCTACTCTGAACTCAAGAACGGAAACCAGAATTTTGGTGATCAGGAAAAGAGATTTAAAGATGGGCTCAAAGCCAACCTTAAAAACTGTGGCATAGACACAGAGAACTGGGAAGCCCAGAGCATTCTAGCTGGAGATCAGCTGTGACCAGCAGTGCTGTGGAATTAGAAGAGGCATGAATAGAAGGCAAAAGGAAGAAACCTACCAAGAGGAAGGCACGTCAAGCCAAATCTGACTACGACCGCCTTCCACATGGAAACCGATGCCTTCACTGTAAAAGAACATGTGGGTAAAGAATAGGGCACCACAGTCCCCTACATATCGACCGCCAAGACACTGCACTTGGAAGGCCATCATGCTCAGACAACAAGGGATCACATAAAGTAAGTAAAGTAAGTTTGATATAGACTATTGAGCCATTAGCCCTCCTATCATTTAGCAGCTGCTAAAGGAAAATAACATTTTTAGAGAAAAAGATGCATCAATCAGTAGTCCTGTACAAAGTGACAGGAACATTCCTTTGTGCAGGAAAGACAGATTAGATATACTGTATAATATATGGATTTTTTTGGAAAAAACAATGACTAACCACAAATCTGCAGGAAAGATTTTTAAGATCTCCTTTATTTGAGTAATGTGTATGAAAGGTATGCAAGACTTTTGAGTGGAAATCACAGAGGGAAGGAGGAAGGAAGCTTTCCGTTCTGGTTCTGCCTCTTTTCTCTCTTTCCCCCCTCCTCCCCCCCCCTCCTCGTCTTGCCTTTTTTACTTATTGAGAATGGAGAGAGAGTTGGGGAGCACTCCTTTAATTGAAGGGGAAAGGGGGTGGCGTCAGATAAGAGCGTCAGATAAGACGAAATGTCGGATAAGCAAAGGTTGGATAAGCAAGACTCTACTGTAAGTGCTTAGAGCAGGGGTCGGGAACCTTTTTGACTCAGAGAGCCACGAAAGCAAAATATCTGGAAATTTATTTCAGTGAGAGCCATATAATATATATAATATATTTTAAGACTGAATTCAACTAAATGTGAGTATATACGTACGTACTATGAGAAAAGGATTCCCTGGCAGAATGACGGGACACTTCAGACCTGTCTCTGCAAAAGGCATGCTCAGGACTCTGGGAAGGAAAAGAAGACGGAAGGAATGAAGGGGGAAAGTAATAAAGAAATAAAAAAGAAAGACAGAGGAAATAAAGGAGGGAGGGGGAGAGGAAGAAAGAAAAGAAGAACGAACTATGGAAAAGGAAGAAAAGAAAAGCAGGAGAGAGACAAGGAGGGGAAAGAAAAGAAGGAAAAGGGAAGGGAGGAAAGGAAAGGGTGGGGAAAAGAAGGGAAAGGAGTGAGGAAAAAGTAAAATAATGAAGGTAAAAGAAAAAAGAAAGAAGGGGAGAGGGGGGAAGTGAAAAGAAAGGAGAAGGAAAGGAAGACTTGGGGAAAATAATAGAAGAGGAAGGAAGGAGGAGGGAGGGAGGGAGAATGGAGGAAAGAAGGAAGGGGAGAGAGGGAAACCAAGGCCCAGGCTGCTCTGGAGAGCCAGGTGCAATCATGAAAAGAGCCACACCTGGCTCACGAGACATAGGTTCCCTACCCCTGGCTTAGAGGGTTGGAATTGTGGGGCCAATCAACCAAATATTGTGTGCTGATTAAACAAAACGTCTTCCCCATCCTTTCTCATAAATTTTACATAGGATGTGGCTTGATCCGAAGCAGCTGTCACACTATATTTTTCCCCCTTCATGCTGAAGAAAACTGAATCTAACAATTCCTGGATCTCCAAGGACTATTCAAAAGACACAGCATCAGAGGCTTAATCAAAAAACCAACAGTCCAAGGGAGCTCAAAGCCTTTGGGTATTACCTTGAGCTCATGAAAGAAAAGGAGAGATATAAATGCAATGATCCATCTACTGCATTTCAGTTTAAGGGACACTCACAGTGGCATAACTTATGAAAGTATAGAGTTGGTGACGTCTTGTGACCTTATCTAGTCCATTGGTTTTATAATTAGAAGCTAGAAACCATAGTTTCCTACTGGAATCACTGTGCATCATGCCTTTTCTAACACAAGGGCAATAGAAGAATGGGTGCCATCTGTACAAAATAGATCCCCACTGAAAGCCAAAGGCTCATGAATAAGTTTTCCTGTGGTGCAGTGGTGGTGGGTGATTGGCTATGTGACAAATCCAGCTGTTTCTCAGTTATAAATAGCATGTCTTCTCTTTTTCCTCTTGATGAACTCAGCACTTTTTCGTACATTCTTTTATTTCTTGGATCAGTGATTCACTCTTTTTCTCCCTTTTTTTGCCAGTTGTAATTACCTTTGAGTATTTCCGGACAGTTGTGCCATGCACAATTCCTGGCAGTGTTGCCTCATATCTGTGCCACCTGCTGCGGTTTCACCCACAACACGTATGTGGGATTCCTGCCATCACTATCCACCTAATCATTCTGGAAATCAGTTCTAAGTCATTTGGCTCACCCTTTGTTATACTTCTTTGATTAAAACCAAAACTGGGGCCATCTTTCTCCTGTCAGCCAAATCAGTTGTTAGCCATGCCACCCCATATCAGCTTTAGCTCCCTTTCTGCTCTGCAGCCTAACAATACAGACCTTACCTTGAAGATCTGTTGTTCCAAGAGTTTCGGAGATAATTAAAGGGAAGTGCTTTTTGTGCACTGAATTGACTAAAGGGTATTGTAAAGATAATCACACCGGAGCCCTAAGCCAATGCTATATGCCCAAATCCACTATTTGCTTCCCACAATGCAAAGATGATTGTGTTTAATTTTTCTGACAATTTGGTATAGTTGCGGTTGTTGTTGGTATAGGCATTAGCAGGTTAAACCACTGAGCTGCTGAACTTGCTGACCGAAAGGTCGGCGGTTTGAATCAGGGGAGTGGTGGTGAGCTCCCACTGCTAGCCCCAGTTTCTGCCAACCTAGCGGTTCGAAAACATGCAAATGTGAGTCGATCAATAGGTACTGCTTCCGCCGGAAGGTATTGGGACTCCATGCAGTCATGCCAACCAGATGACTTTGGAGATGTCTCTGGATAACACTGGCTATTCAGCTTACAAATGGAGATGTGCACTACCCCTCAGAGTCAGACACAAGTAGACTTAATGTCAAGGGGAAGCCTTTACCATTACTTTTATCTCTTCAATTCTTGGTTTAAAAGTTTTTCTGGTGGCTTTTTTATCCTTAGCATAGTGCTTATCCAAGGCAGTACTGGATAAATTGTACACACACACACACACACACACACACCCGCCCCTGGTATGAAGGTCCCTTTTTTCAACTCCATCTTGGAAGAGTTCCTCCATTATAAATAATCCGCTCCACGGCTATCTCACCCCGTTTTTATCTTTACTCGTATTTTAATCTGTTTTAATTTTAATGTATTTTAATCTGTTTTTATTTTAATGTAATTTTATTGGTTGTTGTATTCTTATAGGGTTTTTTTGTAATTGATTTTGTTGTTTCTGTTTTGGTTTTATTTATTGTATTGCGTTGTTGGGCTTGGCCTCATGTAAGCCAGCTTGAGTCCCCATTGGGGAGATGGTGGCGGGGTACAAATAAAGATTATTATTATTATTATTATATCCTTTATAGGTTTTCAAGTTGCTCTTAATGGGTACTTTTCTTCATGGCAAGCATTCTGGTTTCCCTGCTGGTTTTACTAAAGTTGTGTCTCTTCTTTCAAACACCCTTCACCCCTGAAAACATCTCATATATTTTTAAGTTTTAGTATTTTCTCTTGTAATATACTTCTTGCTTCTCAAGCTGGGGTTACGGATTGGGTATCCCTTGTTTGAAATGTTAGGGACCAGAAGAGTTCCACATTTCGGATTTTTCAGATTTTGAGATACTTACATATACAGAATGAGATATCTTAAAGATGGGAACCTGAGTCTAAACACAACATTCATTTATGTTTTGTGCACATCTTATACACATAGCCTGAAGGTAATTTTTATACAACATTTTTAATAATTTAGTGCATGAAACAAAGATTGTGTACCCTGAAACAGCAGAAAGCAAAGGTGTCCTTATTTAGCCAGTATCTGAAATCTGGAGTATTTTAGATTTCTGAATTCCAGGTAAAGGATGGCCAACCTGTATAAATTCTGGACCATGAGCAGGTCTGTGGTCTACATGGTAAGATTTATGTTTGTCTCACAAATGTCAAATAGTGTTGCTTCTCATTTTCTAGATGTGTTATTACATCATTATCGTATCAGCCACACTGTACATAACTCATGCAACTCTGCCCTATTTGCTAGGCATGGTGTGATTTCATTACCTTTGTGGAATCACACTGCAGGAAGCTCCACTTTCAAGCTGGAAACACATTGGCCATTCTCCCACCAGCATTGTTTGTTACACTCACTGCAACTTGTGTAATACTGCTTCCCTAGTGTGGACCAAAGCATATATTTGTTGTTTCTGTGGACAAATTGAAGTGACCATGATGTCACCACTAAACTCTGATGTGCCACCCTCTTCCTGAGCGAATGCAATACTATGTCTGGAAGGCTTCCTTTTGAATTTGCACATACTGCAAAAATATCAATTTCACCACATTTCCTGATCTAGTGTTGCAGGTTGTCTCCCACTGTAAATACGTCTGATGCCTTTGGTAAGAAGGTTGGGGATTTGGTCTCTTCCAAGTGTTGTCACATTGCATGTATTTCAAAAGATTCAGTAAGCTCCCAGGATTTTCAGTTTTTCCTCCCAAGGAATAGAACAGAGAAATGTACATCTCCAAGGTTGCTGTGAGTTTTCCAGGCTGTCTGGCCATGTTCCAGAAGCATTCTCTCCTTACATTTTGCCCACATCTGTGGCAGGCATCCTCAGAGGTTGGGAGGTCTGTTGGAAACTAGGCAAGTAAGGTTTATGTGCTTGGCCGACTTACCGGCCAAGTGGGTTACGGGGCAGCGTTGTCCTCGCGCCATCTTCTCCGCCTAGGGGCTTCTTCTTCCCCCCAGAAGCCCCTGGGGTGGCGGGCAGGCTTCCCACCACACGCCAGCTGGCCAATGTGGCTGCTGGCTCCGCCCCGCCCCTTCCCTGCTTCCGGCCGGCCCACACTTCCACCCGGGCAGCTTATTTAGGCTGCCCGGGGACTGCCTCGCCACGTGCTGAGGCAGTCCTGCTTTTTCTCCCACCCTCCCTACTCATTGCATTGCTGTTGGTGCCTTTCGTTTCTTTGCACTTTATTGTTGCTCTGTTCATAGTTTTGTTTTGTTATGTTCCTTGTCGCAACTCCGTGTTTGGCATGTGGCGTGTGGTATGGCCCCTGGATCAGGCTGGTTTATCACCCCTTGGTTGTAAGGGGGATAACGCCCAGGCCCCCTGGGGTGCTGAGTTTCCGTGGACAGGCATTGGGCCGCACGCACCCCAGGCTTGCAAACACATATGGACTTTCGTGGGGGCTGTCCACCTTAATCCAAGATCCATGTGTGGCCGCCAACCCTATGTTCCTGTTTTCAATAAATTGAGTTGTGGCCATTTTTATCCAACCAAAATGTGTCTGCATGTTTTCTTGGCGCGAGGTGTGTCACGCTTGCACACGCAATATATCTCTGGGATAATGTCCAGGGTGGGAGAAAGAGCTCTTGTGCTTCATTCACAGAGATATAAACCTCACTTGTCTAGTTTCCAACAGACCTCAAACCCTCTGAGGATGCCTTCCATAGATGTGGGCAAAACATCAGGAGAGAATGCTTCTGGAACATGGTTATAAAGCCTGGAAAACACACAGCAACCTGGTAATTCTGGCCATGAAAACCTTTGACAACACATTGTACCTCACCAAGCTTGAGCACAGATTCCACCTTCGCTTAAGTTCTGGAATTTTGAGCCTGTGTGATATATCCACATTGTGCAATTAATAGCACTTTGATACCACTTTAACTCCCATGGTCCTATACTGTGGATCTCTAGTATATTTTCAAGATACACGTACAACTCTCTACTAAACTACAAAATGAGCTATGTGGGCAGAGAATTCAAACTGCAAATACCAGAATTCCGTCAGATGGAACCACGTGAGTTAACATGGTACCAAAGTGCTATAACTTTGCAGACTACACATCTGCGCAGTGGATACATGTCAGGGTACCAATTATAGTCCCAAATGAAATGAAACTATTGTCAATGATTTAACAGTTTTGCATTTCAAATTAAGGCAAGATAGCCTGTGATACTTGTAACCACCTTCTACAAAAATATCTCCTCAGAGAAAGGGATTTCCTAGTAAACCGATACTTAGACAGCAGAAACCTGGCAATTAAGCCTAAAAATACTGGGGAATGTAGCAAGTTGAATCACCTCAGGAGTATCACTTGTAAAAGCAAAGGGAAGGTTACTAGAGATAGCGCTAGTAATGTTTAGGGAGAGGATGATGCATTCAGACACTAGTGTTGGGGACATTGCACAGGAAGTTGGCAAAGGCAATGCTCTGCAATTGTACATATGGGACTTTTGTACGGCCAACTAAACTCCAGTTCTGTTTGAAACACATTTGAAAGCAGAGGGTGGAATGGGAACATTGCTGCAAACTTGCAGCCCCCTCAACCTGTTGTTATTATTATTATTACTATCCTATCTTTTTCCCTGGCTCAAAGCAGTTCATGTTAGATTTAAAAACATAGTTAAAATTGTGTTGTCGAAGGCTTTCATGGCTGGAACCACTGGGTTGCTGTGAGTTTTCTGGGCTGTCTGGCTATTATTATTTATTTATTTACATCATTTATATTCCGCCCTTCTCACCCCACAGGGGACTCATGGCGGATCACAATGCACATATACAGGCAAACATTCAATGCCATAGACATACAACATATATAGACAGACAACGGGCTACACAATTGGTCGAGAGCTCACCCCGACCCGGACAGGCCTCGAACTCATGACCTATTGGTCAGTAGAGATCTTATGCAGCTGACTCCCAGCCAACTGTGCCACATTCCCAGTGCAATGGGTTTGCAAGCATCCTCAGAGGTTGAAAGGTATGTTGGAAACTGAGTAAGTGAGGTTTATATATGCCTACCATAGATGTGGGCAAAACGTCAGGAGAGAATGTTTCTGGAACGTGGCCATACAGCCCGGAAAACTCACATCAACCCATAGTTAAAAATGCACAAAATGCAAAAGTTAGAAATTAAGCAACAAAAACCATTAAAGCTACAGTAGTTAATTCATAAACCATTAAAAAAATAGACAAGCACAACACAGACAAGCACAAAAAATCCAGCTCATTATTTAGATGGGATGGACCCCAATACACTCAGTCATTAAATACCTGTTGAAACAGGGAAACGTATTTATAGGACTGTAAGGAATCCGTAGAGAAGATGCTAATCTAATTTACCTGGCAAGGAAGATTTAACGGCTGGGGGCAATCACTAAGAAGGCCCTCTTCCATGTCCCTGCTAGATGTGCCTTTAAGGGTGGAGGGACAGAGAGTAGGTGCTCCCCAGCAGATCTCAAAGCACGGGCAGGTTTGTAAAGAAGAGTAGGCTACTTCAGATAACCTGAACCTGAGCCATATAGAGGTTTATAGATCAAAACCAGTATTTAAACCTGTGTGTGGATATGAAAATTCAGCCAGTAGAGTTATTGCAGCAAGATATGGCCAATGGCCAAGGGGTCAAGCAGAGGTCTCCAAGCATCAGCTTCTGAATTCGGTCGTCCAGGAAAAAATGAAACTACTGTAAAATAGTGCTCCAAAGTCCCAGCAAGGCTACCAAAAGGATAACATGGTTACAGCATCAAAAACCAACTGAAAAGCCCAATGGAGTCAATAGGAATGCCCTGTATCTAGTTCCCATAGTAAGTCATCCATCAATGCATCCAAAGCCAATTCTGTCTCATAACCAAACCGGAAAACAGGTTGAAATGGATCTCCATAATCTAATTCAGAAAATCCTGGATCTGAGAGGCTTGAATCTTGCCAAAAATGGAATGTGATAGACTGGCCAATAACTACCCAGGGAGGGAATTTTTTAGTGAATGGTTTTATAACTGCCTTTTCAGGCACGCCAGATTTCTGCCTTATTTTAGCAAAGCGTTAATCACTCCCTCTCGATACTTGGCGAGTTCCCACCTCAGGCCTGGAAAGACAAGGATCTAACGCCCACATGGTGACTTTCACCTTTCCAAGAATCCTGTTCGCTTTCTCAGGTTGCACAAGTTGGAAAGTATCGATTATCACTGGTCAAGTGGCCAAAATTACATCCACTGGATCTGTATCAATCATAGCATCCAAGTCAGAGCAGAACCAAGCAAATTTATCTTTGGACATGAGATCATGACTCGGTGTTTTATATGTGGTTTTAATTTGTTTGATAGATTGTTATGAGTTTTAATTGCTTATATGCTTAGATTGTGTATATTTTTATGAGATATGTTTTACTGTTTACTTGTGCGGCATTGAATTTTTGCCAGATTTGTAAACTGCCTTGAGTCCCCTCTCGGGTCAAGAAAGGCGGAGTAGAAATGAAGTAAATTAATAACAAGAAGAAGAAGAAAGAAAGGTTACAAAAAGTTGTTCAAAGAGATTTGTAATGTGATTTGAATTTTCCTTTCTTAGTGAAAGATTCCTAGCCACTCAAAACAACTCTCCTAGATGGCTCTTTGCAGACACAATAGCGGCAGAGAATTTGCAGCAAAGGCTACAGAGTAAGCCTCAGATAACCTTTAGCTTGGGTTCAACCACCACTCTGAGTTTTCTGTCAACACTGCTTTAGTTTCTTTTTCATTTTTTTTCCAATACCACCAGCTGCATGGAAAATCAGAGAGCCAGTTTTGCTCCACTCTATGGGAGGGGACACTCATGAACAATTGTGTCCACTGCTCTGGCCATTTCCCCATCCCAGAGGTCAACCAAAACTCTCAACCTCATCAGATGGCCAATGGCAGAAGGAAGCGGTGCTCCACTTCTCCACGAAGTGTGGAAAATCCAGTGTCTCACACCTCACATTGCCAACATCGCCCGGAGGGTGATCACATGAAGCTTCCACCATAGATAGATGTCAACACACAAAGCCTCCCATGTTGATGCAGCAGTGTGCCAGTTTAGTCCTCTTTCACTCACAGAGTTGGCATGACATCATCTAATGGGAGCCAACCGGCTTCATGGATGATCGGGGCTATATCAGCATATGCTGCCAATTCTAGCCCTGTATGATGAGTTTGTCTGACAGAAATGCCTTCTGAAACAGCAGGAAACTCCTTAAAAGCCATCAGAAATCCATCTGGATCCATCAAACCTCTTGGTTTAGGCTATCTGAATAGGTTCCCCATAACTTTAGAGCAATGGTTCTCAACCTGTGGGTTTGCAGATGTTTTGGCCTTCAACTCCCAGAAATCCTAACAGCTGGTAAACTGGCTGGGATTTCTGGGAGTTGTAGGCCAAAACACCTGGGGACCTACAGGTTGAGAATCACTACTTTAGAGACTCTGAGTCCCAGTAAGTCTAAAACTCACCAAGAAATCCATGGAATTATAGAAAGCTCCTCCATTTGCAGATCACCACCCTACCACCACAAGGCATCATGAATAGAACATGAGAGAGACCCATAGCAGACATGAAGTCTTGAGTTGCTCCTGGTAGGGCAGTCTCAGCATGGATGTTGAAATGCCCCTGCCCTACAAGACAAGAGGTATTCACACACCAAACCCGAGACCACTCCTAGCTACCGAACTTCAGGTAAACACACTCAAATCCAAAAAATTTCAGGGTAGAGTACCTGACTGGGGGAAATATTGGTATACCATGGCCACTCCACCTCCCTGCCTCCCAGGTTTCACCTGCTGCTTGACAGACAACCCTGGTGGACAAAGCTGAGAGGCAGGTTGGCACTTTTGCTTGTCGGCATCCTTGTGTCCCACTGATTCCTATATGGGGGTGGGCGGACGGGTTACAGTGGAAATGGTGCTCAGTGTCTATCCCATTTAAAATAATGAATGACATCTTTCTTCAGTTGATATTTGTTGGTACATCTGAAAGTTAATTCCACCCACTTTCTAAGGTCTTGTGCCTTGCAGCGACCATCCCTCTATAAGGAACCAGTACCCATTACCTGTGCAATAAGGATTGGTTGCTCCTACACTCCCACCCAACACTTACAGGTTGTAGAAACACCAATAGCAAATAAGTGGATGCATTTTAAGTTTGGGTATCCCAGGTTTTCTTGTAAACCAAAATCTTTAATAACCCACAAAATGGCACCCTTCACAATGTAAATGTTCCCAGAATTAATTACAGCAATAGTTGAATCATATTTTGTGCACAAGGAGAGAATTGTTTGACTCATAGTAAGTCACGGTATCTGACTAGGCAGCAAATTGCGTACATCTGACGGCAGTCATGTCCATTTCTATGCTGCTGGTTGATTCACAGGCTGTCTGGTCAGTGTAGGAAGAACTCATATCAAGGCTTAAACCCAAATATTCTTGAGATAAAGCTAACAGGCTGCAGGAAGACAGATATTTGGCATACAAAATGGAAATAAGGGACAAGGGCCTCTGGAACTGCTCCCCCATTGCAAACATTATGTCACAAAATGGAAAGAAAAGAGAGAGAGAAAGAAGTCTGTTTGGATGAACTTTTGCCATCTGATTAAAATAGAAACTTGTCCTTTTGGAACTTGGGTGGGTCACTTCACATGGAAATGGAGCACTGAGCGATTACAGTATGGCCTACCTAAACTTTTCAAGGCTAGACCAAAAAAGATCTTTGCAGCAATGGGGTAGCTAGAGATTCACATCTTCACATCTTCGAGATTAGGGGGAAATTGCAGGTTGTCAGCTTCCAGTGTTTAACGTCCAGTAATAGTTTAAATAACCTGATGAATTAAAAAGCTGTTACAAGTACGGTTGGTGGGAATGAAATAGAGGGCATTCTTGGTGATGGCCCCATGGGTCTGGAACTCCCTCTGGAAAGAGATGTGATTGGCCCCTCTCTACTGGCCTTTCGTGCACAGGTCAAAACTTCCTATGGAAGCAGGCCTTTCCTGATAGCCCATAATAGGGAATTACCATGCTGCTACAGGTTACACATATTAGTGAAGGCCATCTTGGACCTGACAATGTTTACATACCCAAAGAAGCAGATCTTTAGGATTTTGAATATAATTTTTATGAATGACCTCAGTGGCCTGAGGCCCAGGGAATTTTAGTGGAACATATTGTATTTATTAACTTTGTTGTATATGGTTTATGTAATGGTGTTATTTGTTTATCAGCTTTATTTTGCTTTTGTATCATGTAGTTTCTGTTGTTGTAACAATTATTCGCAGCTTTGAGTCCCAACCATGGGAGAAAAGCAGGATAAAAATTAATAATAATAAAAAATCATTTTACTTTTGTAACTTTGCCTACTTACATTTAGGTTTGATGGCTTTGCATTCAGTTGAAACTCCTTCAATTCCCTCAATTGTGCTTAGTCACTCAAGATGCCTAGCGATGAGTTGTCCAACCAAAGAAACTTGCAAAACTTTGAAGTTCCTTTTACAGGTATAGTTCCATTCCAGGTAGTTAATTACTGTCACAGAATCATGTTTTAAAGTTAAATGTTTACATCAGAAAGATATCAAAATAGCTTTAGTTACTTAACAGTACACACATATCCGAATGCCATTAAGCGGTTGTCCTGATGTATGAAGCACAATTTCCTTTTATCCATTCTGTCTCAATTCAACACCAACAAAATAACAAAAGACAACAGCAAAAGTTGTACCAGGAGCATTTAAACATTTGAAATTCTTCCTGCATCATTAGTGACCCCCACAACTATGTGTGTCTCTATCAACTTATGAAATAACTAGGATTTTCTTAGGCAAGGAGTACCAGAAGTAGTTACACCAGTTCCTCACATGAAAAATATAGTTTACGACACCTAGTATTCATTGGCAAATCCCATCTAAGTACTATATAACTATAAAATAACTAAACATTACAGTTACACCAGGAAAGGAGTGCAGTTCATCCTTGCTAAATTAGAGTCAGAACATCGTATATTACAGTATATTACTTTGTCGTTGGGGAGGAAAGAGTTACAAATTACATCGGGGGCCCTCCCCCAGCAACAATATAATATTATATAATCTTAATATTATGAATGATGTATTAGTACGTTGCATGTTCATATGACTCGTAAGCTGCTCAGAGTCCCCTTCGGGGTGAGAAGGGCGGCATATAAATGTCGTAAATAAATAAATAAATAAATAAATAAATAGCTTATGTATATTCATAACTGCTTGCAGCTGAATGAGGAAAGGTATGCCATGAATCTCAGCAGGACGGATTTCATTTGTACACAGTCTTTACTTCTACCACTCTCTTACACACACATAAAGCGCATTGAACTTTTTTTGAAAGTAATCTCTAGGATTGTCTGTGAACATGGAATTCCTCCCCCTTAACCCAGATTGTTTATGATTGAAGATTGCTATTTGCTCTATTACTATATGACTTGGCTCCCCAGCATGAGTCAATCTCAAGCCGTTTGCTTTGTAAGCATCTTTTTGCAATGTGTCAGATCTCTACTTGCTGAACTCTAGTTCTTTTTAAGAGCAAGCAGCCAATAATGGCACGTCTATATATGCTTTATTGGGATTTAGGTCTTTTCCAAATTGATAAAAGGTGTTATTATTCAACACTATATAAACCGCATTCTGCACATGCTTCAGAACTGGTTTGCCTGTCACTTGTCCAAACCAGAATAAGGTTGCGTTTTGGTAAATGCTGCTCTCAGATCATGCACTCAGGACCATAACTGGAAAAGAAAGTAAAGAAGGGGAACTGAATAACTGGTCAGATACACTGGGATTTTGTTCCTTTTATCCACTTTGTCTCACTTCAATACCAACAAAATAACAAGAGGCAGCAGAAAAATCTCTGGATGCTCAAGTCCCATTATATACCGTGGCGTAGTAAAATGCCGTCCCTTATATAACATGGTAAAATCAAGGTTTGCTTTTAGAAGGGCAAGGGAATATTTTAAGCCATGGATGGTGGAATCTGTGGGTGCAAAATGTGGAGGACCATCTGTACCATCTGTACATCTGGCTGCCAATTATAGGATTCATATCATATGGCTTTCCAGCTGCTATTGGACAGCAACTCCCAGAAGTCCATACTAGCATAGCTAATGGTGAGGAATACTGGGAGTTGCACAATTCCCTCTCCTGAGCTAGACCAGGGTAGGAATAGGACCTTGCAGGAAAAGTGCTTTTCAGTATCTTAATAGTGTTATAAACCTTTTATTCAAAAATGGACCTGCTCTGGTATTTTTAACAGCATACATTAAAACAATTTATTCATATCATGATCTGATCACCATGCTTTATATCCCACACTAATGGGGTTTGGGATCAAAGGCTTTCCACCCAGTTCAACCCCCCAAACCAAACTCAGCCCCCGAATCAAAAACCTGGGTTGTTGGTATTTTTAACAGCATTTGGGACTGTTTGTCAAAGGCTGGCCATAACTGTTCTTTTGGGCTGTATGGCCATGTTCTAGAAGCATTCTCTCCTGACGTTTTGCCTGCATCTGTGGCAGGCATTCTCAGAGGTTGCTTGCCACAGATGCAGGCGAAATGTTGGGAGAGAATGCTTCTATAACATGGCCATACAGCCCGAAAAACCTACACCAACCCCATGGGACTTTCTCTTGATAAGTCTATAGCAACAAACTAAGTTAGCGATAGCTGTTATAACGGAGTATTCATTCTACAAAGAGTTAATATTTAGGGGGAGGGGGGCTCAGGGTTTGTGGTTGCAAAATGTTTGAGTTGGAAATGACTCACTCTGGCTGTTAGGAGATGTATAAACTTGGGAAAGTGGGAGGGAGGGGATGGATGGATTGAGGGAACACAGAGAGGGCAGAGCAGAGCTTGAGCCAGAGAGAGGAAAAGAGGACAAGAGAGAAAGGAAGTGAGAAAGAAACCCAAAATTGTTTGGCTTGAGTTTCAAAAAAAGAACTGTTTTTCTGCGCAGCTCAGTGGAATAGCCCAGGGTTTCCCTACAACAAGCTGCTGCTTCTCATTTTTGCCTTTGCACCCTTCAAAGAACCTGGAGATGGGGATGCTGTGGCAAACGCTGCTCTTGCACGCCTGCGCTTTTGTCCTCTCTGCCAAAGGTGCTGCTCTCACCCGACTGGAAGAGAAAGAAGCCCTGGTATGTAGACCCCAGAATTCCCTGACATGAGAAACGGTGGACGAGCGGGACAGCATGTTCCCTGTCCTGACCTACATCCACAATTTGTTATCTTTGTTTTGCCAAGACTTAATTTGAGATTCAGTTCAATTTTTTGTCTCATGCCTTTGTAGAGCTTTTAGCTTATTCCTGACTAGGTTTGCAAAGTTACGTTTAAAGGACAATTCCCCACCCTATTCCCATTGAGAATATGCCCATTTCCAAGAGATAACTCAGGTGGCCTGGGCATCCCCATAGGTCCAGGATCCAAGCTGAATGTACAGTATGTGGTTGGGTGGGCCTTGACTTACAGAGAGATGGAAATAACTTTATTAGGAAGAGCACACTGCCAATCCTGTTGTATTTGCAAGATGTGTGTCTATGGTGGAGAAGCAGCCTATATTGGATGGTCCCACAGATGAATTTTATTTCCCTTCATAGTTCTCTTGCTCCTTATGCTCAACCAACTTTCTTCACTGTTACTGAACCTTGGTTCCCTAACTCAGTGTTTCTCAACCAGTGTGCCGGGGCACACTAGTGTGCCGTGAGCGATCATCAGGTGTGCCGTGGGAAATTGGAACCTCCGGGAGGGGAGGGGGAGAGTCTAGTGTGTTGAAGTATAAAAACCCCAAGAAACCTACCTCAATAAAGGCACAAAATTACAAACACCCCCTCCCCACCTGTTGTCTACTTGGTCTCTCCTTTCCATGCATTGGGAAGGCCTGCCTCCATGTCCCCAAGTAGAGACCTCCTCTGGGGTCCTGGGGGTTCTGTGTGGGAAGTTTGGCCCAGTTCTATCATTGGTGGGGTTCAGAATGCTCTTTGATTGTAGGGGAACTATAAATCCCAGCAACTACAACTCCCAAATGTCAAGGTCTATTTCCCCCGAACTCCATCTGCGTTCATATTTGGGCATATTGAGTATTCATGCCAAGTTTGGTCCTGATCCAACATTGTTTCAGTCCACAGTGCTCTCTGGATATAGGTGAACTACAACTCCAAAACTCAATGCCCACCAAACTCTTATAGCATTTTCTCTTGGTTATGGGAGTTCTGTGTGGGAAGTTTGTGTCTTTCTGCCATTCCTGCCAGGATACCTATGTTGAGTTCATCGAAACAGGCCCAGGTTTCACACTGAGTGTATAAATACATTTAAAAACATATTAACTATATGTATTAGTGTGTTAGAGTGTCATTTTGTGTCATTTTGGTTGGTGGTGTGCCCCAGGATTTTGCAAATGTAAAAAGTGTGCCGCGGCTCAAAAAAGGTTGGGAAACACTGCCTAACTGAAGACCTACTTTTGCTCACTAGCATATGGAGAGGAGGAGGATTAGATGGTTGAGGGATCACTGCCGGGCCTCTGGTTGAGAACCATTTGTATTTGGGCTTTCCTGGTCCACGCCAGCCCAATGACCTCATTTGACTACATAACCAACCCACACCGTTTTGTGAAGCCTTGCTGGCTGTTGTAAATTAATGTGGATATTTTGTTTAGAGTTTATGTTATTATATAATTTTGTCTGACTACGCGTAGTTTAATTTATTGATGTTAGGCTTAATTTTCTGATATTAGGCTTTAATTTGAGGCTAGGTTTTAATATTATTTTAATATGTGTGTTTTTTCTGGAATTTTATGCCAGTGTTTGTTTGTTTTATGTAAGCACTGAATGTGCTTGTTGGAATTTGCCCTGAGTCCCCTTGGGGAGATAGGGTGGAATAGAAATAAATTATTATTATTATTATTATTATTATTATTAGAAATGCAACAAGATGAGTCCACTGCAGACAAGATCACTCTGCTGGCTATTGTATTGGATTACACATTGGACACTTCCCAAGTGTCTAGGACTGTGTGATGTATCGGTGAATAATGCGTGCAGGTCCCAGTAGGGTGGTAATTTTGTCAGCGTCAATTGTGTTTAAGTGCAGGCCAAGGTCTTTAGGCACTGCACCCAGTGTGCCGATCACCACTGGGACCACCTTGACTGGCTTGTGCCAGAGTCTTTGCTGTTCAATCTTTAAATCCTCACATCGTATCAGCTTTTCCAGTTAGTATTATTATTATTATTTTGTTTCTACCTCCCTCTCTTCCAATGGATATCAATTTGGACCGCATGTATTTTCCTGTGACTCTAGAGAGAGCTTTTAAAATAACTTTTTGGAGTAAAAAAAAATAAATCTCAGAATACTCTGGGCAATATCTCCCTGGGGGATTCTGGGAGCTGTCACCCACATTTTTTTTATTAAAAAACTATGCTCAGGATTCATCTGGGACAGTTCTGGGGTGAAGCATTGCCCCTCTTTGCTAGCTTGGCAAATCGGGTTGGGCACCAGGGTGGTCTAAACCAAATGTTGTGGGAAATACCAGTGGGAATTCTTGACAATTCTGTGTGGCCTCTTCCAGCATGGGCTGGCACACACAAACCTTTGATTTGTTGGGGCCTCCTTTCGTCTTTTTGCTGAGTTAGCAAGATAATGGTCAGAATATCCCACTAGGAAACCCTGGAATCTGAGAACAGCTTGCTATTATGCATAAGTGCTGGAGTGGAATGAGGCCTTCCTGGGAAGAAGGGTAGACTTGTTATTGGGGAAGTCTACTTTGTTTCAAGTTTTATCATGCGGTAGGGCATGGGGACAATTAGTACAAAGTCCTCAGCTTGGCTGTAGACCAGTTCAATCACCTTCTTCTGAGCAGGTCTCTCTGTATATGAATGAATGAAAGAATGAATGAATACACAATATGAATGAATGAAAGAATGAATACACAATGAATACACCGGGAATGTGGCGCAGCTAGCTAAGTGACAGCTGCATAAGATCTCTCTGACCAGTAGGTCATGAGTTTGAGGCCTGCCCGGATCGAGGTGGATGCTCGACCTTAAGTGTAGCCTGCTGTCAACCTTTGCAGCTCGAAAGACAGTTGCACCTATCAAGTAGGAGATAAAGATACCACATTAAGTGGGGAGGCAAATTTTGACTGAATTATGAGGCCATTAAAAGAACTCCAGGAATGCTGAGGGATGCAGAAGGAACAACAAGGGATGCTGGGAGCGCTAAGAGATGAGGAGTGCGTCAGCTCCCCCTGGTGGCCAGAGTTTGCCTCTGTTCGTCTATATGTGTGTATGTGGAAACGGCAGGGATTGTCTGCTAAGTATGTGTAACTGTAATCCGCTCTGAGTCCCCTTTGGGGTGAGAAGAGCGGAATATAAATAAAGTTAATAATAATAATAAAATATTTCAAGGGAGAGAAAGCATTAGAGGAGAAACCATGTTAAAACCCACCCTATGTTTAGTGCCACCTAGAGGTTGACAGTTCGAATCTGGGGGGCGGGGTGAGCTTCTGCTGTTAGGCCCAGCTTCTGCCTTTGATTGGACCAGTAGGTTTAGATTTCCTCTATATCTTCTGTTAACCTAGCAGTAAAGCAAATGTGAGCAGATCAATAGGTACCGCTTCTGTGAGAAGGTAACGGCACTCCATACAGTCATGCTGGCCACTTGACCTTGGAGGTGTCTATGAACAATGTCAGCTCTTCAGCTTAGAAATGGAGATGAACACCACCACCCCCCCAGAGTCAGGCACGACTAGACTTAGAGTCAGGGGGAAATCTTTACCTTTAGAGGTAGAGCATACCCACAAGAGCACCCATACCTTTGGGACCACATGCCAATGGAATGCAGATAAGATGAACAGAGTGTTTTAGGTGTTCATATATTTCTTTCTGTAGGATTATTTGCTGCAGTTTGGATACTTACAGAAGCCACTGGAAGAGTTCTCAAATAATTTCACGGAAGAAGAGATTGAGGAAGCTTTGAGGTAAAGTGAAAGAAGCACATGACACATCTTTAAAAAAAGAAAACATTATAAAGACTTCAATTTTCCCCATCAATAGTTTTCTATTATGTGTAACTTGGAAAGCAATTTTCTGTCCTCTTGACTGCCTCACTTCTGCAGGTCCTTCCAGCTTGCATCAGGATTGCCTGCCACTGGGGGGGTGGATGTGGCAACCCTCTCCCAAATGCGGCAGCCCCGTTGTGGTGTGGAAGACCCGTTTAATGAGAGAACCCTCAAGTATCTGCTCTTGGGTGAGTGTGGCTCAAACTATTCAGTGGACAGAGGCAAAGCAGAGACAGCTGGTGGGAAATCGTTCTCTTGGCACAAGGACAGATGCCTGGGTTGTGGTGTTAAGGAATTTCTCCGAACTGCGGAAAATGAAGTTGAGTTGTCTTCAGATATCAGGTTATAATTAGGGATTGTGCATCTTGAGCTATTTGGAACAAATATCATAGTAATTTGAGTTCTTCATATCAGGTATTGACAGCCATTTACTTTCCTTAGCGGTGATGTTCTTTCTATTGCCAAATATGGCACTATGTTTGTACAAGAGGTAACAATTATTGATAATTTTGGAGAAAACTCCTGTTTTGCATAAATAATTTTTTAAAACCCTCAGGGGGCTATAGATAGGCATACATAGGAGAACAACCTAATGGGAACCATACAGAAATAAAAATGCAGGATGAATGGGTGCAGAGTGGATGACTAGAAAACCAAACAGAAGCACATTACGTTAATCATAGAATCATAGAGTTGGATGAGACCTCGTGGGCCATCCAGTCCAACCTCCTGCGAAGAAGCAGGAAAATTGCATTCAAAGCACCCCTGACAGATGGCCTCTGCTTAAAAGCCTCCAAAGAAGGAGCCTCCATCACACTCTGAAGCAGAGAGTTCCACTGCTGAACAGCTGTCACAGTCAAGAAGTTCTTCCACATGTTCAGGTAGAATATCCTTTCCTGTAGTTTGAAGCCATTGCTCTGCATCCTAGTCTCCAGGGCAGCAGAAAACAAGCCTGCTCCCTTCTCTCTATAACTTCATCTCACATATTTATACATGGCTATCATGTCTCCTCTCAGCCTTCTCTTCTTCGGGCTAAAGGTGCCCAGCTCTTTAAGCCTCTTTTCATAGGGCTTGTTCTCCCTTGAGCATTTTAGTCGCCCTCCTCTGGACACTTTCCATCTTGTCAACATCTCCCTTCAATTGCGGTGCCCAGAATTGGACACAGTGTCATTCCAGGTGTGGTCTAACCAAGGCAGAATAGAGTGGTAGCATGACTTCCCTGGATCTAGACACTAGACTCCTGTTTGTGCAGGCCAAAATCCCATTGGCTTTTTTGCCGCCGCATAACATTGTTGGCTCATGTTGAACTTGTCCATGAGGACTCCAAGATCTTTTTCACACATACTGCTGTCAAGCCAGGCGTCCCCATCCCCCCCATTCTGTATCTTTGAATTTCATTTTTGCTTGTTTGTTGTTCTGTTGTTTGTTGCAAGCAGCCTACTTGTAATTTCAGTGTTGTTTTTGGTAGAGTCTACTTATTAAGTTCCACCCTGATCATCTTTATTAGAACCCTGTGGCAACAAACCCGACAACACATTGTTTGGGATTCTTTCCATTTTGTTTGCTCAGGCTAACAATGCGGAGCGGAGCCATAAACCTCAGTTCAGCCTGGAGTTCCTTGATCACTTATCTGGAAGTAAACATCACTTACTTCTGAGTAAACACATCCAGAATGTGCTGTTAGTTTACCACAGAGTTTCTATTTGTGTTCAGTTCTCACTTCTGCCCATGCACAGAGACAGGAGTTTCTCAGTTTGGAGGAAGTCAGAAAAGAGTTATAGAGGAGATATTTGCTATTTCATATCTTATTCAGACTAAGAATGTGAAGAGCTGGCTGTACGCCATTCATGATGTTGCCACAGCTTTGGAATGCCTTCCTTTGCTCTCTTTTGGCAAAAGGGGGAAAATTATCTCACGCTATCATTTTGGAGACCAACATTTGGATCCCTGCTCAGCAATGAAAACCCATCGTATGACCTTGGGCGAGTATACTCCCAGCCTCAGTTGAAGGCAATGACAAACCTCTTCTAAACTCATTTTGCCAAGGGCCATCTAAGGTCAGAAAGTATTTGGAGGCATGCAATAACGATGTCATTTTAATTAGTTTTGGCTTTAAAAATCCCCTGCTGTATTTCAGCTGTATTGATGTCAATTAGTTTATTTTGTATTTTCAAAAGTTCTTCAGATCTTGAGTTTCTTTCAGAAAGACAGGTAGCTAACAATTTCTGAAATAAAACAAAGGATCGTTTCAGTTTCATAAATGGGAAGCGGAGGTTAGCGTAGTGATTTACTAAAAGTGCTCTTGGGTAAGTGTGATCCCTAAATCAGGGGTGGGCAATTATTTTTTCCAAGGGGCCACACGAGAGCCAAAAAATATTATGGAGGGCCGCACCTAACAGGCTGAACTACATTCTAATCTACATTATTTATTTATTTACTTACTATATTTACTATATATTACACATCATTAATATTAACATATTAATATGTCAAGAAATATTCATATATTATTAGTATTAATATTATAATTATTATATTATAGTATATATATAGACATTATAATATATTGAAATTATAATATAACATTATATTATATTATTAATGATATTATTATATTATTATAAAATTATTATAAAATAATAATAAAAACCACTAAAATAAAATAAAATGAAATTCAAGAAGACAAGGTGCGAACCAAGATAGAGGCTGACATCCTCAAGAGAGGAAGGATCCCAAAATGGAATGTCCCAATGGCCTCAGCCCAGAGGATGACAAAGCGGCCGCAGCAGAGCAGAGTAGCAGACGATCAGAGCTGCAGGCCTCCGCCCGCTCTCGCCGCCAGCCGTTCCCCAGCTGATCGCCCTGCCATGGAGTGCCTGCCATCCTGGCTTTGGAGTGCCTGCCATCCCGGGAGGCGATCCGGGCCTGCAGTGGGAGCAGTCGGAGACCTGAGGCAGCTGATCGCCCTGGCGACCCAGAAGAGGATCAAGCCTTCCGGGTCACCAGGGCGATCAGCCAACTCCAAAGCCGCTGCTCCTCCTATTGTTCTCCGGAGCGACGGGCTGTCTGCCGACGCAGGTCCCACAGCCCGCAATGGGATGGTGGCAGCGGCACCCCTTCTTCTTGGCCCCGCCCCCACCTCCCTTCTCCCCAGTTGGACAGAATCGGTTGCTGGGCCGCATCTGGCCTGCGGGCCATAGGTTGCCCAGGTCTGCCCTAAATGGTTCCGGCCCAGCTTACCTATCTGAAAATATCTCCCTCTATGAACCATCACAGAGATTAAGATGGTCTGGGGAGGCCCTGCTCTCAGTACCACCTGCCATCTCCTTCGCAGGTGCAACTGTTGGAAATGAGAGACAGGGCCTTTTCAGTGGTAGCCCCTTGGCCGTGGAACTCCCTCCCCAGTGATGTTAGATCAGCCCCTCCCTCCTGACCTTCAGAAAGAGAGTGAAAACATGGCTCTGGAATCAAGCCTTCAGAGAAGAATCATAGTGCATTTGACATTGTTTCTTAATACTTAAATGTACAGTATATGTTCCTATTCTGACGTTTGTACATTTCTTGCTGCTGGTCATTGACAGTAATAAATAAATAAATAAATAAATAAATAAATAGTGCAATAGATTAACTGGAATTATGTGCATTGACTACCAGAATAACCTGGATCATGATTGTGGTGGTTTTATAGTGATAGAAATGTTTTATAATATTTGAATGTACTTAATTTTGATTTTAATTTCAATTTTAATTTATTTTAATTGTATATTGTTGTTAAGGCATTGCATTATTGGCTATCTGTAAGCCGCCTTGAGCCCCCTATGCCGGGGTAGGGAAAGGCGGGATATAAATATAGTAAATAAATAAAATAAATAAGTTGAAACTTAGCTCCCTAGGCTTAAGCGTGACCTTTCCTCCATCATACTAAGTTATACGAAACAGAACCAAAACCAAACATGAGGCCCCGCTAGAGAAGGCTTCTGTACCCTGAATGTTTGCGTAAAAGAGAATTTCGGCAAGTGTTGCTGATCACAGATTGCATGACAAGCAACACCTAATGAAATTCCCTCTAGTACATAATAATTAATGGTACAGGAGTCCTCTCCCACTATCACTTTGGCCGCCCTAGCATGTTTTGAACAAGCCTGGATTATTTCCAGCTAGTCAAAGAGAATCTTTGTGCTCCCATCCATCCTCAGCAAAACAGTGGGTGTTTATGCTGTTTCTCTCTCACATCAACAGTCAGTGGCATTTGCTCTGTGAAGACAGATTCTGATGTGGTAAACACCTTGATTGAAGGTGCTTTTCCATCACCAGGGAGTTACCATATCGGTTTTGGCATCTGAGCTCAGCATGTTGAAATAACATCTAGCACAATGAGGAGAGGGACTCCAAATGCAGAAGGACTGGCTTAGCTCAATTTTGAACTACTATGCAGAAGGAAAAAGGAATTGGGGCAAACCAAGGGCAAGATGGATGGATGGTATCCTTGAAGTGACTGGCTTGACTCTGAAGGAGCTGAGGGTGCTGACGGCCGACAGAGAGCTCTGGCGTGGGATGGTCCATGAGGTCACGAAGAGTCGGGAGCGACTGAACGAATAAACAACAAGCATTTTCTTCTTTTTAAGACCATTCCCCCCTTATCTTAATACAATGAAGTCCTCGGCCAGCAATGAATTATATAGTCAGGCCTTCATGAAATAGCCTTTCTTGTATTGACAGGGGAAAGACAAGTGGAATAGCCTTATCTCCAGATGACTCCAAAGTACTCCCCACTGATTTCAGTGGGACCTACTCTCATGTAAGTTTGCATATCACAGATGTAGTCAAAAAGCAGTTCATACAACAAAATACCCTGAAATGTTTTCCCCTTCCCCAAGTTTTTGTGCCTACCAATCTAGCAGTTTGAAAGCATGCAATGTGAGATCAATAGGTAACTGCCTTGGCAGGAAGGGGAAAAAAAGGTGACCCATGCAGACATGTAAGCAAAAAGAGTGGAGATGTCTACGGACAGCAGGTTCCTTTGGCATGGAAAATAGAACAATAGCACCTCCCCATGGACGGAACTTAAGCATGGCCTCCAGACGCCGGAAATGGAAAAAGAGGAAGCCCTTTACCTTATCTGTGTCATTGTATGTCGTTGTTCATGTTTGAATGTTTGCCTTATATGTACTGTAATCTGCTCTGAGTCTCTCTGGGGAGAGAAAGCAGAATATAAATAAAGTGTATTATTATTATTATTTCTTCAAACTTTAAAGTTCCCTGTATTCCGCCGGTTGCTGACTCCTCTTGCTCTCTCCTTCCTCCTCCTCCTGCAGGTCGCTGGCGCAAGAGGCACTTGACCTACCGACTCTACAGCCACAGCGACGATATGGGGGCTGCAGCCACTCGCACTGCCATCAAAACCGCTTTCAAGTATTGGAGCGATGTGACGCGGCTCACTTTTCAGGAGGTGCGGACTGGCCGAGCTGACATCCGCCTCGCCTTCCATGGTTCCTCTCCTTGGGGCTGCTCACGGCCCTTTGATGGTCCCGGTATGGACCCAAGCTTTGCTGCCGGGGGGGAGATATAATTTGGGGCTCGGAAGTCCTGTCTGAAGTGGTACCTAAAAGAGGACTGGGACCTGGAGGCCCTGAACTGCAAGGGCGGGCTGGGGATGCCACTGCACCACCTGGATGGAGCAGCTGATGGAGGGATGCCTCAGGGCTACAGATGTTGCGGTCCAAATAGGAGGAATTCAGTGGTCAAGAGTCATGTGTAAGCTGAGTTGCAGGCCTCACAACACTCAGGGTGGAGCTACTTAAATGAAGAGGGCTTTCCACTGCCATGTGAATGGCTTGGGCCCAAATAATTGATTCAGATTTGGTTGTTGTTTCCTATTACAAAGGGCTTCACAAAGGAAAGGATGCATTCTGGTTAAGACTCTCAGTATAGTCTATAATTGCATCTCAATTGAAAACATAGGGATTAGAATAGACTTTGGTTTTGCTTTCTTAGGCAGTGGATGGCACAATCGAACATTTTACATGATCTGACACTTTCCGATTCTTGTGAAAATGAACTTTTCAGCACATAAGTCCATATAAAAGAAACAGACTAAAGCCCTCTTCTTGAAATGTCCCCATATGCTCTTAATGATCCTGGCAGAAATGAGGTCTGTCTATTGAGTACACTGGCATCTCTGAAATGCATGCATTCATTGAGCAAAGGCTTTCCTGCCCATAGCAACCACCTGGCCTTCCAAGAGTAATGCTGGATCTGGGAGTAAATCTGCTATGAAAGATTAGGCCAGCCCAGGTGGTAATTGTGCCTGCAGTCACATTCCCTGTCCTCACCACTCTTTTGTGACTAGTGTGATGGTGCCTTCATGCATGGTGCCTTAGCCGCATGAAAAGGAGAGGCCTGGGCCCGTGAATTCACCTCTTTATACAAATGTTACAGCAAAAGCAATTGGTTTTAGTTATATGTTTTTAAAAGAAGAAAGTTCAATTTTGTAGAATTACACAGAACCAGTTGTTGTCTGGGTTAAATTGAATTAATTTAGTTTATTTAGAGAGAAACAAATTGTTAAAATGTTTTATGTGTTCATGCTCTCTCTCTCTCTCTCTCTCTCTCTCTCTCTCTATATATATATATATATATATATATATATATTTATTTATTTATTTATTTACTATGCTTCTATACCGCCTCTCTCAGCCCGAAGGCGACTCGAGGCAGTGAACAAGTGGCAGCAAGTGCCCACATACAACACATTGTAATAAGATAAAAACAGTCATATAAAAAACCATATAAATTAACAGTTAAAAATACAAAATACAAATCTCAGCACCTCATTCTTATATATATATATATATATATATATATATATATATATATATAATATGCATGTAATCAGAACTTGATAATACTATTTTCGAGAGTACACCTTGCCATATGCAACCAACCAACCAACCAAACAGCCAAGCCACTGAAGGTTTTGGGAGTTGTAGTGAGAAAGTAATATTATGTGTTTCTGTGTATGTATGCCCTGGTGGCATACTGACCTGCTGAATTGGTGGTTCGAATCTAGGGAGCGGGGTGAGCTACCGCTGTTTGGCCCAGCTTCTGCCAACCTAGCAGTTCGAAAACATGTAAATGTGAGTAGATCCATAGGTATCGCTCTGGTGGGAAGGTAACACTGCTTCATGCAGTCATGCCATCCACATGACTTTGGAGGCATCTATGGACAACACCGGCTCCTTGGTTTAGAAATCGAGGTAAGCACCACCCCTCAGAGTTGGATGCAACTAGACTTAATGTCAAGGGAAAACCTATCCCTTTACCTTATGCAGAGAACTGAGCAAATTTAACCTTGATTGTTGAAAGGCAAGTGCTTGGAAGACACCATCCCAAAATGAACGGGCGTGTTAAAATCACAAAAGTGTGCTATTGCAAAGAGCCAGACTTGTATTTAGGACAGACTTTCACCCTAGCTAAGCTGCCTTGCAAATTTCTGATGTACTCCTATGTGCCTTTATCTCCCACAGGACACGTCTTGGCTCATGCTGACATCCCTGAATTAGGCACTGTGCATTTTGATTCAGCTGAACACTGGACAGAGGGAACACCACGGGGCGTTAACCTGCGCATCATTGCTGCACATGAGATTGGCCATGCACTAGGGCTGGGTCACTCCCGACACCCAACAGCCTTGATGGCACCCTCCTACAGTGGCTACCGGCCCCGCTTCCGTTTGCATCACGATGATATTGAAGGCATCCAGGCTTTGTACGGTATGTACCAGGTCAGGGTGGGGATTTGCACCTCGTCCCATGTAACCTTCCATATTGTGCATGACAAGTAAATATGTGGGTTTAAACAAAAGGATCTGCTACTCTTGCATTCGCTTTTGCCCTCCAATTTCCTTCTTGACAAATCTCAGCTGTTTGATTTTCTTCTAAAATAAGAAGAGGGAGCTCTTGCATGGGGAGGGGGGCAATATAGGACCAGATGAGAAAAGCCATGTATATCTGACATACATTACAGATAAAATACTACTACATCTGGATAAAAAAGCCTTCTTAGTCTTCCCAAGTGTAAGTGGGGGTTTTGATTTGTTTTATTTTGTTACTTGTATTCATGGGACCATGGTGGCACAGTGGATTAAACCGCTGAGCTGCAGAACTTGCTGACTTCAAGGTCAACGGTTTGAATCCATGAGACAGAGTGAGCTCCTATCGTTAGCCCCAGCTTCTGCCAACCTAACAGTTCGAAAATATGCAAATGTGAGTAGATCAATAGATATCACTCTGGAGGGAAGGTAACAACGCTCCATGCAGTCATACTGGCTACATGACCTTGGAGGTGTCTACGGACAATGCCAACTTAGAAGCGGAGATGAGCACCACCCCCAAGAGTTGGACACGATTAGATTTAATGTCAAGAGGAAACCTTTACCTTTACTTATATCTTAATTTTGTAAACCACTCAAAAATTTGGACAGTTTCTATAAATAAGGTAAATCACAGTTACAGTAAGTTTTTCTATTGACGATCATGAGGCACACCGACTGAATGAGGTCCCCAAGGCTGTTTTTATCATCCCAGTTCACCTTTTCTCACCAAATGAGCATATTATACACCCTGAATTAATCAGAAGGGCACAGTTTGCTTCTTAAAAAAAACCCTCTGCTTTGTTTTACCCAAACTTTTTAACAAAGCTCTGGAAGGGTTGTTGCAGTTTGCAGTGGCCATGGAAAAAAGACCCTCCAGACTTGCCCCGCTCTCATTTAAATTAATCCTGGGAAAATATGAGTTGCTAGCTCGTTATTATTTCTGCATTGTACATTTTTAAATTCACCATGATTACAAACCTATCTTTGGTTCACTTTCTTTGTACAAGGAAGTTGCAAAGAGTCTATAGGGGATTCATACTCCTCACAGCAACTTATGTGATCAACCTTCACTTTTTGAAAAATGAGTTTTTTGCCTTTTCTGTAACATGCCTCATGCTTTGCCTGCCTTCGTGCTCTCCTCTGGCTTGTGTATAGCCTAGCAACAGGGGAGAAGTCTGTTTCCCATTATAAGCAACATGGGCCTGTGCCAGTGGTTTTCAAATCATGAGGCCAGAGCCAGCTCTGCAGGAAAAGCAACAGCAAGGCTGGCGTTTCTTTTCTTGATGACTTCCTGAATGGGGTTCTGGCTGGGTTGGGAGGGAGAATGCCAGTACATTGGTACCGTACAAGATCCATGGTTTGCCAGCTATACTAGCCAAATCTTCCCTTGCTCTGCCTCATCACAATTATTTTTCCGGTCCCTGTGGTTTTTCTAACAGGCTCTGCCCATTACTAAACCTTATTCTTCCTTGCAGGCAAAAAGACTTTGTCAACTACAGCAGTAGTGACCTCTCCTGCCCGTACTACCGTCCCTACAGTCTCTGTGAAGCCTAGTAAAGTCCCCAACCCGTGCAAAGATGGGCTGGATGCCATCATGCTGGGTAAGTCTCTTCTCTGTTCCCTGGTGGCCAGATCCAACCAACTGCCAGGGAATGTGGCGCAGCTAGCTAAGTGTCAGCTGCATAAGATCTCTCTGACCAGTAGGTCATGAGTTCGAGGTCTGCCCGGGTCGAGGTGGGTGCTCGACCTTAAGTGTAGCCTGCTGTCGACCTTTGCAGCCTGAAAGACAGTTACATTTGTCAAGTAGGAGATAAAGGTACCACATTAAAGTGGGGAGGCAAATTTTGACTGATTTATGAGGCCGTTAAAGAACTCCAGGAATCGCTGAGGAATGCGGAAGAAACAACAAAGGGACGCTGGAAAAACGCTGAGAGATGAAGAGTGCGTCAGCTCCCCCTGGTGGCCAGAAGTTTGCCTCTGTTCGTCTATGTATGTCTATATATGTTGTCTAATGGTTATATATGTTGAACTGCAGGGATTGTCTGCAAATATGTGTACTATAATCCGCTCTGAGTCCCCTTCGGGGTGAGAAGCATGGAATATAAATAAAGTAAGTAAATAAATGTACAGAAAGAAGGGATAGAACATAGTCCATCCAGCCTAGGTTTGCACAAAATGAATGTCTTATCCATATCCCATTTTTTACTATACATGTACCATTTTGACACGTAAATAACAGCAGGTAGGACTGATGAGAAGTAGGACCAATGACAGAGCAAAAAGTAGAAGCAAGGTACAACTGCCAGATCTGAGTTGCAAAATGTGGGGAAAGGCTGCTTCCAGTCTAATAAGTAGCTAGATCAGGCATGGGCAAACTTCGACCCTCCAGGTGTTTTGGACTTCAACTCCCACAAATCTTAACAGCCAATAGGCTGTTAGGAATTGTGGGAGTTGAAGTCCAAAACATATGAAGGGCCCAAGTTTGCCATGCCTGTGCTAGAGGGATACATAAGAAATGGTGCATTCAGACAGGAGATACATACAGTATATATAGGGAAATGTATCCTTATGTGCTGCTGGCATAGTAATTTCAATAGTTTACCATGGGATAATATTCCTATATATTAGGAAATAAACTTTTATAGACTTTAATTTCTGTCATGCATTTTATTTATTTATTTATTTATTTCGCTCGGTTTCTATGCCGCCACTCCCGGTGGGCTCGGGGCGGCTCACAACATGAGAAGAAACATAGCAGAACAAAATCATTTGAGTGGTTGTATTCATTTTTTCATACTATAATTGCAAAGTACTTGAATGTGGGAATGTGGCGCAGCTGGCTGGGTGTCAGCTGCATAAGATCTCTACTGACCAGAAGGTCATGAGTTTGAGGCCTGCCCGGGTCGGGGTGAGCTCTCAACCAATTTGTGTCGCTTGTTGTCGACCTTTGCAACCTGAAAGACAGTTGCATCTGCCAAGTAGGAAATTTAGGTACCACTTTGTGGGGAGGCTAAATTTAACTGATTTCTGGAATGTTAAATTGCCTCTATGTCTGTCTATATATGTTGCATGTCAATGGCATTGAATGTTTGCCTGTATATGTGCATTGTGATCCACCCTGAGTCCCCTGCGGGGTGAGAAGGGCGGAATATAAATGACTTAAATAAATTAATAAATTGAATACTGCGTTCCTGTTTACAAACAGAAGAGCTAGTGATGTATTCAGCACAGTGGTTCCCAAACATTGCTCCTCCAGATGTTTTAGACTTCAATTCCTGATTATTGACCTAGTTTGCTAGGGCATCTGGGAGCTGAAGTCCAAAACACTTGGAAGACCAAGTTTTGGGAAACACGGACTAGCAAATCTGTGACTTGAGTTCTACTACAGGGTAGCCCCAAGTCAACTTTCTGTGTTTATCTTTCAGTTGTAACTCTTTTTTCTTACACTTTGACTAGGACCCTATGACAAGACCTATGCTTTCCGTGGGGATTATGTGTGGACTGTGACAGACTTTGGGACGAACCCACCGCTGAAGATCTCAGCCTTGTGGAAGGGGCTGCCAGGGTGGCTGGATGCAGCTGTGCATTCGCCTCGCACTGGGCGGACTTACTTCTTCAAAGGTTTGTGGGCTCAGCTGGTGAGAAAAAAGCAAGACTACTTTTCTGAATTATTTAATTCAATTTCAAAGGTGTTTTTAATTTTTTAAAAATCCCCATTAAAGCTTCCCTGCCAACTTTTCAGATCCTTCTTATGAGATTCTTTTACATCGGGCATGAGCAAACTTGGACCGTCCAGGTATTTTGGATTGCAACTCCCACAATTCCTAATAGCTCCGCCACCCCCCCAAGCCAGTTAAAGGAAAGGGCCTTAGGCTGTTCGAAATTGTGGGAATCACAATACATAAAGCCTGAAAATGCAGGAAAATAGAAGTCGCATCACTTCTGACACTGGTTGTATTAACTACTAATAATGGGTTACTACTTGACTTTGCCTTGGCCACTTTTTAAATTCTATGTTTATGTCATTCTGGCTCCAGGTAGTAAATTATGGCGTTATCAAGGCTTCAAGCTGGACCGTGGCTACCCCAAACCCCTCACTCGTATCCCGGCAAAGATAGATGCTGCTCTCTATTGGCCAGGAAACAAGAAGGTCTTCATCTTTAAGGTAAACAGGATGGCTGAGATAAATAAGTGGTAGCTGCAGTTAATCCTAGTAGTTAACAACTATTGTATATAATTAAAGTAGGAATATTAAAGCAAATGGATTATCCAAAAGGAGAAAAATGATGGTGTGGGATTGGTTACAGTGTGGAGAACATGTTTATATCTTCTTTTACTCCATGTATTTAATTCCAGTCATTCCTATATACTGATTTCCTTATATTTGTGGGAAAGGAAGGAGTTTTACTAGCTCAGCCCACTGTGGACATTTTTTGAAGAGACCTAAAGAGCACACAGCAGATGTGTTCATGATACAAAACTTGATAGATTGGTGATAGTTTTGAGAATGAGGAGCTACACTCAAATGCAGCGAATCCAGAGCCATACTGGGTACGGAGTCTTCTGTTTCAATTCAGTGGCTCTCTGTGCCTACTGATGGCAAAAGGGGGTGGTTCAGGGACTTTAGTGCCCAAAGGGAATGGAAAGTCAAATGGGGTATTGATTGGTTTTAAACTGTCAAGTTTTCCGTTCTGTTTTCCCAACACCCTTTTCTACATGTCCACAAATATTTCAAAATAGAAGTCTGACTGCAGTGGTTCTCAGGATACCTGTGTGAGGAGGGCCAGCTATTATTGTTTTCCAATGTGCTAGAGATCAGCATTAAACATGCACTCATTTAGGAGAGCGTTTTGGAGGAAAGTCCTGAGAATGCCTTGGACTTGAAAAGATCCAACCAGTCCATACTTCAGGAAATAAAGCCCGACTGCTCATTGGAGGGAAGGATAATAGAGGCAAAGATACTTTGGCCACATCATGGGAAGGAAAGCTTAGAGAAGAGAATGATGCTGGGAAAATGGAAGGAAAAAGGAAGAGGGGCAGACCAAGGGCAGGATGGATGGATGGTATCCTTGAAGTGACTGACTTGACCCTGAAGGAGCTGGGGGCGGTGACAGCCGACAGGGAGCTCTGACGTGGGATAGCCCATGAGGTCACAAAGAGTCGGAAGCGACTGAACAAATAAACAACAGCGTTTAGGATAATTGTTTCTCTCTCTCCTGGAAACTTGTCTTGGGCTGCACTTGGTCCAAAAACGAACACTTTTTAGTAGTTCAATCGTAATATAAGTCCTGAGAAAGTCAACATGCGCCTCTGATGGCGCAGTGAGTTAAACTGTTGAGCTGCTGAACTTGCTGACCAAAAGGTCAGCAGTTCAAATCCAGAGAGCAAGGTGAGCACCCACTGTTAGGCCCAGCTTCTGCAAACCTAGCAGTTCAAAAACAAACAAATGTGAGTCGATCAATCGGTACCGCTTTGGCGGGAAGGTAATGGCGCTCCATGCAGTCATGCCGGCCATATGACCTAGGCGGAGTCTACGGACAATACCAGCTCTTCGGCTTAGAAATGGAGATAAGCACCACCACTCAGAGTTGAACATGACTAGACTTAATGTCAGGGGAAACCCTTACCTTTAAATTGTCAGATTTCAAGCTGAATGTTGGTGTGTTCGTCTTTTCTTGTTCCTGTGGAGACACTGGAGGAGTCCTTGGAGACTAGATCCTCAACGCCAGTTTTTCTTGGATTTCCTTCCCCTTTGCGACTCTTTACGTTTTGGCCCTACTCCATTTATCTCCCCCAGTTTTTAAATATCTTATATGTACATGTGGCCCGCCCTCTCGTCTTCCTTTTTCCTTCCGTTTTAGACGCATTTGTTATTGTGTTCTGTTAGATGTATTCATTTTACTGTTTTTATTGTGTTTATTGCTTTTTGATGGCTGATGTGATGTTTTGTGATTTGTGGTTTGGGCATGGCCCCATGTAAGCCGCTCCGAGTCCCCTTCGGGGAGAGGGAAGCGGCTTATAAATAAAGATTATTATTATTATTATTATTATTATTATTATAGGAAATGCACTAACTCCTACACAATCTCTCCTCTTAGGGCACCGGCTTCTGGCAGTGGGATGAACTGGGGACCCACTTCACCTCCCTCCCCAGGAAGATCTCCAGCCTTTTCACCGGAGCCCCAACCCACCTGGATGCTGCATTCACCTGGGAGAACGGCAAGGTCTACTTTTTCAAAGGGCAGAGCTACTGGAGGCTCAATGACCAACTACGGGTTGAGAGAGGCTACCCACTGAGTACACCTGAGCGGTGGATGCATTGCTAACACTGAGGATCGCCCTTGCTTGCCCCCCAGGAGGAGCTTGCATCCCATTTCTCAGACTCAGCAGCAATGAGATTTTTTTTCATGGACCTAACAGCGACACCTAGTGGCGACACACCAGAACAGCTCTTCTGAAAAAAGGACCAAGCAGGGTGGGTGGGAACAAATACAATGGACAGCTTGCAATTCTCTTGTTCTGAACTTTGATCTTTCTGCTGGACTCCATCAACAATCATGTTTGCTTTGGCATCAGTATGATTGGCAGAAAGGGCTAGTCCAGTCTCAGGATGTAGGAAGTCCAGGAGAAGGAAGAGATGGCATGTGGGTGGTGGGGACTGCGTACAAATCCACATTTATGTGGCAAGACAGCAATACAGTTTTAAGAATGGGTATATTTTTTTAGAGAACGGAAGCAGATATGCCAGAACTATTCTGATCTGCGGGGCACATATTCATTTACTATTGTGCCTGGAGAAACAATTCACTTTGCATTTTATTTTTACCAATAGAAGGACTAGATTTCTTGCTTGAGGCCAAAATGTCATGGGAAATACATGTGATGTCTTGGGGTGGGGTTGGGCATGTCCCTTAGGACAGTCTTTCTCAACCAGTGTGCCGTGGCACACTAGTGTGCCGTGACGGACCTCCTGCTGTGCCGCGAGAAAAGCTCTCTGCCCCCCTTCCTCCCCCCTCCTGCTGCTTGGGGGAGGAGGAGGAAGGGCCGGGCAGTGGCGAAGAAATAAAGAAGGACCAGGCGCCGCCTCCTTCGGCCGTTTCCCAGCCAGCCTCCAATCCGCCATGACTCCCACCATGACTCTCGCCCCTCGCTCGCTGAAGCTGCGTGGAGGAGCCCCGCCCACTGAAGCCCGTCCACCGCTCATGCTCCTCCTCTGTAGAGCTGAAGCTGGGGGGAGGGGGCGGGGCCTGGCGTGGCCTGGCTCTGCCCCCTCCCCTGGCTTCGGCACTCCCAGCAGCTGCTCTAGCCTTGAGGGGACAGTGCCAAGCCAGCATTGTGCTGGCTCTGGCACGGCTGGCTTGGCACTGCCCCCTCAAGGCTGGAGCAGCTGCTGGGAGAGGTGAAGCCGGGGGTAGGGGGCGAGCATGGCGCAGCCTTCGGCACTCCCAACAGCTGCTCCCAGCAGGCCACCAACCCCCAGCCATTCTTTACTGTGTTAGAGTGTCATTTTGTGTCATTTTGGTTGGTGGTGTGCCCCCGGATTTTTTTTAATGTTAAAAGTGTGCCGCGGCTCAAAAAAGGTTGGGAAACACTGCCTTAGGACACACATACAAACCACCTTTGTGATTGCTAGCCGATACCCCGATGGTTCATGCTGTGATCCATTTTTACCAATCATTATGTGGTCTTGTGGATCTAGCACAGGTGTGGGCAAACATCAGCCCTCCAGGTGTTTTGGACTTCAACTCCCACAATTCCTACCAGCCTACCAGCTTGAAGTCCAAAACACCTGGAGAGTGTTTCTGCTCTAGCAGAATGAGTGGAGACTTTTAATTCAGAAGGCCTTAATGTATACAACTGGCTATTTGCAACCGCTGCACCAGATGTACTCAGTCCAGAATTTAAAAAATAAAGAATATGATGGCCAACAGTAATTCTTTTTGCCTATCTGTATACCTTTCTAAAGCAGAATGTTTGTATGTATGTATGTGTGCGGAGGGCGGATATGTGGCAGCCACTTTCACAGGCCACAGCGACCAGCGCGGGTGATGGACCTGCACCAAACTTGGTACACATAACCCCCCTAACCCCCTTTACGTCCTGGTGCGGTTCGGGGACATGACCCACGGATTATGGGATTTGTAGTACTTTCAAACACTTTGGTTCCCACAGACCACTGAGGCCACCAAAAAGGACCAATACAGACCACACTTAGCACACACAGCCCCCCATGACCCACTCTACGTCCTGGTGCAGTTTGGAGGAGGGTGGACCATGGATGATGGGACTTGAAGTACCTCTACTCACTTCCCAAGTCCGCTGCAACCCTCATCCAATCACTGATCGAGACCAAACTTGGCATACATAACCCCTATGACTGCCTTCACGTCCTGGTGAGGTTTGGGGGAGGACTTACAATGGATTATGGGATTTGTAGTACTTTCACACCCCTCTGTTCCCACAGACCACTGTGGCCCCCCACAAACACTGATAAAGACCACACTTGGCACACAGAGCCCCAGTGACCCACTCTACATACTACTGAAGTTTGGAGGGGGCCAGAACATGGATGATGGGACTTGCAGCGCCTTCCCTCACTTTCCAAGACTGCTACAAACCTAATCCAATGACTGATCAACACCAAACCTGCCACACAGAGCCCTCATGACCCACTCTACATCCTGGCGCAGATCGGAGGAGGGTTGACCATGGATGATGGGACTTGCAGTACCTTCCCTCACTTTCCAAGACTGCTACAAACCTAATCCAATGACTGATCGACACGAAACCTGCCACACAGAGCCCTCATGACCCACTCTACATCCTGGTGCAGATCGGAGGACGGTGGACCATGGATGATGGGACTTGAAGTACCTCTACTCACTTCCCAAGTCCGTTGCAACCCTCATCCAATTACTGATCGAGACCACACTTGGCACACATAACCCCCATGACTGCCTTCACGTCCTGGTGAGGTTCGGGGGAGGATTGACAATGGATGATGGGATTTGTAGTACTTTCACACCCCTGTTCCCACAGACAACTGCGGCCCCCAACAAACACAGAGAAAGACCACACTTGGCACACAGAGCCCCAGTAACCCACTCTACATCCTACTGAAGTTTGGAGGGGGGCAGAACATGAATGATGGGACTTGCAGTACCTTCCCTCATTTTCCAAGCCTGCTACAAACCCAATCCAATGACTGATCAACACCAAACCTGGCACACAGAGCCCTCATGACCCACTCTACATCCTGGTGCTGTTTTGTGTGAGACGGACCATGGATGATGGGACTTGAAGTACCTTCACTCACTTCCTAAAAACAATGCAACCCTCATCCATTCACCAATACAGACCAAACTTAGCACACAGAGCCCCCATGACCCAATCTACATCCTACTACACTTTGGAGGAGGGTGGACCAGAGATGATGGGACTTCCACTACCTTCAGTAATTTCATGATACCACTGCAACTCCCAATAATGATGGATCAAGACCAAACTTGGCACACAGAGCCCCCATGACCCACTCTACATCCTGCTGCACTTCTCAAATGACCCGGGCACCGCCGGGTCCCCAAGCTAGTAGGAAAATAAATTGCAACAGACTTTCTGGAAGACGGATGGAGTTGGCTATTCCTCTCTCAGAAGAAAGGTGGAAATCAGTTTTCAATTTTTGCACTATTGTTTTGGTTGCCAATTTCCAATTTTTCATGAAGCAGTAGCCCAATACACCCCATTATCAGTTTCTACATCGACTTTCCTATATCTTGATAGCAATCAGCTTGGACACTTGCTGTGATAAGTGAAGGTCCCAGTTTCAACTTGCATAGCTCCAATTTTCCAGCACTCGGACTTTTCCTGTGTGGAACCAGTCTCAGTTAAACTTTCAAATCATATACAAGAGCTGGGGAATCTGCAGCCCAAGACAATGCAGGACTTGATTTCCCAGCAATCCCAGCACCCCACCCTCCAGCAAGGCCTTTCCTTTTCTTCTCCTTTTCCACTTAAGCGGCTGAGGGGGAAAAGGAAGAGGCCTGAGGCTGTTAGGAATTGTGGGAGTTGAAATCCAAAACACCTGGAGGGAGGCCCAAGTTTGCCCATGGATGAGCTATATAATGCTGTTGGGAACTGTGAGGGAAGCCATACATTTCCAACTTCAAATTTAACAGAGGCCATTGAAGGGAAGAGAAACGACAACACAGAAAGAACCGCAACTTGGAAACATCACCCAAGACTTTCTGCTGTGCTTTCTGCAACCAAACTTGCCTATCTCAGATTGGCCTTTTTAGTCATCAATGCGCTTGTAAAAAGCGTGGGATGAGTCCTTCCTAAGAATCTTCGTTCGCGAAGTAATGCTGAGAGATATACTTGAATGTAATGCTTGCCTTGGGGGCTAAAATGCCTTGCTAAAACTGAGGTGTCCATTAGATGGTACATTAGACTTGAGTAAATAACAGTATTTCCATTGCAGCTTCAGACAGATAATTCTTGGCACTTGCCCACATGAAAGATTTCTTATGCTTGCTTGCTCTCATGCATGCATGCACACACACTCAATCTTCCTCTCATTCACACTCCCTTACCAGCAGATGGGTACAGATCCCTTTAAAGGCCTGGAGACAAAAGTTTGCGAGTGTTGAAGGAGACAGAATTAGCCGCCCATATAAAAGCTTAGGGGCAAAGCTGAACACAGACTGTAACATTTTCAAAGACAGGACAGGAAGGAGTACTCTTGCCTAAATCCTCATGACCTTTCACAATTTGTTCTTTAAAGAGCAGTAGCTATAACAGAAGTGTGGGCAAAAATAATATCTCTATGCTCAGACCTTGGGTTACATTGGCAGGACCCATCAACACTGTTGACTCTCCTAGGTCCCTGATTTACCTGTCACTAGGGAAAATACCTATCCCAAGGCCCCTTTCACACAGCTGAATAAAATCCCCCATTATCTGCTTTGAACTGGGATATATGGCAGTGTGGACTCAGATAACCCAGTTCAAAGTGGATATTATGGGATTTTCTGCCATGATCTTCCAGTTTATATGGCTGTGTGGAAGGGCTCTGGGAAGCCATTTATTTTAATGGCCCAATGCATAGCCTTGTGGAAAATTTGACTGCATGCTATAACATGCAGATATTTTGGGTGGCTGTCGTTCCCTTCAGAGTGGACCAATGGAGAAGAGTGTTGTGGTCAAACATCTGAAAGGCTACACATTTTTCCAACCTGCTATCCAGCAAGCTTCTGGTTCATCGCTATAGGAAGAGCAGTTGCCAGAAGTAACTTTGTCAAGAGCACCCTTTTCTCTCTTGCCTCCTATATTGACAGACCTTGATTTGTGCATGTATGTACACAAGATATTTTTGACTCCCATTTTCCTGCCCCAATCTACAAAAGGACATACAATATTACAACCCTTGGACCAGGATTTGCCAGACTAAGGCCTGCAGGTTGGATACGACCCTCCAAGGTTATTTCCTCAGCTCCCACTCTGAACTTTAGACTTTAGAGTCACCCCGAGTCTGAAACAACTTCAAGGCACACAACAACAATCCCAATTAACTTGACGCTCTCATCAACTAAAATCAGGCTCACACCTCCCATTGAAATATTGGTACGTTTGTGCTAGTTAATTTTTTTCTTCATTTTAAATATTGCATTCTTTCAGGCGTTTTTTTTTTTGCACTCCAAATAAGATGTGTGCCATGTGCATTGAAATTCATTCATGTTTTTTTTTCCAAACTGGCTGCCCAACAGTCTGTGGGGCCATGAACTGGCCCTCAGCTTAAAAAATTAGACTATCATGTCAGAAGCGACTTGAGAAACTGCAAGTCGCTTCTGGTGTGAGAAAAGTGGCTGTCTGCAAGGACATTGCCCAAAGAACGTCCAGATGTGTTACCACCCTGTGGGAGGCTTCTCTCATGCCCCCGCATGGAAACTGGTGCTGATAGATAGGAGCTCACCCCATCTCACGGATTTGAATCGTCGACTTTCAGGTCAGCAGTTCAGCAGGCACAAGGGTTTTAACCCATTGTGCCACCGCAGCTCCTATCCTACGCTGTCCCTAAAAGACACGTCTCTGATAAGAATTTGCCTTGTCAGGAGCTACTGAAATATGAGGTTTTCAGATAGAGAACATGCTTTGCAGACAGAAGGTCACTGGTTTAAAAAAGATGTGTTTGTTGAAAGAAGAAAAAGTAGCCCTTCTTGTGTTGCTACTGCCATTCTGAATAGGATATCCTGCCCTAGATGGGCTATTGTTCTGGCTTGGTTAAAAGCAACAACAAAGCACGTTCATGTTCATACATTTTCTCACTTTGTAAGCTGGAAAAAAAAATCCGTAATGGCTGTTTCACAAAGTTCTCTAAAATATATATTCCCTCCATACCCCACATCTTTTCCGTGTGACCCCACCACGTAAGAATGTATAAAAGCACAAAGCACAAAAGACATCTGTGTTAAGTATTATAAACAGGAGTTACAAAACAGTAACAAAAACAATCCACAGGAAACAATCGGCTACATCAAAGAGATCTCTGAAACAGGATGCCAGTCTCGCGTGTGCTCACCAAATTAAGAATTATGGTTCAGGATTTGACATTTGGGTAGATATCCTACAGGTAAACAGCTTGCACTTTAAAAATGCTTTATATCCTTATTTACATGTTCTTAAAAGCACCACTGTCAAGACTGAAACCCACATTGGTGCAGGTAAGGCTCTATATTGCTTAGAGAAGGCACACTGGCATCACCTCTAATACCATTATAGTCACATGAAGGGATTTTGTGTGTGTGTGTGTCAGGAGCAACTTGAGAAACTGCAAGTTGCTTCTGGTGTGAGAGAATTGGCTGTCTGCAAAGACGTTGCCCAGGGGACGCCCGGATGTTTGATGTTTTACCATCCTTGTGAGAGGCTTCTCTCATGTCCCCGCATGGGGAGCTGGAGCTGACAGAGGGAGCTCAAGCCACTCTCCCTGGATTTGAACCACTGACCTATTGGTCAGCAGTCCTGCCAGCACAAGGGCTTAACCCATGTGGATGAATGGGAGCCTCTCACTGGCCATAGGTTCAGAAGAGGGAAACCAGTTCCACAAAATGGAGGGTGGGCTCCCTGTGTTATTTCAAAGCCTACACCATTGGCATGTGAAATCACATAGGAGGTCTATAGGAGTGCAGCAGCCATCCTTCCCAAATCTGGAACTCGGTAGGTCATTTTTGAGAAATAAGGTGTCCGGTGCAGCTTGTTCCAAAGTAAGATATTGTTTTGAAAGGAACATCAGGATGTTTTAAATATATACAAATGGCCTCAAACCTAATAAACAGCATTTTAAGAATTAGTAAAGATCACCTATTACATCAAAAAATAGTCATGACACTACCCGTTGTTGTCTTACCTTTTAAAGGGGCAGGTGCTGATAACAAGCAGTCTAAATCCAGCCGTTTGGTCCCAGCAAGAACAGACACATTGGATAAATTGAACTCATGCAAGAGTTGCAAGTTCCCACTGCTTCACTGGGTCTCCCCTACTTGTATGTACACTACTATTAGAGCAATAAGCAACTTCATCACCACAGTCTACTCAACAGACTGGTGGGGAATTTTCAGTCCTTTGAGTATCTCTGGATGGCCACTCCTGTCATTACTGATCAATAACTATGATGCCCAGGTTTGGTGCCAGTTAAAAAGTCCAAAACGTTCTGAAGGAGTGTAGTTTTGCATCCCATCTTAATGGTTGGCCTTGGGCAATGACATGATGGAGAGGGTTGGCTTGAGGAGTTCTTACAGGTGACTACAATAGCATGAGGGGTAATTCTCAACCTGTGGGTCCCCAGTGTTTTGGCCCACAACTCCCAGAAATCTCAGCCAGTTTCCCAGCTGTTAGGATTTCTGGGAGTTGAAAGCCAAAACATCTGGGACCCACCACAGGTTGAGAACCAATGCCTTAGGTAAAAGATGAACAAAGGGCTTTTTCACACAATTGTATGCTATGATTCCACTTTAACTACAACAGTTTCATCCTATGGATGCCTGAAATTGGTATTTGAGGCTTTGGAGTTCCTCTGATGCTTCTGACTAAAGTCCCAGGATGCCATAGGACGCAACCATGGGAGTGCTATACATGTGTAACATGGAAGGGCTGCATAACTGTGGACATCCTCACAAAATAGTGTCATACGGAATACATCCAAAGACACAACGTCACAAAAGCACCATAGGTCGGAATAAATTTAACTCTAACTGAGTTGTAGCCTTGTTAACCATTTGAAGTTACTTCCTAGTTGTTTTAACCCTGAGTAACTCACCTAGACTAAAAAAAGTATCCAACATGTAGCTACTCTAGATCAGCTGCAACCTGAAACAAGTTACCCCTTCATTTGGAAAAGTGGGGCACGAAGATGGCTTTTTTGAACTTACGCAAGTGGCAACAACTGAGCGCGCTTCAACAGCCACTCTCGTACGGCCCCTAATTCCAGCATAGTTTGAGAGGAAGGTGGCATCCTTCCCTAACTTAAATGGAAATAAATTATTACTTTTGAAACATCTCTTCCTTCTCATGATGTCGACTCAGTCATGCGTGGTGGCCTCAAGCTGTCTGTCAAGAGGAGGAGAGAAATGGAGCACCTTTTTGACCATTAAAAAGGGAATTTAGAAAAACTATAGAAGGCTAGCCAAGGATATCTGCGTACAAGGCAAAAATATTCAGAACTGTAGACTGAGTCCGACTCTGTCCCTGCTTAAGGCACAAGTGAAAGAAGACGGCAACGACGTCAGCCCTTTCAGAGGCAGCCTCGAGGGGTGGTAAGAGGCACCGTAGAGCCGGAGTCGTAATCCAGGTCCACTGTGGTGTGAGCGTTGGCATTCAGATTGCTCAGTGAAGTGCCCGTTCCCGATTGCTGGCGGTCACGCAGGCTCTGAATGTAACTCTTTGTAGGGTGCAAAAGGGGGAGGAGAGGGAGAGAGAAAGACGGTCAGGTCATGAACCAAGCAAAGGAAACAACATATTTCCCTGAAACATGGGGGTTTTCATCCCTTTTGAGGGGCGACTTCACATTTATAAATTCACCTGTCTGTTGCCACCAGTAGATCTAAAGCGAGGAGGAAAGGGCAACTCCACAAAGAAGCAACAGATGATGTGTATGAGGGACTTATGACATATCACAGTTGAAATGCCAAGCATGTATTATTTATCACACTACTCTTTAAGGAGTATCTATCCCACTTTAAAGCCCTCTGCAGAATTATGGTGCTTGTAGTTTAGTGAGGCCCAAATTCTCCCTCTGGCTGAGAATTTGAAAGGGCTCTCGCTAAACTGCAAATCCCAGGATTCAACAGGATGCATCTATAGGATTTAAAGTGGGATACCACCTCTTGAACAGGTGTTTTGGACTTCAACTCCCACCATTCCTAACAGCCTTAGGCCCCTTCCTTTCCCCCCTCTGCTGCTTAAGTAAAAGAAGAGAAGTAAAAGGAGAGAGAAAAGAACAACTAAAGGGCTCTGACCACTATGTATTATATATATATAGTTAGCACTCCATATCCATAGACTCTCTGTCCATGGATTCAACGGCCCTTTAAAGGCAACCGAGAATGTGGCACAGCTGGCTAAGTGTCAGCTGTATAAGTTCTCTCTGACCAGTAGGTCATGAGTTTGAGGCCTGCCCAGGTCGAGGTGGGTGCTCGACCTTAAAGTGTAGCCTGCTGTCGACCTTTGCAGCCCGAAAGACAGTTGCATCTGTCAAGTAGGAGATAAAGGTACCACATTAAGTGGGGAGGCAAATTTGGACTGAATTCTGAGGCCATTAAAGAACTCCAGAAACGCAGAGGAATGCGGAAGGAACAACAAGGGGTGCTGGAACGCTGAGAGATGAGGAGTGTGTCAGCTCCCCCTGGTGGCCAGAGTTTGCCTCTGTTCGTCTATATGTGTGTTATGTGGAAACGGCAGGGATTGTCTGCTAAGTATGTGTACCTGCAATCCGCTCTGAGTCCCCTTCGAGGTGAGAAGAGCGGAATATAAATAAAGTAAATAAATAATAAATAAACCATAAGACTGATGTGGTCCTTGATGAAAATTAGGTTGACATCCCTGTGATGGGTGGGGAATGTGTGTCCATCCAGATGTCACTGCACTACAACATCCATCACATTTTACTATGTTGGCTAGGGTTGGTGGAAATTGCAATCCTGCAACACCTAGAAATCTCCATGTTCCTCATCCCTGCATTACAACTTTACAAATATTAAAGAGTTCTCTCTTGCTCAAACTCTTATTCATTTATTGCACAGTCCTTACTCCCTGTCATTGGCTAAATAAGACAGTGGGATGGACACAAGACACAGAAGTTGTATCTGAACAACTACTCACTGGTGCAAGGACATCTCCTGCACAGCGCTTGACAGCACTAGGCTTGTGTCGGTAGGATCCTTCCTGGGAACCCTGGCTCTGCCTCTTCTTGGCTTCACGTTGCCGAATCCGCAACAGCTGTAGCTGCTTCTGGCGCCGATTCAGCACCACTGGGTAAGAGAATAGGAGTGTTAAACCAGGCAGTGCCCACCCCCAAAACCCCTCAAGGAAGCAGCTAAATCCAGGACAATACTAGGAGGTAATAAGGAAGCCCCACCCTAACCCAGTGAAACACATCCTCTGTGGAAGACACTGAGACTTTCACTTCTGACCATAGGATTCATTTTTGAATTGGATCAGGTGGGGAGAAAAACAATTGCCTGTTGTTAACACTTCCCTTTTTTGTGTAAGGGAAGCTAGCATGTACTATAACATGTGCTATAACACAGTGTTTCCCAACCAGTGTGCCATGAGCGATCATCAGGTGTGCTGTGGGAAATTGGAACCTCCAATACCCTTTCTTCTCCACTCGGCCTCCCTTCTTCCCAGCCTCGCTCTGCTTGCTTTGCCTCGCTTTGCTCACGCTGCCGCTTCTGCGGGAGGGGGGAGGGAGAAAGACGTGACCCGTGTGGGCGCTACTGCACAGACTCACCCCACGTCTTCCTCCCTCCCCTCCACAGTGCTCACTGGATATAGGTGAACTACAACTCCAAAACTCAAGGTCAATGCCCACCAAACTCGTATAGTATTTTCTCTTGTGGGAAGTTTGATTCCATTCCATCATTGGTGGAGTTCAGAATGCTCTTTGATTGCGGGTGAACTATAACTCCCAGCTGTTGAGCAAGACCTTCGTGTGTGTCTTTCTGCCATTCCTGTCAGGATATCTATGTTGTGTTCATTGAAACAGGCCCAGGTTTCACACTGAGTGTATAAATACATTTAAAAACATATTAACTATATGTATTACTGTGATGGAGTGTCATTTTGGTTGGTGGTGTGCCCCAGGATTTTGTAAATGTAAAAAATGTGCCGCGGCTCAAAAAAGCTTGAAAAACACTGCTATAACATGTATCTCCCCTTATGAACCATCTAGGACGTTAAGATCTTCCGGGGAAGCCCTGCTCTTGCTCCTGCCTTCTTCGCAGATGCGTTTGGTGGGGATGAGAGACAGGGCCTTCTTGGTAGTGGCCCCTCGACTGTGGAACGCCCTACCTAGGGAGATAAGATCGGCCCCCTCCTGGTTGTCTTTCCGAAGGCAGGTGAAAACCTGGCTTTTCGAACAGGCTTTTCCGAGCACAGCATAGCTCTATGAACTTATGGAATGACCCGATGATGAATTGAATGGTAACACAGCATGGTTAACGCTCACGATAATGTTTTACGCTGTACGGTTTTAATATTGTGTAATATTTAAAATGTTAATTTTATACTGTATATTAATTGCTTATTGCTTTTTAGTTGATTTTAATTGTTACTGTGTTGAGGCATTGAATTATTGCCAACTGTAAACCACCCTGAGTCGCTCTTGGGCTGAGAAGGGCGGTATAATAAATAAATAAATAAATAACCATCTCTCTGTGTCCGGTTTCTTCTATTCTTAAAAAACCTTTTAGGAGAGAGAAATGACAGCGGTATATTCTCCCTGTCCATTTTCGACCCACTTTCCCTCTAATCAGCTCAGGACAATGTTTGTGTTTCTTTCCTCCCTCCCCATATTTAGATTAATGGTGACCCTGGGAATAAGTTAAGCTGAGAAGGTAAGTCTGGTCCTAGGTCACTGTGATGGAACTCCTTCTCCAGGGTGGCCCCACAGGTCCAACCCTTGGGCTCCTGTCGTTGACCTTCCCCTTTTACCCATGTGATCCCATCCTGGATCTGGTAACTGAACTGCAAGGTGATCCCTCTTATGGGTAAATGACTTAGTTGATCAGTGGGTTCAATGTGGTAAAAATGACAGATTTCAGCCATTCCTAAATGAAACTGTTGGAAAAAATAGAAAAAAATAAAAATTAAGATTTATAGGGCCCCTTCCACACAGCCAGATAAAATCCCGCATTATCTGCTTTGAACTGGGATATATGGCAGTGTGGATTCAGATAACACAGTTCAAATAAGATATTCTGGGTTATATATCCTGTGCGGAAGGGCCCTAAGTTAAATAAGAAATCCCTCAACTCATTCATCAAACACAGCTCTCTAACCCCTATTCAGATCTTCCATATGCCTCTGACTGTTCTTCTTATACCATCTTTTCTCCACCTAGCTCCTGTCTAACTAGTTTATATCCTTGCTTTGTCCATAGCTCCTTATCTCCCAGAAAAGACAAGGAAAACAGTATTTCCAGACTGCACAAGCCTTCTTCACAAATGGTTCCGCATTTCTCCCTCTCTAATATTTGTCAGTGGCTTAGACTTGGAGGTTTCAAAGTAGTGCACAATAACAAACCATATAATATTTAGATAACATAATAATATAAATAACTCTAATCTGCAGGCATTCAAAAATAACTTGCGTTATAGGAATTTTTTTTATTCCATTGCATTTCATCTCCATAGGATTGTCTGTGAGTGCAGAACAAAGAGTATTCCATAATGCCCCCCAAACCCTGAGCCACAAAACAAAGGCACATGTCAGGTGAAATACGTGTTTAAGTATTCTCAGGGATACTTAATATTAATGATATTTGGGGGACATTTTAAAGCACGGAACAGTCCTTGCTGAGGGACTATTCTCTGCAGCCTCTCTGCAGACAGCTGGAGGATATCACTTAAATGCTGCAGTAATCCTTGCTCGTAGCAATCTCTGCAAGGACATTTCCAATATGGCATGCACCTTATCCTGTTCTTCCTCTTCCTTGTCTTACTATAGAAATAACAGTGGGATAAGGTATAACTTATTCTCTCAAATGCTTCCAACATATATTAGGTCCTTGGTAGCAGATACTGTGGGCCCCCTGGTGACGGAGCATGTTAAACCGCTGAACTTGCTGACCAAAAGGTTGGCAGTTTGAATCCAGGGAGTGACGTGGGCTCCCACTGTTAGCCCCAGTTTCTGCCAACTTAGCAGTTCAAAACATGCAAATGTGAGTAGATCAATAGGTACCGCTTCTGCAGGAAGGTAATGGTGCTCCATGCAGTCATGCTGAACACATGACCTTGGAGGCGTCTATAGACAACACTGGCTCTTTGACTTAGAAATGGAGATGAGCACCACCCCCAGAGTCGGACATGACTAGACTTAATCTCAGGGGAAACCTTTACCTATATGAACAATGTGAGGAGAAGAATATAGGATAGAGGCTGAATGTAATTGCCCAGGGCATGTAAGAGTTACCACACTGAACAATTTGTGAAATAAATGGTCTAAATATTCAGAGGAAACCTTTACCTTTTTAGCAGATATTGTAGAGTTCACCATGTTTCATTCAATGAGGAAATATGGTTTCACTAGCATTGCCACTGAAAGCCATGGTGTTATAGTGGATTGAACATTAGACTATGACTCCAGAACCAGGGATTGAATCCTTGCTTGGCTATGGCTACCCTCTGAGTGACCTTGGGCAAGTCGCTCTCTCTCAGTCTCAGAGGAAGGTAAAGGCAAATCGTCTCTGAACACACCTTGCAAAGAAAACCCTGTTACGGGATCACCATAAGTTGGAAATGTCTTAAAGATGCACAACGACAACAATGTGTTGTCACCATGTTATAATCAACCTGGGCTTCCTTTGCTCCATCATGCTACGGCCAAAATAAATGTCTCCCTCCGGAAGATATGCTATCACACATGCCATATTTTCTGATTTATTTGCACAAGCCCCCAAAATTTCCACTCACCGTCTGTGTGTGAGAAGCCTTCAGCGGTCACTTTCCATTGCAGCAGAATTCCCATCAAGGCGAGAGCGGGCCAGGTAGCCAGCACGGCCCAGCCGCACCAGCACAGTGGGGAGGAAGGAGCCAGGCGGAGGCGGTCGTAGATGTGCTGCCCCATAGCCAAGTTCTCCACTGCATAGTCCAAGCAGAGGGTCAGCACTGCGCCTCCAAACACGGCTGTGGAAATGACTGTGAGGGTTTTCTGCCAGCGCAAGGCCAAGACAGCACCCAAAAGGGCTGAGCCCAGCAGAGACCCAGCCGGGACCCAGGCGCTGGGTGGCTCATATAAAGGCTCCGTGGCCACCAGCCCAGCGGTGGCCACCAGCAAGCCAAGCAGAAGCCCAGTCAGGAACAACCCAACCGAGTGCACCAGCATCGTGACTAAGCCACACAGGACCCCGATGCCCAGGGCAATGCCCGCGCTGACCTCCAGGCTCAACTGCGTATCCAAGATGCGCTCCTTGTAGCAGAGCAAGAAGATCACGGCCGAACCGAAGAGCAGCCCTGAGAGGAACATAATGGCCTTGAAACAACGGTAGCCTGTTGACGAAGCGGAAAGAGAAGCAAAATGAGCAGAAGGCCTCAAAGATGGAGTGTACATACAGAGGCATGAGCTACTATTGACAAAGGGTTAGGTCCTCTAATGCTCATCCAGCTTCAAGGCAGGATTAGACAGATTCATGGATACCAAGGGAATCAGTAGTTACTGAAATGGACATCCAAGTGCCACCTCTGTGTTGATGGAGGCAGGCATGATTTCCCCGGGTACTGGTTGTGGGGGGTCGGGAGCAGGTGAGGGTTCTGCCCTCCTTTCTGCTAGAGATCCCTGTGTACAACTAGTGGGCCACTGTGTGACACAGAATGCTGGACTAGATGGGCTGAGGCCGATTCAGCATGGCTCTCCTTATGTTCTTATGTTCATTATGAGGACTACGTTCGTTGCTCATACTGAGAGGCTAGAGAAGCACGTTGCCAAATTCTGGTCCTCTTTCTGTAATAATTCAGAACAATGGTTTCATGCAATTTGTGATGCAGACTTGTTATCATTATTCGCCTAAAACAACTAGGTATTTTATATTATTCGAAACAGATCAAGCGTGAAGGGCCTTGAGGTCTGGCTATAGTGCGCTATAGCACTACTTATTGTAATTAAAGTGTGAGTTCATGATGGAAAGGGGAATAACTTGTGACTTTGGAAACAAGACAACCATCTTTACTATAATAATCAGAAGTTATAACTCTCCTCCATGTTTCACTGCTTGGTGCTTGAATAACAACAGCCTTAGGTGACTTTATAACAAAAACAAATTGTTCAAGTCTCAGATGCAGTTTTTTCTCTATTTGGTTTATTCCCTTTCATAGTTGTCTTCCAGGTAAGGAATCACTGCCAATTAGATTTTCAAGATGGAGCTAACTTTATGTCTTTTTCATTGTTCAAGTTCGGTGTATTAACCCAGTGATTTTCAACCTTTTTTGAGCCGCGGCACATTTTTTACATTTACAAGATCCTGGGGCACACCATCCCCGGTGAAAGTGAATCCAAATGAAAGATAGCTTTCGTTGTATTGCCTCGAGCTCACCGTCTTTTCTTTTTTCTTTTGTCCACCACTCATATTAGGGCCTTCATCTGTGTCATAATTTTGTCCAGGGCCCTGTTCGGCATTTGCATTTTCTCTTCTCAAAAACTTCTCCATCACTGCCACTCACTTGTCTTGCTGTGATCCCAAATTGCCACTGTCACTTGACGCGCAGCTGCAGCACTAACTCCAACTTTGTTTACTTAGCCGCGTCTGAGCGAATCCAAGATGGCGAGACTATAGCACTCTCGCGTCACTTCTTAGGTGACACGAGAGTGCTATGGTTCCATTTCTTGAAGCGACAGATATGCCTTATAGTTTATATATGAATGAAGTTCGAAAATAATTTCCCACGGCACACCTGATGATCTCTCACGGCACACTAGTGTTCCGCGGCACACTGGTTGAAAATCACTGTATTAACCTGTTCATGATAAGCAGAATGTACATTTGTTCAATCCAGCTATGACCTACGGATTCTCATAAGAGCACATGCGCTGATGGACTCTTTAAAAGGTCCCCCCCCCCCCCACCAAAAAAAACCTCCAGCCAAAATCATGTTGATATATTCCAGAGTCCCCTGCTCTTGTCTCCCTCCTTGGCAGAAAGTAACCATCTGCTCTGCAGCTTATATGACGCACCATAAAAGGTATAAAGGGCAGATCCTGCAACATATTCTTGTGTTGCACTCATGTCACCTGTTAACTTATGGCAACCTCATGAGTTCCACAGAGTTTACCCTGAGTAAGTAGGAGCAGTTTGTGTAGTTCCTTCCTCTAAACTATAGTCTATAGAAATGTCTCTGTGGATCATGACCCCAAACAAAATCCCCTTAACTCAATGTCACAAAAAATTTGGCAACAGTAAAAGGTTTCTGAATGCCATCTAGATGTGTTAGCAACAACATGGAGTGTGTAGGTAAAGGTTTCTCATTGCCATTAAATCTAGTCCTGAAGGTTGGTGCTCATCTCAATTTCTAAGCCAAAGAGCCGGTACTGTCCGTAGACACCTCAAAGGTCATGTGGCCTGCATGACTGCATGGAGCACCGTTACCTTCCAGCCAGAGTGGTACCTATTGACCTATTCACATTTGTATGTTTTCAAACTGCTAGGTTGGCAGAAGCTGAGGCTAACAGCGGGAGCTCACTTCACACCCTGGATTCGAACCGCCGACCTTTTTGTCAGCATGTTCAGCAGTTCAGCAGTTTAACCTGCTGCGCCATCGGGGACAGTGTTTACAGTGTAGTTAATGCCTCATCTGTACTTCATAAAAAGGAAAACCAGCCTGTTTAGTAAGTCTTGTAAATGCTGAATTTGATTTTATATACCTGGATTCATTAAAATATTTTCAGGCAGAAAGAGGTTCCAAGTGGAAAAAGCATAAGAATTCCTGGTCCCATGATATCCATCCATTGGCAGTCTCCCATCCAAGTATTAACAAGGGCTAAATGGGGCTCTCCAGATACAGTATATCTGATTAAAAGCTCATTATCCCACCAATGGGCACCATTGGTTAAGAGGGAGAGAAGTTGTAGTCTGACATGTCCGAAGGGCAACAAGTTGAGTTAGTGAAAATAAACAGCTAACATGAGGAGAACAACCACTTAAAACAGACACCCATAATGAAGAAAAATATTGCACACATATAGGCCACAATCCTCTAAGGCAGGCCTGTCCAACAGGCCACACGGCCCGCCAGCCACTTGGATGCGGCTGTCCTACCCTCCTGAATAAAATATTATTTTTAAAAATTCCGATTAAAAAAAAATTCCCCCCCAAAAAGTGCGCATGCGCGCGGTTTCGCCCGCTTCCGAGGCTGGTGTGACGCTTTGGGAGGGAGGGCGGAGCCATGGGGAGCCACCCGTGGCTCCACCCTCTCTCCCAAAGCATCACGCCAGCCTCGGAAGCGGCGGTTTCGCCCTCTTCCGAGGCTGGCGTGACGCTTCGGAAGGGAGGGCCGAGCCAGGGGGAGCCACCCGTGGCTCCGCCCTCTCTCCCAAAGCGTTACGCCAGCCTCAGAAGCGGCGGTTTCACCCGCTTCCGAGGCTGGCATGACGCTTTGGGAGGAAGGGCGAAGCCATGGGGAGCCGCCCGTGGCTCCGCCCTCTCTCCCAAAGCATCACGCCAGCCTCGGAAGCGGGAAAAACCGGAGGAGGAGGGGTGGGGCGTGGCCGGGGGCATGGCGGAGTGGCCCCCCAGGTGATCAGTGACCGGAATTCCGGCCCTTGGGCCGGTAGAAGTTGGACAGCCCTGCTCTAAGGCTTGGTGTAATATAGCAGGTCTACACCCATGCTAGGCAGAGCCATATACCACTCCACAATTTATTGAATAGCCTCTGAAGCCCACCTCATGGCTATTCTGTGCTTGATGTGGAGTGACATTATTGCTACATCCTTGTAACTGGATGTGAAATGATTACAGCAACACTACGAATTCTGGAGAACCCTAGACGATCTCAGTGATGATGTCACCATTTGATGTCTGACTACCAGAGCATAGCCAGATGTGTCTCCTATTCTGCCCACTCCCCACAAAACATGGAACGGCTGTCGAGTAAGTTTTTCATGGGATGATCTTAGATACTGTGCTGGGAGGAATGGAATACCTGCTCCTGCAACATCCAAAACTGAACATATATAATAATAATAATAATAATAATAATAATTTATTAGACTTATACACCGCTAAACTCCGTAAGGCTCGCAGCGGCTTACAAAGCCAAGGCAACACAAAGAGATACATCATCAGCACACAGACAGGAAACAATACAACAGTGAGGAGGGAAAAGGAGGGGAGGGGCAAGGTAGGAGCAGACGTCCGGCAGGAGAGTGCCCAGCAGGTCAAGCGGGCCCTACTCTCCCATCGAAGGGGGGGAGCAAAGGTGGTCTCAAGGTGATCCCACAGTACTGGTCAGAGGTGGCCAGTCCCCCCTTGTCCGAGGATCTGGCGAGAAGTACCCGATCTATAGGGTTGATGTCTTTCTTCCACTGGGGGCCCACCAGAGGGGGCCTCCGCTGTCTAAAGCCCGGACCCCAAAAGGTTCTGGCTCGCAACGGATTCCGGAACCTGGGCTCGGGCAAGGCAGGGTTCCCATCTTTCAAGCGAATAGAGGCAAGCGTCCCTGGGCCGGGGGGTCTACAGCTCTTCGGCCTCCGGCGCCGCCTTCTCTGGCGGCCGCCCGGCCTCTGTGCTGGGCATCTCCCGGGGCCCGTCAGTTCCGGAGCTGTAATAACCCGGCTCAATGTACCTGTCAGCCCCGGCCGTCAGGGGGCTGTGGCCAGGTCGCTAGTGAGGGGCGGCCAGCAACTGGCAGGCTCGGCGCCGGAGTCGCACCTCCGGGCCCCCGCCGGGGACCCGGGGCGCCCAGGGCTCCCAGCGGGGCACTGGCGACAGCGGCCGCCTCGGCCCGTCAATCAGGGAGAGTGAAGGCTGAGTCCTCGAATCAGGGGGAGCCATGGCCGATGGGGAGAGTGAAGGGGGCGGGACCAAGGACGCCGAGCTGCTTGAGGCCGCCGCCATCTTATCGGTCCCAGCCAACGCCTCTCCCGCCGGACCCGGGGGGCCCCCGCGGCCAAGCGCCCTCCAGGGGCTCCACCAGGGCGTCTCGGCCACGCCAGCCATCTCGTCAGGTCTCTCCTCAAGATGGGGGGGCCGCCCGCCGCAGGCTTGGGGTCCGCTCACCGCGTCTCCATCGTTTGTCTTCTCCTCGGTCTCCACCGCCACTCGGCCTGGGTGGCTGCTCAGCAGGCTAGTCCCCACTCTCCCTCCGCTCGTCTCGCGCCACCCGCCCTCCAGCTCCTCGAGGCCCTCCGGGCCCAGCTGGCCAGGATCCCGGCGTTGGCGCTGCCGGCCTAGTTCTCTCGAGGCCGGGGCGTCCCAGGGCCCAGTGGCGGGGTGGCGGAGTGGCGGGGTGGCAGTGGGGGCCCCCACAGCAGCAGCAGCGGCGGGGCTCCAGCAGACGGCCCAGTTCGAGCTCCAGGATCTTGACCAGGCGACTCACAGCCAGGTCAACCATCCGGGCACAGCAGTGGGAGAGGCAGGTAGGAGCCGGTGGGTTGCTCCGGGTGGAACCCACGGCAGGGAGGTCCCAACCCTCCTCCGGCCCCTCCAGCTCCCCCAAACCGGGCCAGAGCACAGGAGACTGGGACTTCCGAAGGGTCGCCGCGGGTCCGTGAGCCCTCCTCGGGGGCTCCACTGCTTTAAAAGTCAGAAGTCCCGCTGCTCCAAGTAGGCCAGGCAGCCCAAAGGCCCCGTCTAAGTCCCGAGCCTGGCTAAGGGTCGCCTCCACCTCTACCTCAGCTTGCAAAGGCTCAGGGAGGAGGGAGAGCCCGGCTGGCGTCCCCATAAACAGCTGACAAAGCCCCTCAACCCCCTGCCGACCATCTCCCCAACCAGGGGTGGTCGGCTCGGTGGGAGAGGTTAACGGTCGGGAGCCAATTCCCAGAGCTTGCAGGAGCTCGGCGTCCTCCCGACCGCTCAGATCCGCCATCTTGGAATGATACCAAGGGTTGCAGAAGAGACAACTCCTCCAGTATAGTAAGATTCTAGCCATATACTCTCTAACTCCTGAATATTCCATTGCCATAATGGAAGAGAGACTGTAATGTTAACAAGGATGGGAGCAGGCTGAAAATAAATGTGATGCTAGTGAGTTGCATATCTCTCCACAAACCCTGCTTCACAGACCCATAACCTCTAAGTTTGCACTCCTACCTTTATGGCAGTTCATGTTTTGAAATGTCTTTGTGTGTGGGTTCAGCCTGGCATTTGCCACTGTGAGTCACCCACCCCCACTCCCTGGGAAGGTTCACACATCTTAGATGGGATGAATGCTGGGCCACCATCAGCCTTTTACTCTCTAGGTTGGCAAAGCTAGTGTGTGATACCAAGGCAGGGAGGGCAGATAGAGAAAGAGAAAAGGGGAGAGAACACTTTAGTACAGCATTTCTCAACCTGGGGGTCACAAAGAGGGGCCACAAACACATATTTCTGATGGTCTTAGAAACACATTGCTCTCAGGAGATAGGTGAAGTACATCTCCTCTAAATCACTGTCAATTCCTCCTAAATGCCTCCAGTATTTTCTGTTGGTCATGAGGATTCTGGGTGGGAAGTTTGGCCCAATTCTATCATTGGTGGGGTTCAGAATGCTCTTTGATTGTAGGTGAACTATAAATCCCAGCAACTACAACTCACAAATGCCAATGTCTGCTTTCTACAAACTCCACCAGTGTTCACATTTGGGCGTATTGAGTATTTGTGCCAAGTTTGGTCCAGATCCATTATTGTTATAGTCCACAGTGCTCTCTGAATGAAGGTGAACTACAACTTCAAAACTCAAGGACCATGCCCACCAAACTGTTCCAGTACTTTCTGTTGGTCATGGGAGTTCTGTGTGCCAAGTTTGGTTCAATTTCATCATTGGTGGAGTTCAGAATGCTCTTTGATTGTAGGTGAACTATAAATCCCAGTAACTACAACTCCCAAATGACAAAAAATCAATGCCCCCAACCCCACTAGTATTCAAATTTGGGCGTTATCCGTTTTTGTGCCAAATTTGGTCCAGTGAATGAAAATACATCCTGCATATCAGATATTTACATTATAATTCATAATAGTAGCAAAATTACAGTTGTGAAGTAGCAAGAAAAATAACGTTATGGTTGGAGGTCATCACAACATGAGGAACTTAGGAAGGTTGAGAAATACTGCTTCCGTGTGTGATAACAAGGCAGGGAAGGCAGAGAAAGAGAAATTAGTGCCGGAATCTCCAGAAAACCGACAGTTCTGCCAGGATCACAATGGAAAGAAAAAGAAGAAAAATATGGAAAGGTGCATTTCTCCTTACTTGCCTCCTTTTCTGAATGGTTGCACTTCCACTGCTCCCAATAGGAGGGAAATGAACCAGGGCCAGTCTAGGGTTGAAAGGGATTATCTCTGTTTGGACTAAACCACTGCTTTAGAGATGGCACAACCCACTAGATTAGGGATCTAGCAGCCCACTAGATCTGGACTTCCATTCCCAATATAGTTACTAAGTGTGGGAGTTGCAACCTAAGATGTTTGATGGTCCAAAGGTTCCTGGAGCAGGTGCTAGAGAATTGTATTTCAAATCACCTGTTCTTCACAACACTAGGGAATCTGCCTGTTCAGGAAATGCGGGCCTTATCATCATCCAAAGTAAGTAGGAGGCTAGGAGTTGCAGAGCCTCTTGAGGACAGATGGAGGACAGAGAAGTGAGAGTGCAAAGAGCTCACACAAACCTCCTTTCCCCTTGACTCACCAAAGCAGCAGTAAACAACTCCAAAAATGCAGCAGAGAGCACAGACGATGCAGGGCACCACCTCATAGTGCCTGTTCGAAAGGAGGCTGCAGGGGTCCAAGGCAGGCTCGCTGGGTTCAGTCGCCCCTTGGTTAAAGCCCCGGGGGTCGGTAGACAAGACCAGCGGAAGCAGCGAGGTGGGATCCATGCTCAGCAGCAGGAATTCAGCTCAGCTTTCCAGAGCCATTGCAGTGGGAGAGGCAGCCTGGAAAGAGAAATTCACCAGGCTTCAGTAAAGACAAGGCCCACAACTTCTTCAACACCACCAACCACGTCAAACTCACCTTTGCTTTAGGACTACAATTCTCAGAAGCCAAATGACAAGGGAAATTCTGGGAATTGCCAGCTGAAGAAAGACACCCCCCCCCTCCCTTTTTTAAGTTCTGAAAAGGACTACTGTACTTTCTTTTCCCAGGGCTGTGTCCAGGCAAGCTAGAAAGCCTTAGGGCAGCATTTCTCAACCTGGGGGTCAGGACCCTGGGAAGGTCATAAGGGGGTTTCAGAGGGGTCGCCAAAGACCATCAGAAAACATATATTTCTGATGGTCTTAGGAACCCCTTTGGCTGAGAAGGCTGAAGATCTCTCCCCTTGTCCTTCTCTTCCTTTTTGGAAACAGACAACAAGGCCTCCCACCGGCCTCTCAGCCAAGGGAAGGGCTGTTTTTGAAACTTCAAGCGAGGAAGGGGAGAGCAGGCATGCTTGTTGCATGCAGCATAGCATGCATATGCGGGTGAGGGAGAGCGTGGAAGGCTGGATGAGGGCTTGCACCAGTGAGGCCCTTCAAGACGGGGGTTCTGTGTGGGAAGTTTGGCCCAATTCTATCACTGGTGGGGTTCAGAATGCTCTTTGATTGTAGGTGAACTCCAAATCACAGCAACTTCAATGTCAAGGTCTATTTTACCCAAAATCCCTCCGTGTCCACATTTGGGCATATTGAGTAATTGTGCCAAATTTAGTCCAGATCTATCATTGTTTGATTCCACAGTGCTCTCTGGATGACAGTGAACTACAACTCCAAAATTCAAGGTCAATGGCCACCAAACCCTTCCAGTATTTTCTTTTGATCATGGGAGTTCTGTGTGCCAAGTTTAGTTGAATTCCATCACTGGTGGAGTTCACAATGCTCTTTGATTGTAGGTGAACTATAAATCCCAACAACTACAGCTTCCAAATGACGAAATCAATCCTCCCTCCAACCCCACCACTATTCAAATTTGGGCGTATTGGGTATTTGTACCAAATTTGGTCCAGTGGATGAAAATACATCCTGCTGCAGGATTCATGCATATCAGATATTTACATTACGATTCATAACGGTAGCAAAATTACAGTTATGAAGTAGCAACAAAACTAATTTTATGGTTGGGTGTCACCACAACATGAAGAACTGTATTAAGTGGTCACAGCATTAGGAAGGTTGAGAAAAACTGCATTAGGGAAAGTTGCAACAACATCATGAGTCCTGTCCGGCCTGAAGGGTTCCCTTTTCTTGGGTGCCACTCTGGATGCTCCCCAACTCCCAATTCTGGTCGCTTCTCCTTGTGCGGTTGCTCTCATTTCTCCTTTGGTGTTTAACTCCCCACCAAGTACTTCAACTACTCTGCGCTGCCCTGCACATATCTCAATTTATGAGGTGCAAGGCGTGAAGGTTTTTTTTGTCTTTCAGCATTTGATCAAGCAGCTGCACCTGGCCTTAGCCAAAAACCCATGTTAGAACTGAGAAAATGTGCCTACGGGTGATCTTCACCCGCTTTACCATACCTTTTGGGCGCTGACATTCCTGTATCTGTTTCCTGCCACCAGCCCCATCAACATTTCCTTTGGTGGTTAACTGCTGTCAATATGATTATTATGATACAGCTACAACCTAGAACTTAGATATTGTTGCTTGGGGAATAATACAAAAGGAAGAAGAAGATATCACTCAAACAACTAAACGCCAGAGCCCAAAGTAATAAGCATCCAAAATTGTACCACGATAATACGAGCAAGTTTACTCAAATGGCAACTGCACAACATACAGTGGCAGAACTCCTCTGCTTTATTACTGTTTTTAGTAAAACATAATACCATCTTTTCACTAAAAATACGGTTCAAGACAGCTAAGATTACACCAATTTAAATTGGCAACAATTTACACCAGTAGGAAGCTGAAAACTATAACAAACAAATATAAATAAATGGATGTGTTAGAACAATTACCTCCCACTCCATATCCTCAGTGATACAATAAACACCTGTGTATATTTCATTTACTAACAAAACTCCATAACCTACATATCATAAGGTAAAGGTTTTCCCCAACATTAAGTCCAATCGTGTCTGACTCTGGGGGTTGGTGCTCATCTCGATTTCTAAGTCGAAGAGCCGGCGTTGTCCGTAGACACCTCCAAGGTCATGTGGCCAGCACAACTGCATGGAGCGCCATTACCTTCCCGCCAGAGTGGTACCTATGATCTACTCACATTTGCATGTTTTCAAACTGCTACTTTGGCAGAAGCTGGGGCTAACAGCGGGAGCTCACCTCACTCCCCAGATTCGAACTGGCAACCCTTTGGTCAGCAAGTTCAGCAGCTCAGCAGTTTAACCCAATGCGCCACCGGGGACTACATGTCATAATTTTTCTTTATTTCCCATCCTTTTTTGTATTTCCCCATTTCCTTTTATGCTATAAAATTGTGAAAATGAAACAAAAAAACTTGTAAGTAAATGATACTTTTGAAAAACCGCTATCTCTTCTCTCACATACCTAATTACATATAGAAGAATGGGGGGCGCTCTCTCTCTCTCAAAGCAGCTACTGAACACACACATTCACAAAAACAAACAAACAAAGCAATTCTACCTATGAGAAAAGGATAAACCACTTGGGCCCTTTTTGTGTGTTAAGAAACAAGGAACACAGGGAAAGTTGGGGCATAACAGAGGTGTGTGAAATTGAGACAATATGAAATAGAGATAAAGTGAATATTAAAAAAATATCTTCCTAAAATCTGGGGATCTGAAAAGTGTGAGACGCAGAACACTTTTCACACTAGTCATGGACAGTGACATTTGTTTTCACCAGATAGAACAATGGCTACCTATTCAGCTAGCTTAAAAGGAGGTCAGGCAAATTTATGAAGGACAAGACAATCAAGAGCTCTGTGTCATGCCTGCTTGTTATCTCCAGGATTAGAGATGGAAGACCTAATTTATAATACTTTGTACAACAACGAAGAACAATGGTGTCCATCAAGAAAGTGGGGAGATTATAAGTCAACCTCATGTGAAGGTCAAAGGCAGATTTGGGGGCCAAAATTATGGATTTTGATATGACCCATTGGTAAGTCAAGGGTCATTCAAAGAAGGGAGAGACAAAATACCAGTTCAGGGGGGCAGACAGCCCTGGCTACCACCATTTCCTCACCTAAAGATAAAGGTTTCCCCTTGACATTAAGTCTAGTGGTTGGTGCTCATCTTCATTTCTAAGCCGAAGAGCCGGCATTGTCTGTAGAAGTCTCCAAGGTCATGTGGCCGGCATGACTGCATGAAGTGCTGTTACCTTCCCGCAGAAGCAATACCTATTGGTCTACTCACATTTGCATGTTTTCAAATTGCTAGGTTGGCAGAAGCTGGGAGCTAACATCTCTGTTGTGCCAGCTCCACTGGCTACCAGTTTGCTACCGGGCACAATTCAAAGTGCTGGCTTTGGCCTTTAAAGCCCTTAACGGTTCTGGTCCAACTTACATGTCCGAACGCATCTCTTCCTATGAACCTTCAAGATGCTTAAGATCATCCGGACAGGCCCTGCTCTCGGTCCCGCCTGCTTCGCAGGCGCGATTGGTGGGGACGAGAGACAGGGCCTTTTCAGTGGTGGCTCCTCGGCTTTGGAACGCCCTTCCTAATGACATCAGATCGGCCCCCTCCCTCCTGACATTTTGCAGGAAGGTTAAGACCTGGCTATTTGACCGGGCATTTGCAGATGTAGTATGATTGTCAAATTGAGACCTAAGGAACGACGACGATGCAATTGGAAGTTGATTTAATTAATGAGACGCTGATATTGTGTTTTTAACGTTGAATGCTAATTTGTATATGTTGGAATTGTATTGTATTGATAATTGTTGATATGTTTGTCTTGAGCAGTTTTTGCTGTTGTACACCGCCTCGAGTCGCCTTCGGGCTGAGAGAGGCGGTCTAGAAGCAAAGTAAATAAATAAATAAATAAATAATAACAGCGGGAGCTCACCTTGTCCATGGATTTGAACCACCGACCTTCCAATCAGCAAATCCTGCAGCTTTGCAGTTTAACCCGCTGCGCTACTACAGCCCCTTCCTTGTCTAGGCATTCAAAAAAGCCAGAAGCAGAACCACAACAGAGACAATAGTGGGTTTTTTAAAAAGTAGAGACAATAGTTTGGGGTTAGCACTTTTTAAAGTTTAGATGGACTAAACTCTTGCCTTTTCCCATTGCTCTCAGAGAAGGGGGCGTTGACTAGTACAGGACTGTCCAACTTCTACTGGCCCAGGGGCCTGAATTCCGTTCACTGATGACCTGGGGGGCCGTAGGGTCTGCCCCCGCCCCCGGCTCCGCCCCTCCCCCGCGCCTCCCTTATTTTAATTTAATATTAAATATATTTAATTCCATCCTCCCCTCTTCCTTATTTTTATTTAATATTAAATATATTTAATTCCATCCTCACCATCCCCTTATTTTAATGTATCCCATCTCCCCTTATTTCATCTTTAAATATATTTAATTTTATATTTAATACATGAAGGGAGATGGGGAGGGAATGAGGAGCCCCGAGGAGCCACCTGCTTCGCCCTACGTTTTTCCAAACGCCAAGCAGGATCCAGGAGTACCCGGACGACGAGAGCCAATGACCGACTGAGTCGAAGGTCCTAATTGCGCCTGTGGGCCTCAGCGATCCAGTAGTAGAGTAGCCGAAGAGTATCGCGAGAATACGCAATCCACACGGGATTTCGCTGTCAACGCCGGGCGTGATCTCGCGTGACAGCGAAATCCTGTGTGGATTGCGTATTCTCGCGATACTTGCTCCAAACCCGAAGTAGGTATTTTTTTTAAAAATCCCCATTTTTTATTTTTTATTAAAAGCTTAGGGGGCCGCAGGGGAAGGGGCTGGGGGGCCGTATACGGCCCCCGGGCCGCCAGTTGGACAGCCCTGGACTAGTAGATAAGTTGACCCATGTTTTTGGGGTTGATTTTTTGACTACTATTTCTAGACTTCTACAGGAATATATATGGCAGTAGTAGCATGACTGGGCTCCCTTGAATCTGATGTCGCAGAGGATGTTCCATTCATGGCCATCTTGCAGAGAGGCCAAGGCCGTTCCGTTCTTTGACCTTGTGAGGAATAGATGCTGCACTAGATGTGCCTTTGATGTGATCTAGCAGGGCTGTCCTTAATGTTCATCATCTTATCTCCAACGCCTCAATCCTCTCAGCATAACACTTCCTGTTCCCTTCCCACTTCTCAAAGGTTAAGCTATTCACAAGACAAGAGCAGGAGAAAGTATGATGTTCTCCACCGCACCACAGTTCCCCCCAACAAGCCAAACCAGTTGGAATTGGCAACACAGATCAACCCTCCCCTTTCCAAATCTGGCAGTCATCACACGAAATCCAAGCCAAAGCTTATACATACATGGCCTATAATCCCTCCCCTTAAATTAGAAAATGATGAAGGGGTCAGCTTTAGGGTGGGCAAGAAACACAAAGAGGTGGAAGCCCATAATTACATCTCATTTCAACGATTTAAAGCCTGGTCACCAGCCAGGACTTCTGGGTCTTGTTCCCAGCTCAGGATGGGGAAGGGGGAAGCCTAGAGAATTGGAGCCGGAGTTACAACGAGGAGCCAGAACTTCTGGGCTCCCATCCCAGCTTCGGGGGGAAGGTATCCATCATTTTTCATATGAGCCCCATTTCAAGCTGGGAGAAAGACAAAGCAAGAGGGACGGCCCAATTCTCCTAGAACAAGGGTTGTCAAAGGCGCCCCCTTCTCGAAGAATCGCTCCCTTGTTCAGAGCATCAAAGATTAGCTGAACATGAAAAATAGACTCCCTATTTCTGTGGAGATGTCATTTTCACTTGGGTCTATCCTTTATTGTTTGTCTTTAATTTCTGATGTTTCCAAAGTAATTTGGAATAGTTATCTATTTTTCCCTTTCTAGAATCCCCAAGACAAGAGATGTTCTGGGAGCTATAGATCAAAACTTTGAACAAGCTCTGGATTTTGATCAGAAATCAATGCAGAGACAAATGGGACATTTGTCCCAGAGCAGTGCTTCTCAACCTGTGGATACCCAGGTGTTTTGGCCTACAACTCCCAGAAATCCCAGCCAGTTTACCAGCTGTTAGGATTTCTGGGAATTGAAGTCAAAACATCTGGGGACCCACAGGTTGAGAACCACTGTCCCAGAGGAGCACTGAGCAGCTGAGCTGCACAAGGATATGGATGGGAATCTGCTTCTAATTTTGCTACAGCTGAGCTTGAAGAAGAAAAAAGTTGTGGGAATCATGCAGCACAACAAATTGGGGGCTGCAGCCCAGCAACATTAGGAGGATCACGTAATTCCCATCCCTGCAACATGGCCATGAAAAAAAAAACCTTACAAAAAGTGTTCAGAGCAGCAGATTTCATTTATAAGAGAAGCAGAGGAGACCCTTGTGCCGGCAGGACTGAAGACAGACAGTTTGGAGGGTTGAATTGGGGGGGAAGTGCGGATGAGCTCCCTCTGTCAGCACCAGCTCCCCATGCAGGGACATGAGAGAAGCCTCCCACAAGGATGGTAAAACATCAAAACAGTGGGCGTCCCCTGGGCAACATCCTTGCAGACAGCCAATTCTCTCACACCAGAAGCGACAAAAATACATTTGCAAGATAAAGAAATAGTAACTGAAATCACATGAGTATTTCTAGCCTGAATTAGTCTCAGATCATCACCATAGGTCAGGGGTCAGGAACCTATGGCTCGGGAGCCAGGTGTGGCTCTTTTGGTGATTGCATTTGGCTCGCAACAGCCTAGGAACTGTGGGAGTGGAAGTCCAAAACACTTGAATGGAGGGCTGAAGTTGGCCCAGGCCTTGTCTACATGTTGGGCTTAGGGAAGACAGACCTGCGCACGCAGCTCCCAACTCTCCTCTCGCATGTTCTCTCCCTCCCTCTTTCTCTCTAGCCTGCGTGCGCCTCTGTTCCCCATCCCCCCCACAAGCTTGGTGGAGCCTGACAACCCAGCACGCCCATTGGTCAATGCGCTAGCGAGGAAGCCGGCAGCCCCTGCCTCCCATTGGCCAGCCGCTCTTTGTGTACACAGCAAGCGAGTGCACCCATTGGCCCATGCGCTCGTGAGAAAGCCACCCATTGGTCGAGTGGTCTGTGTGTACGCAGCCGTCTGCTCGCCACTCTGAGGAGAAACGCCTAGAAGAAAGCGGCGTGGCCTAAAGCTTAGTTTCGCCCCGCTCCTCCGTGAAGAGCCTTAAACATATAAACCAGGGACTACAAAAATAGTTTAAACTGCCAAAACCATTTGGATGCACAACTTGAAGGTAATTCTACACAATATTGGGTTGTTGTGAGTTTTCCGGGCTGTATAGCCATGTTCCAGAAGCATTCTCTCCTGACGTTTCGCCTGCCTCTATACTCACATTTAGTTGAATTCAGTCTTAAAATATATTATATATGGCTGTCACTGAAATAAATTTCCAAATATTTTGCTTTCATGGCTCTTTGAGTCAAAAAGGTTCCTGACCCCTGCCATAGGTTTATTCAGCTTTCACTTCTAGGTTGTCAGTCATGAGTGTAAATCCACAATGGCCTTAAAGTCCATTAATTTACCCACAGGATAGATAAAACAAATTAATAACTAACTTATTCTTATGAAGCAATTAAGACGACACAGTAAGTTACATAGGTTTCCTTCCAAGGAAAGAGGGTGAAATCCACATGCCAATAGACATGGCTGTTGGCAGGGGGACACTTGGTTTATGGTGTACACAAGATTCAACATGACAAAATGGTGCTCAAATTTCACATGTGGTCCCAAATTAATACATTTTTTCCCAGTAAAAAATGTATGCTTTCCAAATTCAAGCTGACAGCCTAACAAGCTCAATCCTCTCTAGTCTACCCTGCCTTTAAAAGAAATGTAAACACTAGGACATTCGAAATTTTGGGAGAGTGATTGTTTTTGAAGAAGGGGATTATAAGGGAGAAACTAAGGGTTTTTTTTAAACAATGTTTAGTTCTTTGTTTAATGTGCTTTTAACTGACTTGTTTTATTAATTGTAAATATAAGTCTATTTTAATATTTATATGATGTAGGTTTAAAATTGTATCATTTTTTGGGTTGGGAGCTGCTTTGGGTCTCGATCAAGAAAGGGAGGAAGAGGACAAATAAACACAGAATCATAGAGCTGGAAGAGACCTTGTGGGACATCCAGCCCATCCCCTGCCAAGAAGCAGGAAAATTGCATTCAAAGCACCCTCAACAGATGGCCATCTTGCCTCTGTTTAAAAGCCTCCAAAGAAGCAGCCTCCACCACACTCCGGGGCAGAGAGTTCCACTGCTGAACACCTCTCACAGTCAGGAAGTTCTGGATCTAGACTCTACACTCCTATTTATGCACGCCAAAATCCCATTGGCTTGTATTATCATCATGATACAAAAAGAAGAAATCCTAAAAGGAGAAGTCCCAACTCCTGCATATTAGCCTCAAAGAATTCAGTTCCAATTCAAGTTTCAACAGAGGCAGCAGAGCAACCATCTATTCCCATTAACAACTGGGAGGGTGATGGCTGCTTCAAGGATGGTGGGAGAAAGCACTCTGTATATGTGCAGAGTCAATGTGTTTATTACCTCTCTGCATGCAGTGACCCCAGTGAAACCAACTACTGTCAGTCCTTATATGAACACTTCGTGAAACGTCCCAGCTGGCAAGTTACAAGATCCCTTGCCCCCAAAAAGCATTATGGAGGGCAGGCTTCCCTTCCAGAATCTGCAGCTTAACCAACTGGTCCCAGGTCCCTGGCTACTGGTGTGTGTGTAAAATGGATGGACATATAATATATATGCAATAAGGGCTCCAGCAATGTTTCTGGCTCCGCTGCCCCCTCCTCCCTGGCTTGGATCCCAGACAGGAAAGCAGGACTGCTGTTCAATGGAAATATTCCCTTTGGGAAGAGAGGGCTAGAATCAGTTGAAAATACTGTGATTAAATAGCTTGGTTGGAGGGGAGGAGGGAGGGGAGGAAAATGCACAGCTGGGAATCTGGGCAGGGTGTGTGTGAGTATGGGTGGGTGGGAGAGAGATCAGTTGTTAACCAAGTTGTATATACATCAATAAAACAAAGCCTCGCCAAGAGGGGATTCTTTTCCAAGGAGAGGATATTTTATAACATGAAGCAATATAGCTGCATGTGCCCTGTCGTTTTTCTTTTGACTTCGATATTAAACTCTCATTTAATGGAAACTCAGAGGGAGAGTAAAACTTGGGGTGCATCTACATTGTAGAACTGCCGTGGGCAAACTTTGCCCCCACCCCCACCGTTTTGGACTTCAACTCCCACCATTCCTAACAACCTACTGGCCAGGGCCGTAGCCAGAATTTTGATTCGGGAGGGGTTGAATCTAAGTGTGAGAGGGCCTAACCTAGCAAACCTTTTGTATTGTTATCCCAATACCCCCATGCATATGGGATATATTGAGCATGGTGATCAGATCATGATATAAATACACATAACAGTTTAAATAATGTACCAGTATGGCCTTCTCGCAGACCACCCTGAGATTTTCGGGGACGGGGGGGACGGGGACTGAAGCCCCCCCCAGCCCCCCCCCCTTGCTACATGCCTGCTACTGGCTATTAGGAATTGTGGAAATTGAAGTCTAAAACACCTGGAGGGGCAAAGTTTGCCCATGGCTGCTATAGAATGAATGCAGTTTGACTCCACTTTAACTGCTCACCAATATGAGATCCTGGGAGTTGTAATTTGGGGAGGCACCAGAACTCTGGCAGATTATTTATTTATATGTATTTATACACACGCACACTGTCATTTTAGCAAGTCTTTTGCTTTCTCTGCCAAAGGATAAAAATTAATAATTTATATATATATATAAATATAAATATATATAATAAATTTTATATATATAATAAATTATATCTTATTATAAATATTATATTATATAGATATTATATATAAACCATGTCATTTAAGCAAGTCTTCTGCGTTCTCTGCAGAGAATTAATAATAACAATAACAAATAATTATATTATATTATTATTATTTGTATTATTAGTTATATATATATATAATAAATTATAGATTATTATAATATATATGTACACACACATATACCATGTCGGCGTTTTAAGAAGTCTTTTGCCTTCTCTGCCAAAGAATAAATAATTATTATTATAACAACTAATTATATATTTTATTTTTATTATTATTTATTATAAATTATAGGTTATTATAAAATCATATAAATATTATATAGATAAAAACCATTTAATTTTAGCAAGTCTTCTGCCTTCTCTGCAGAGAAATAATAATAATAAAAATTATATTATATATTTATTACTATTATTTATATTATAAATAATATAAATACTATATATTATATATTATATAAATAATATATACACTCACACACATACATACAAAGTCGTTTTAGCAAGTCTTCTGCCTTCTCTGCCATATAAATTATTATTATTATTATTAATTCTCTGCAGAGAAGGCAAAAGACTTAATAATAATTAATAATAATAATTTATAGATTAATTTATCTCACAGAAGGGATCACCACCAGCCATCTAGGTTGCTCAAGAAAAAATTCTCTGCAGAGAAGGCAGAAGACTTAATAATAATTAATAATAATTAATAATAATTAATAATAATAATTTATAGATTAATTTATAGGTTCTGCTCTTGCAGAATCTTCCATCTCACAGAAGGGATCACCACCAGCCATCTAGGTTGCTCAAGAAAAAATTCTCTGCAGAGAAGGCAGAAAACTTAATAATAATTAATAATAATAATTTACAGTATATGGCAGAGAAGGCAGAAGACTCGCTCAAACAACACGGTTGCAAAGTATCAAAGCATAGCAGTCGAAGTGAGGTCAAACTGCGTTAATTCTCCAGTGCAGATGCACCCCTGGAGGTGAGAAATATGCCCCTCATCCTACTCTCCGTCCTCCTCTAACTACCGTAGTATAGATCTCTCCTCTCCCCTAAGGCAACTTTTGCAAAGGAATATTCTTGCAACCAGGACACATACCAAGAGGTTTCTGCATCTGTTTACATTTGAAGGGCGCATCTCCATTGCAGAATGGAAGCAGCCTGGCCTGGGAGGGGATGATGAAAGTTGTAGTTTGGGGAGGGAGGCATGGCCCGTCTTTAGCAGGAAAGACCTTGCAACTCTACAACTCCCAGGATTCAAAAGCCTTGAGCCAAGGCAGGAAGAGTAGGATCAAAGAGCCCTCCCTCCAGGTGTTTTGGACTTCAACTCCCACAATTCCCAACAGCCGGTAGGCTGTTAGGAATTGTGGGAGTTGAAGTCCAAAACACCTGGAGGGCCCAAGTTTGGGGGGGAGAGAGAAGCAGAACAAAACTTACCAGCTCAGGCAAGAGTTTCTGTCGGGGCTGGTGCGGGGAGATGGGGCTGCTCTGCCAAAGCAACATCCCTCCTCCAAACCCTAGACACTATGTAGCGTGTACATCCAGATGATAAACAAGAACAGTAGAAGGAAAAGGCAAGGAAAGACCAGCTCTCTCTCTCTCTCTCTCTTCTCTCTCTCCCCTCGGACAGCTGGAGAGTGAGCTCAGCCAGTCCTGGGCGGGAAAGAAGGGAAGGGAAAGGGGGGGGGAGGAGAGGAAAAGGGATCCCGGGCAGAGAGAAAAGGGGGCGACGCTAAGAAGGGAAAAGGGGGCTGCCGAGCTGCAATCCCTCCCTCCCTTCCTCCTTGTTTGCAACCGTCTGTGGCAGGAGGTCTCCAAAGCAGGACCGTTTCCCAAGCCCAGCCCTCTCCCCCTCTCCCTCTCCCTCCCCGTTTGGTTTCTCCCATTCGGAGATAATTGCTCGATTGTCTTGCAGAGAAAGGAGCGATTTAGGCTCCCAGGGAGGGGAAAGCGTCCTTGGTGGGTCCCTGCCTCTGGCTTGCTTCTTTAGGGAGAGGAGTTTGGGGGTGCAGTGCAGGAGGAAGAGGGAGCAGGCTTCTTCCCCACCTCCACGTTAGGAAGAACTTCCTGACTCTTAACAACTGTTCAGCAGTGGAACTCTCTGCCTCCAGAGTGGTGGAGGCTTTGAAACAGAGGCTGGGTGGACATCTGTCCGGAGTGCTTTGATTGTTCTTTTACTGCAGTGTTTCTCAACCTGAGAGTGGGGGCCCCTAGGGGGGGTCAGAGCGGTCACCAAACATAAAAAAAACACTATTTTCTGTTGGTCATGTCAGGCATGTAGCATGAAGCCCCCTTAGCCCCCCGAAATTCTCAGGGTGGTCCACAAAAGGCCTTACTGGTACATTATTTAAACTGTTATGTTTATTCATATCATGATCTGATCACCATGCTCATTATATCCCACATTCATGGGGTTATTGGGATAACAATACAAAAGGTTTGCTAGGGTAGACCCTCTTCCACCCAGTCTCAGCCCCCCAACCAAACTCAGCCCCCCCGAATCAAAATCCTGGTTACGGCCCTGGTCATGTGGGTTCTGTGTGGGAAGTTTGGCCCAATTCTATCTCTGGTGGGGTTCAGAAGGCTCTTTGTAGGTGAACTATACATCCCAGCAACTACAATTCCCAAACGCCAAGGTCTGTATTCCCACCAGTGTTCACATTTGGACATACGGTGTTCCCTTGCTACTTCGCGGTTCACTTATTGCGGACTCGCTGTTTCGCGATTTTTTTTAAAAAAGATATTGCGATATTATAATTGTATATTTGTTTTACATGCAATCTCTCTCTCGGCATTACTTTGCAAACGAAGATTCTTAGGAAGGACTCATCCCACGCTTTTTACAAGCGCATTGATGACTAAAAAGGCCAATCTGAGATAGGCAAGTTAGGTTACAGAAAGCACAGCAGAAATTCTCCTTGGGTGATGTTGTTTCCAAGTTGCTGTTCTTTCTGCGTTGTTTCTCTTCGAGACCCGTTCGGCGTGTCTTCTCGAAAGAGGCCGCAGCATTGTGGATAGTGCGTCTCCATGCCTCCCGATGTGAGGCCAGGGTGGACCATTGTTGGTGATCAATCTGGCCGAACCTGAGATGTTGTTTCAGGGAATCCTTATATCTCTTTTTTGGCGCTCCTCTCTTGCACTGACCCATGGCGAGTTCACCATAGAGTAATATCTTTGGGAGGCGGTTGTCCTCCATCCTAGAGACGTGCCCTGCCCAGCGCAGCTGTGTTCTCAATAGCATGGTCTCAATGCTGGTGATCCCTGCTTGCTCAAGGACAGCAACATAAGTCACATAGTTGGTCCAGTGTATATTTAGGATTTTTAGGATATTGTAATGATATTGCGATATAATATCGTATAATATGAGTATGGTATAATATATTGTATATACTTTGATACAATATAATGCTACTAATGATATGGTGATATTATAATTGTATATTTGTTTTACATGCAATATTGCTAATGATATTGCGATATAATATCGTATAATATGAGTATGGTATATATATTGTATATACATTGATACAATATAATACTACTATGATATTGTGATACTATAATTGCATATTTGTTTTACATGCAATATTACTAATGATATTGCAATATCCAGGACCTCCCACAATAATGTGCAATGTGATGTGTAGTACTGATATTGTGCTATGGCAGTAATGTAGTTTGTTGTATTTCCAGTTCGCTGTAAGCCGCTCTGAGTCCCCTTCGGGGTTGAGAAAGGCGGCATATAAATATTGTTAAATAAATAAATAAATAAATTTAAAATATATATCATAGTATTTTTCATGTTTTGTGGGGTTTTGCCACCACCGCTCTCCGAGGCGCTTTCCCTCCTCAGTCCTCCCTCCCTCCCTCCAGCCTTGAAGGGCCTTTCCTTCACTTTATTTTGAGTTTATAAAGACTTAAAATAGTGTATAAATATTAAAATTAATAGAGTAAAATTAATAGAGTGAAAAATCATGGTTTTTCACTTATTGTGGGAGGTCCTGGAACCTAACCCCAGCAATAAGTGAGGGGACACTGTATTGAGTATTCATGCCAAGTTTGGTCCAGATCCATCATTGTTTGAGTCCACAGTGTTCTCTGGATGTGGGTGAACTACAACTCCAAAACTCAAGGTCAATGCCCACCAAACCCTTCCAGTATTTTCTGTTGGTCATGGGAGTTCTGTGTGCCAAGTTTGGTTCAATACCATCATTGGAGGAGTTCATAATGCCCTTTGATTGTAGATAAACTATAAATCCCAGTAACTACAACTCCGAAATGACAAAATCAATCTCCCCCAACCCCACCAGTATTCACATTTCGGCGTATTTGTGCCAAATATTATTAAGTGAATGAAAATACATCCTGCATATCAGATATTTACATTGCGATCCATAAATATAGCAAAATTACAGTTATGAAGTAGCAACGGAAATGATGTTATGGTTGGGAGTCACCACAACATGAAGAATTGTATTAAGGGGTCGCGGCATTAGGAAGGTTGAGAAGCGCTGTTTTACTGCATGGCAGAATGCAGTTGGACTGGATGTCCCTTATGGTATCTTCTGTTGGAGCATGTAAAAAATCAGTTGGTGTGTTAACTATAAAATGCAAAGCACAAAGCTGATTGTGTGGGTTTGGGTTATGCCCAGGAAGCTAGCTGAGCCTGGGAGCATTGGCAACAGTTACATCAGTATTGTCGAAGGCTTTCATGACCGGAATCACTGGGTTGTTGTAGGTTTTTCGGGCTGTATGGCCATGTCCTAGAAGAATTTTCCCTTGATGTTTCGCCTGCATCTGTGGCAAGCATCCTCAGAGGTTGTGAGGTCTGTTGGAAACTAGGAAAATTGGATTTATATATCTGCCATAGATGCAGGCGAAACATCAGGAGAGAATGCTTCTAGGACATGGCCATACAGCTCGAAAAACCTAACAACAACCCTGTATATATGTTGCTCTGCATAACAAAGAGTAAATGCCTGTTCTTTACTGGTCGTCTGCCTGGCATATCTTTTCTCTGGCAAGACAGTGTGTGGATTGGTAAAGCAGTGAACTATGTGTGATTTTTATTCCGCCACTTCTTCCAACTCTATGAATCTAATGCAGTTTGACTCTGCTTGAACTGCCGTGGCTCAATGTTATACAATTCTTGGAGTTGTAGTTTAGGGAGGCACCAGAAGGGTAAAGACCCAGAGTGCATCTACAGCAGGCATGGGCAAACTTCAGCCTCCAGGTTTTTTGGACTTCAGCTCCCACAATTTCTAACAACTGGTAGGAACAATCAGGGCCAGCTAGCACCTCCCAACAAAGGATGCCTCCAGACAGGAAGCAGCCAGGCTTTGAAGCTGCAAGGTGATTAAATGCTAATCAGGCTGGCCAATTGCAACATTCACACAGAAAAGAGTTCTTTCTCCCATCCTGGATCTTCAACAGATATATAAACCTCACCTACATAGTTTCCAATAGACCTCCCAACCTCTAGGGATGCCTGCCATAGATGTGGGCAAAACATCAGGAGAGAATGCTTCTGCAACATGGCCATACAGGCTGGAAAACTCACAGCAACCCAGCCGGTAGGGTGGTAGGAATTGTGGGCGTTGAAGTTCAAAAACACCTGGAGGCTCAAAGTTTACCTATGCCTGATCTATAATCACTGTGGAATGAATGCAGTTTGACACTACTTGAACTGCCAGAGCTCAATGGGTGGCATCTACAGACTTAATGGAGTTTCATAATACTTAACTGCAAAGTGTAAAGTGGTATGTTTTGCAAGGAGAGGATTTTTTCCCACAAGAAGCAATGTGCTCTGCTCTTTTTTACACCCCCCTCCTTTGTGCACCTCAATATTAAACTCAATTTAATGGAAATTCAGAGAGCGTGGGAGAGTACAACTTGGGGCACATCTACACTGTATAATTAATGCAGTTTGACCCCACTTGAACTGCTATGGCTCAATGTTAAGGTATCCTGGGAGTTGTAGTTGGGTGAGGCACCAATCCTCTTTGGCAGAAAAGGCTAAAATCCATGTAAAGCTACAACCCCGCGATTCAATTGCATTGAGCCACCGGAGTTAAAGTTGAGTCAAACTGTATTAATTCCACTACAGCAGGGGTCAGGAACCTATGGCTCGCGAGCCAGGTGTGGCTCTATTGATGATTCTATCTCGCTCTTCCCAGCGGCCCGGTAGCAGTGCAGGCAGCCCCTTGGCCTCCACTCTGGACACAAGCAGCCCCGTCCCTGCCGCGCTCGCCAGCACTTCTCGGGCTCCTTGGCTCAGCTTGGCCCAGCTCCTCTTCTCGGCCGGAAATTCCTGAAAGGAAGCAGCAGCACCCTCAGCGGATCCGCCATCCCGCTTTGCTTTCCTTCCTTGAAGGAATAGTCCTTTTTAAAAAATGAACTGGAAGCCGCCATCTTGGAAAACATGCCTCTTCCGGTTCCCGAGAAAAGGGAAAAAGGACTTCCTCTCCCGTCACGCCTTGTGCGAGGGATTTCAGCCAGTCTGAAGGGCGGGAGCGTTGCGGGTGTCACCGGGAAATGTAGTTTAGGGCTCTTTCAGGGCCTTTTTGAGGCAGATGGAGCCTCAGGAACGGGTGATGCTGTCTTTGGGGCTTCTGTGGAGGGTGTTGGCGGGCAGAGGCCATGAGGAGAAGGGGAAGGCGAAGGGGAAGGAGGACAAGGAGAAGCTACCGCGGAGCCGGGCCCGAGACATGGAGCAGGAGCGGGCACTCGAAGTCTACAGTCAGTGGCTCTATCTCAGGGATAAGCCATCCAAACTCTGCCTTCCTGCGGAACCTAGGAACGTTGTAGGGCTTTATTTACACACAGCTTTCTTGCCCGTATTGTTTGGGAATTGCTACAGCATTGATCTTGGTCTACGGATTCTTCGGTTGGACATACACACTGTCATTCTGCCGGGGGAATCATTTTCTCATAGTATGTACGTATATATTCACATTTAGTTGAATTCAGTCTTAAAATATATTATATGTATTATATGGCTCTCACTGAAATAAATTTCCAAATATTTTGCTTTTAGGGCTGAGTCAAAAAGATTCCAGACTCCTGCACAACAGCATTGATACACTCCTTGTAAAATGAAAACTAGAGTCCCCATGATTTGAAAACATTTAGCTATATGATGTCAAACCTGCACTCAATTCCATGTTCTCCCTCAGGATTCACTTGCTAGAAGTGGGGGCGCTTCAAGGCTTCCCTTCTTGGACCCTTTTCAAGAGTCGACCCAAGTTGTTTTGTTGCCGGGCTATATAGAGTCCCACAGACAAAGTGCACAGAACCTAGAGCTATGCAAGCTATTTTAGTACAGAAAATCATGCAAGCGGCTCACACCCCTCTCTGAAAGCAAATGAAATGATTGACATTCTGCTCTTTTGGGGCACCCCGCATTTTGTGCTTGAGGCAAATACCTCACTCTTCTTAATGGGGGAAAACAAGAGCATTGCATTCCATAATATTATTATTATTAATAATAATAATAACCTTTATTTATAACCCGCCACAATCTCCCCCAACAGGGATCCGGGGCAGTTTACATGAGGCCAAGCCTGAACAACGGATTACAGTAAAATAAAACCAAATACACTAAGCAACAAATAACAACATCATGAATACATTAAGCAATATAAAATTACAATAAATACAATCACAATGACAATGGGCGGTCCACGTGTGCAAGATAAAATGTTAAAAAAATACGAAATCTTCCCACTGAAATTTTCTTGCACTCCCCAATTTTCTTGCATTGCAGTAACATCAATCTTATTACTGAGTATCGAGAAACACAGTGGGTCCTTGTTGGGGTTTGGTTGAGGACCCCAAAATCTAGGGATGCTCACGTGCCATTATATGCAGTGGTGTGATAAAATGGTGTCCCTTATATAAAATGGCAAAATTAAGGTCTGCTTTTGGGATTAAACCATAAATGACTGAATCCATAGATGCAGAATTCGGATACAGAGGCCAACTGTAGATGTTGAGGCATTCAGAGAAAAGGATATGGTAGAATCTTACAAAAACCAAACCCTAAAACCCTTCACAAACTTAGGAAAATATTGTATGTGTACAAGGGAGCTTTTCAATGCATGCACACTTTGCACTTTGCATGCTGCTGGATTCAATTTTGATGCACATGAAAATTAATTTGCAAGCGGAACACGTGTTCTGGCACTACACAATTTTAAAGCAGATTTTGTATGGAAATCACGGTGCGTAAGACTTTACCAAATGGCTAGATTTAATGCAGTGGAATGACATGCAAAATGCTCATTTAATTCCTCGTTACTGTCACTTACTCTGCAGTATAGCTATTTTGCATGTAGAATACGTGTATTTTAAATAGTTTTGCTTTTCGGAAGTTTCACAACATGCTTTCTAGTTAAAATGTATGGATTCAGTTTTGCCACAGAAACCAACACCCGAATCCATTCTCTTCCCTACAATGTTTGTCTCTGCCTTCTCCCTGTTAAAATTGTCTTCCTAGGATTTCCAGAACATCAACTAGAGATGTTGCCTTTACCTTTAAGGCTTGTGCTTGTTGTAGTTTGCCATCAAGTCACCTTCAGATTAGAGCAACTCTATCAATGAGAAACCTCCAAGATCATCCCTGGTTTAGATCCCTGTCCTCTTTTCCTCATGCCCTTCCTACAGCCATCAAGGCAGAAAATCCCAGAATATTTGCTTTGAACTGAGTTATCTGAGTCCACCCTGCCATATATTCCAGTTCAAAGCAGATAATATGGGATTTTATTCAGATGTGTGCAAGGGGCCCTACTGCCTTCCAGTTTACCAAGCACGTTTGTCTTTTCCAATAAGTCACATTGTCTCATATGACCAAGCTAAGGCAGCTTTAGGTTACTCATCTTTGCTTCCAGTGAGAGGTCGTGCTGGATTTGCTCAAAGACTCAATCATTTATCTTCTTACCGGTCCATTGAACCAGCACATATTGCTCCAGATCTAGTTGCACAATAAGGAACCCTTGCTGAAATTCCCTCTTTACACAACCTTTTAAAACTTGTCCAATGGTCAGGAACTATGGGAGCTGAAGTCCAAAACACCTGGAGGGTCACAGGTTGGGCACCACTGTTTTAAAGGTATAAGAGCCCTCACCATTTTTCATTCTGGCAACCCTATACATTGCACTCCTGGAACACCTCGGCAAGCGAGAGTCCAAACGTGGCAGGCTAAACCCCAGAACCTCAATCAATGGCTGAAACCAAATGGGTACACAGAAAACTGGGCGACTTGGAAGGCACTGATCAGACTGCGCTCTGGCACCATGAGATGCAGAGCCAACTTCAAGAAATGGGTTTAAATTCTATCTAAAAACGCCAATGTGGATCTCCCCGGTTGAGGCTCAACACAAAAAAGAAACCCCTAATACCAAGTGGCATACCTATAAATACTTAGTAGAAAGAAAAGAGATGGGCTGGTCTCTGAAATCCTTAGAGCTACTCAGAGAAACTGATAGGGACCTGTCCTGGTTCCACTATAATCAAATAAAAGATTATTTTAATAGTGACCCCAAAAAAGACTTTAACACCCAAGACACAGTATGGGACAAGATAATGAAATCAGACAAGAAATTAATAAGGACAATCTACAGACAACTCCTGGAATGGGATACTGAAACCGAGCAGGTCAAAGACAACATGGTAAAATGGGCACAGGATCTGGGGCACCCAATCATGCTAAATGAATGGGAAGAAAACTGGAAAAAGAAAATTAAGTACGCAGGTGACACTGTAATTACGGAGAGTTGGTTCAAACTTTACTTTCGTTGATACCTTACTCCAAGTAAGCTTGCGAAGTTTTACAAAGGTCTGAATAATAACTGTTGGAGATGCAAGGGCCAGATTGGCTCCTTCATCCATTGTTGGTGGAAATGCAGGAAAATAAAAAAATTCTGGAAAACTATCCACCAATATATAAGGAAAATCCTAGATTTTGACTTAGAAATGAAACCTGAATATTATTTATTAAACCTAACAGGCCATAAACTAGACAGGAATAAAGACAAGTTATTCTTTTACTTGACAGCGGCCGCGAGGCTGGTAATAGCAAAGAACTGGAAAGCAAAGGACTCTCTACCAGAGATAGACTGGATATTGAAAATAAGAGAATTTATGGACATTGACCATCTAAAGTCAAGACTGAATGATAACAAGCAGGAAAACCCAATTGACTGGCAACCTGTAAAAGATTACATAAAGAATTTTAAAGGTTAAGAAGCTCAAAAGTAAACTAGAGAAGTAAGACGGGATGACCCTACACCATTGGGGTATGACGTATCAAGACTCCAGGAAAGCCCCGTGGAATTGATCGGAAGACGACGGACGACTTTTCTCTAAAAGTCGTCCCCCCCAACTCATCTCTAAACTTTTTCTTCACTTCTACCCTTCACTTCCCCCCCGTTTCCCTTTCCTCTACTTTATTCCGCCCTTTGTTTCCTCACTTTCCTTCCCTCCCCTCCCAATTTTCTTCCCTGACCAACTTCATTTCCAACTCTGTGTTTTATTGTATTATTTTTGAAAACCCAATAAACAAATATTAAAAAAAAGAAAGAAATGGGTTTACAAAGAAGTCCATGGCATGCAAATGTGGAGAAGAGCAAACCACAGACCACCTACTGCAATGCAACCTGAGCCCTGCCACATGCACAATGGAGGACCTTCTTATAGCAACACCAGAGCCACTCCAAGTGGCCAGCTACTGGTCAACGGACATTTAATAGAATGCCAAGTTTGCAAACTTCGTGTGTGTGTGTGTTTGTTTTTAAATACAATACAACTGTTTGGTTCACTCATACAATAAATATTCCTGCTATTGAGTGAGGTACCCAATAATACACTGTAGAATGAATGCAGTTTGAAAACACTTTAGCTGCTATGACTCAGAGGTGGGAGCTACAATTTTGCAAGGTGTTTAGTTTCCTCTCTGTCAAAGAGTGCTGGTGTCTCACCAAACTACAATCCTTGTGTTTAAAGTGTGGTCAAACCACATTGATTCTACAGTGTAGATGCACCCTAAGTCCTGAGAACGAACCCTGAAAGACCCTTCAACCTCTGAGAATGCCTGCCATAGATGTGAGAGAAACATCAGGAGAGAATGCTTCTGGAACATGGCCATACAGCCTGGAAAACTCACCGCAACCCAATTATTCCAGCCATGAAAGCCTTTGACAACACATTGGACTTTGAAGTCTTCATACAGCGCCTTAGAGAATCTCTCCTGTGAAGATAGGTGGGAGGCATTGGAATGGGCACCTGGGTGATGTCTCCAAGGCTTTGGCGCTGGGTCCAGTGTTTCCCAACCTTTTTTGAGCCGCGGCACACTTTTAACATTAAAAAAATCCGGGGGCACACCACCAACCAAAATGACACAAAATGACACTCTAACACAGTAAAAAACGGTTGGGGTTGGTGGCCTGCTGGGAGCAGCTGCTGGGAGTGCCGGCCGGGGGGGCGGAGCCAGGCTGCACCATGCCCTGCCCCCTACCCCCAGCTTCACCTCTCCCAGCAGCTGCTCCAGCCTTGAGGGGGCAGTGTCAAGCCAGCGGTGCCAGAGCCAGCACAATGTTGGCTTGGCACTGTCCCCTCAAGGCTGGAGCAACTGCTGGGAGTGCCGAAGCTGGGGGAGGGGGCAGAGCCAGGCCACACCATGCCATGCCCCGCCCCTCCCCCCAGCTTCAGCTCTCCTACAGAGGAGGAGCATGAGCAGTGGATGGGCTTCAGTGGGCGGGGCTCCTCCACACGGCTTCAGCGAGCGAGGGGCAAGAGTCATGGTGGGAGTCATGGTGGATTGGAGGCTGGCTGGGGAAACAGCCGAAGGAGGCGGCGCCCTGGTCCCTTCTTCTTTTTCTTCGCCACTGCCCGGCCCTTCCTCCTCCTCCCCCAAGCAGCAGGAGTTCGGCAGGAAGGGGGGAAGGAAGGGGGGCAGAGAGCTTTTCTCGCGGCACAGCAGGAGGTCCGTCACGGCACATTAGTGTGCCACGGCACACTGGTTGAGAAAGACTGCTCTAGCCCACCCTTTCCAGCAGCCTCTTCCCACTGGAATGCAGGCCAGGGACATCCCAAGCAGCTTTGTGCTTCTTTGCAGCATAGCAGCTGTTTGAGCAGGTGCCTGAAGCCAAGCCAGGATTTCAGAGGCCAGAAAAGCCCAGCCTGGGGGTGGGATGGGGCAGCCTTGATGGAAGTGGGGGTGTTCCCTGGAGAAGGGGAAGCCCCACAGCCTAACTGCCTGTTTCCTGGCTGGGACCATAGCCAACTACCTTGGTGCATAGCTGCACTCACTCATTCACACAGCCCATCCCACACTTAAAGTTTCTTCTACAATAATGCTAAAAATGCTGCTTGGGGTTTTCTGCATCTGTTCTGTCAAAACTACAAACTTACGAAGATATGAAGAAGAAATTATGCACGCCTAATATAATGACCTAACAACAACAGCATCATCATGTAGCAAAGGAAATAGTGAGCTGTTAAGGATGGATTCATCTTGAGTCACAGCTCTTTAGTGACTGGATACAATGGTCTCCACATGCCTAGCTACCTGCATCATTTAAGTACCTGATTCGCCTTCTGTAAAAGACAGATATGATCTTTTGTAGGCCAGATTAGATTAAAGATTGTCAAGGGTCCTTTACGAAAAAATCCATGTCAGACTATTCTGTCATACAGTTGATATCGAGGAAAATCATATACAAGTCAGTCCATGACAGATGCCTTTCCACAGGAACCCATGTATCCTTGGTGTTGTCATCTCATTATTGCATGCATTTTATATCATTATATGCTTTTCTGCCTAAATGTTGTCTTGATTAAAATTTCCACCTCGTTTACCGCTAGCTACTTTTATTTGCTATCTGTTTTCTGCTAGTGCAGTGGTTCTCAACCTTCCCAATGCCACAACCCTTTAATACAGTTCCCCCATGTTGTGGTGACCCCCAACCATATAATTCTATTTTCATTTCAACTTCATAACTGTAATTTTGCTCCTGTTATGAATTACAATGTAAATATATGTTATGCAGGTTGTATTTTCATTCACTGGACCCGATTTGGCACAAATGCCCAATACGTACAAATTGGAATACTGGTGGGGTTGGAGGGAAGGTTGATTTTGTCATTTGGGAGTTGTAGTTGCTGGGATTCATAGTTTACCTACAATTCAAGAGCATTTTGAGCTCCACCAACAATGGAATTGAACCAAACTTGGCACACAGAACTCCCATGACCAGCAGAAAATACTGGAAGGGTTTGGTGGGCATTGACCTTGAGTTTTGGAGTTGTAGTTCACCTACATCCAGAGAGCACTGTGGACTCCAACAATGATGGATCTGGACCAAACTTGACACAAATACTCAATATGCCAAAATGTGAACACTGGTGGAGTTTGGGGAAAATAGACTTGACATTTGGGAGTTTTACTTACTGGGATCAAAGAGCATTCTGAACCCTAACAATTAAATTGGGCCAAACTTCTCAGACAAAACCCCTATGACCAACAGAAAATACTGTGTTTTCTGATGGTCTTTGGCAACCCCCCACCCCCTCAGGAGTCCCGACCCCCAGGTTGAGAAACACTGTGCTAGTGCAATGCTATCATGCTAATGTTCTGTGGAGAGCAATGTTCTTGATTTCAAGAATCCCAACATTATCTATCTTGCTGCCACCAACAATGAAAATTAATATTTTAAATGTGGTATATACTTATGAGTTACATGTCTTCCTACCTCTCCATTGGTACCCCCTTGTTGTGGGGAGAGGATTATGTACCCTAATGAAGCTGTTATGCTGGCTGTGGCATAAGTCACCGGTAGGGCCTCCCATGCCAGACAGATCACAACCGAAGGGTCTGACAAAGAGCGTCAAAGGGCAGGGTGGATTCTCTAGCCTTTTGGCAACCATCCTAGGAGAAGGAAAACTCTAAATTCAAACCTGGGCAGATGGTGCTCGTCTAACCCTGTAAGGTCAACCATCTAAAGAAGGTAATTCTAATCAAACCTACGACCGGAGGACCTCGCTGCCACTGTCCAAGCTTGCTAGGCCCTGGCAGATGAACCTTTGGTTTAAAGGGTGAGGCCAGTTCTGTGCAGTGTGCACGCTGTGCTCTACCAGAAAAATCTATTGCACAGGCTCGAAGGACACATCCAACTTCCAAAAAAGCCCTGTAGTGATAGTCGAGGGACGAAACAGCAGGTGTAAAGATGCATGGGAAGCCGCAGACCCAACCCTGCATGCAAGCGGTTCAGGACTTTGGTCGCTTGAGACTGACCCAGGTGATTCAATTCGATTTATTTTTCAATCTTTCAATCTTTCAAACTTATTTTATAGTGGATAGTGGAATGCAATCTATATGACATCAAAACATTGGCATATTTCCTACACAAAATTATAATCCAAAAGGCAATTTTTTGCATCATCACTATATAATCCAGATCAAAACCAATGTCGGGTCGACGGTTTTTTAGGCCCTGCCGTTTCCGGCTTCTTCGGGACCTGTCACACAATAATCCACTGCACAAATCCACTAGTCCGATATCTATTAGATAAAACATCAAAAGGTCTCATAATATATAATCCGGTATAGCATTACACACACATTAAAACCTATAAACATAGGCGTGATCCCACATATGAAAAACAATCCCCAAAATGGCAAGAGGTAGTGAATACATACCCAAAATCATCAAATATATACATATATATATATATGTGGACGCAGCCACTGTTCCATGCGGTCGGACAACACAACTGAAAAAAAACGCGGCTTAAGAAAGCCCCCTCCGCACTAGGCGCCAGGTGTAAATCATAACAGAATCTCTCCTATTGACAAACGGTCGTTTAATCCCCTTTTTCAGTTGTGTTGTCCGACCGCATGGAACAGTGGCTGCGTCCACATATATATATATATGTAGACATTTGATGATTTTGGGTATGTATTGACTACCTCTTGCCATATTGGGGATTGTTTTTCTTATGTGGGATCACGCCTATGTTTATAGGTTATAATGTGTGTGTAATGCTATACCGGATTATATATTATGAGACCTTTTGATGTTTTATCTAATACCGTGTTTCCCCGAAAGTAAGACAGCGTCTTACTTTCTTTCCCCCCCGAAAAGTCCCCCTACGTCTTACTTTCGGGGTACGTCTTATATAAAGTAAGACGTATATAAAGTAAGACGTACCCCGTCGCCACGCCGCCGCCGCCGCCACGCCGCCGTTGCAACCGGCCCCATCGGCCACAGCACACCTCCGCGGTGCACCTTTCTGTGCGTGTGCGGCCGGTGGCGCACGCGCAGTCTTAGTCACTTCCAAGCGCGCCTGCCGCTTTGGAGCCAGCGCGCTTTTTGGGGATTTTTTTTCATATGTGGGATCACGCCTATGTTTATGTGTGTAATGCTATACCGGATTATATATTATGAGACCTTTTGATGTTTTATCTAATAGATATCGGACCAGTGGATTTGTGCAGTGGATTATTGTGTGACAGGTCCCGAAGAAGCCGGAAACGGCAAAACGGCAGGGCCTAAAAAACCGTCGACCCGACATTGGTTTTGATCCAGATTATATAGTGATGATACAAAAAATTGCCTTTTGGGATTATAATTTTGTGTAGGAAATATGCCAATGTTTTGATGTCATATAGATCTGCATTCCACTATCCACTATAAAATAAGTTTGAAAGATTGAAAAATAAATCGAATTGAATTGTGAAGAAGTGGTTTCCCACATTGATTTTTGATTCTGTTGTACAGAAGAACACCCCACCTACTTGTTTTACTGACCCAGGTGATGACAGTCTTGTTCAGCAGCATCCTGAGCGACCAAGCAGCCTTTTTTAAGGAGAGCACTTCTTGCTCCATATGGAGAGGGGCCTAGAAAAGGTGGCCTAACGAAAGCTCATCCCCATCTACCCGGTTGGCTAGCCGCGGCCAACGAGCATCTTCTAACAAATGGGATGAGTCCTTCCTAAGAATCTTCGTTTGCGAAGTAATGCCAGAGAGAGATGTCTTGCTGCCACCAATAAAAACCCTGATAGTTTTTTCTGTGGCACATCCTTTTTTGGGAGCAAGTTAAGGGTCATAGGGAAAATTAAATGTTCTTATTAACATTCTTCTTTCCTTATCTTCAGCCAGTCTGTAATAATGTTGCAATCCCATCATGTATGGAAATATGTCCCATGTCTCCACATCGTTGGCAGGATATTGTAGTGATTTTCTAAAGGGGTTTCTTTTTTGATATAAGTTTTTCTCCCAGAAAGAATAAACAAAATAGCAAATTTTTAAATATATAATACTAAAAATGATACAGCTACATTCTTCCTACTGCAACAGAACTACAGCCTATTAAAGTTACAGAACATAAACACAAAACAAATCACACACATACATAGACACAAAAACAATACTAACAAAAAAAATAACTTTACAGACCTCACACTATTTGATGATTTGTATTCCTTATTTGTCTACTCCAGTGGTTCCCAACCTGTGGGCCATGGCCACTGGTGGGCCATGAGACCTAAAATAAGGTCCATGGCTCTAGATTTTTAAATATGGTTTTCTGTGGGCGAGCAGATGGTGACTACTGGATGGCATATGTTCTGTATCAGAAACTAGAGCTGATGTGGTCTATCCAATGCAATTTTCTGAATCAGTACCCCAAATAACCAAACCAAATCTACAGTTGGCCAAAAACTGATTCGTAACCCTTTTGGTACTCATGTTGGAGAGTGGTCCCTGGTCAAAGTGGTCCCTGGTAATTTTTTTTAAAAAAAAGTTGGGAACTACTGGTCTACTCCTTTTAAATGATATTATATAATCATGCATCCACTTTTGATACTTTCAAGTTGTTTTCAACCTAGTTTTTCTTGTTGTTAATGGAGAAAGTTTTTATTAGTTACTCTTATTTTCCTTGATCTGGAACAAAACAGATGTAAATTTCTTCTTCTTTATTCCATACACTAGTCTATCTATATATATTTAATTTTTCCCACCAGGTTTTCCTCAGATATGTTGTGTTCCCATACATACGTTTTGTTAATACAATTTATGGATGTGTCCATATCTCTTTTAAGGGCTTGAGTTAACGTTTGTTTTACTAGTAAAACTGAAGTACTGTGACACAAAATGATGCATGTCTAAAAGGTGTCGCCCACATGAAATATTTGGAAAGCTCTGCCCTAAAGAAGATTTCTGTGTTATGTGATAAAGCAGTCCCAGAGCTAGGCTCCCTGGATGCAAACTGCTGGTGAGAAGCTCTGCAGGAGATGCTGGGGCTCTTCTGCTCCATCCCTGTGGCTGGGTCCCTCTCTTGTTTTTTAGGTTGCAGTAAGCCCTCTCCGTGGCATACCCTGGTTGCAGTTTGTCCTAAACATGAGGCCATGATATTAGCAAGCCATTTCCCCAGGAGGCTGGAGCAGATGGCCCCAGCAACGGCCATCATCAACTCAGCTTTGAACCCATGTCGTTCTCACTGCAGGAGGGATTTAGCAAGTGGCATCCGCTTGGCTTCATCCAGTCTTCATTGTCAACGATACCTCTTTCCACCAGGAGAGATCATTCAACTTTTTGTCCATCTGTCACATGTAGAGTTGGTTCCCTCCTCCTCTTTTGAAGGCTGCTGCTACAACCTCCGGGGTGCTGCCAATGGCTTTACGACTCCTGCCAGCAAGATTTTCTCACCCTCTGCTGAGCCAGGCTCTATGCCGCTTTACACACTCTCTGATTTTTGCCAACGCACAGCTTCCTTCACTTCAGTACTAAGGGCATGTCTTGCAGGTTTCAACTGCCTTAATGATTGCCATTTGAAGTGAATGTGGGATAATGTGTGTTGGAGCCCTTTTAAAAAAACTTTAGGGTGCCAGGGGAGCTGGGAATCTCTTTCCAGCCATAAGATGTGAAACCCCAAGAGTTTGGGAAGAGGACACTGCCCTTTCAGAGGAAAAGGGAAACAGCTTAAACGTTTCCTAGTTTGTGTCTGCAGAAAGGAAAGACGCTACACAAAGTAAAGAGTTTAAGCTGAAGGCAGAGGAAGCTTTGGGGTGCTGATCCCTGGGTTTTAAGGAATGAGATTCCAGATCAGCCTTTCAATCTCTGTGTTTCCAGGAGGGTTTTGTTGTGTGTCTATGTTTTCTCTCACATTCAGCAGAAACTAAACCTCTAGTCCTGAGCAATGGAGTTTCCGCTGCATAGGCAAATGTGGAGAACACAATTATCAGGATCTGGAGAACTACTTAGGAACTTTCAGTTAATTGTTCTAGAGAGCGAGGCCATACAATAAACGATAATGTAAACATGACCAAGGCCCCTTAAACACACCTTATTTCAAGCTGCAAATATCACTAAAGGACATTTCTTATTTGAGAAGCACTTTTGGGACTAGTGCCCTGGTAGACGCCTGTGTTTCCAGCTTCACTCTCACCGCAGTACCCATTTCCTTTGCTTTTTTTCCCAAATCCAGGACACATTTTGAAATATTTTCCACATTGGTCTCATAATGATGAGAAGAGTTTGGAAGGACGTGGGAAGAAAATGTGGAGCTGGGAATTAGAGATGTTTTTATTAGACTATGTCTTCTGCTAGTGGAGAATTATGCTAGTGAAGATGGTGCGATTCTCAATTCTGCAGATTCCTATTGTGGTCAATTTTAGACCATTTCGAAGGCGGAATTTTGCCCTTGGATTAATCTATAGAATTAGTGCTGTTTGACACCACTTTAACTGCCATGGCTCAATGCTATGGAATAGTAGTCTAATAGGGCACCAACTTTCTTTGAAAGAGCAGCTTAACAACCTTGCAGAACTACAACTTACATGGTTTCATAGCATTGAGCCAGAGCTGTTAAGTCAAATGGTATTAATGGTATACACCAGTGCAGGAACACCTCTGACCTTAAACATCACACCAGCTTAGTAAAATCAACAAGCAGCTTATTGAAGAATATATGTAGGCAAAGCTGTAAAATTAGCAAAAACAGTAAAGTTCCCAAAACAAATAATAGTCCATGAGCTTCAAGGCAAAATAAGATCCATTGGAACAACAAAATGCAAACAAGGCAGCATGAAAAATCCAATACAAAATCAGGAGTTTGGCAAAAACTCGGTACATGAAACGAAGACCACTTGAAAACAAGACGGTCATGAAATCCCAACGTTGACCCAACTGAGGCAACTCTTTCCCATGAATCAATATAAGGCTTTTCCAGAACCCAAAACTGAAAGGAAAGCATTTTTCTTGACCTTACCACCAGATAACATAAGAACATAAGAAGAGCCATGCTGAATCGGACCTCAGCCCATCTAGTCCAGCATTCTGTATCACACAGTGGCCCACCAGTTGTACACAGGGATAAAGGTTTCTTCTCTCTCTTTTCCTGTAAACGAACTGATTGTTTTTGCGCCTGAGCACTCCGTCTGTTTACAAAAGCCATGCCTTCTATCTACACTCTCATTAACTTGACTCTCATTAACTACTGCATCTGACAAATCATCTTCAGACAATTGCTCTGAGAAAAACTATTAAGGGTCTCTTCCAAGAATATGACCTTGTGAATCCTCCTGAGACAGTTCGGGTCTCTTGTCTGAGCGGAACTCAGGCCCAGGCAAACCCTCATCCCCCTTGCCAACAAATCCAGGACTACCATCAGGAACATCATCCCCATTATGAACATCAGACACAATCACAGGCTGAACGGGCTGACATACAACAATTGAGTCTTGTAGATGCTACTCTTTGACCTCCTTCTATCCCTCTGGTCAGCTTCTAACCACACTGGTTCTCCTGTCTTTAATAATAACACCAGGCTCTTGGCTCTCTTCTTATCTACGCTAGCAAATAATAGCCATATTAACCTGTTGGTGGCAAGACAATAACAACAAAGCAACCAACACCAAAAACAACCCTAAAAATCACCCTGAGAGTCTTGTTGAACTGTAAAGATATGGGACGGGCTTTCATGGACGTGAGTCTGACTCATTGGATGAAGTGGACACTGGTTCATGACAACTCATGCCAGAATATGCTAGTTAGTCTGAAACTCCATTGTTTTTACCAGGCGCATAGTCAGAGGTGCCTCATTCCTACTTATAAGGCATCCCTGCCTTCACCCACAGAAATGGGGAGTTGTGTCCAAATGTTACAACCTTCTGTAAGGCTCCAAACAATGTGCCCTCCGCCCCCGCCTTCCTCGGAGACCCACTGGAGCCTCTCCAGCACAGCCTCTGCAAACAGAAGGGGCTTTGTGTTGCAGGCAACTCTCGGCACCCAAGGCCTGCTGTTGTAATGCCAGGCGCATGATCTTTGGAGGAGGGGTTGTCCCACAGAAGCTGGGTCACCCATCATCAATTCCGTGCTGCCTTTCTGTTCTCTTCTGATGGGTCATACTGGAGAGCAGGCAGTATTATCCCTAGCTCAGTGATGAGAGAAAGAAAAAGGAGTCTGTTCAGTCACCACAAAGAAGGGAAAAAGCAAAGCAGAATAATCTTAGTCTTTATCTGCAGATCCGAGAGGGGAAAGGGGTTTACTGGGTCAGAGCAAAGGAGTGGGTTTGGAGCCACTTTCTGAGCGTAGTCTTCTTTCCACAGGATGGGCACCAGAGATCTCAAAGCTAAGGAAAGATGTATGGCTTTGATTGTTGGCTCAAGGGAAGCTGGCATGGTTGGGGCCAGGGCATTGCTTCTGACATGGTACAGAATTTCAGTATTTTATTCTGGCTATGCCTAGAAAGCCACTATTATGTAGCAGGGGGAAAGGGGCACACACAAAGGTAAATTCTGCCTCCGTTCTGGGTTCTGAAGAAAGCCTTCACTTATCATTTTGCTGATCCAAGGGGCCTTGTACACTCTCAAAAAATTGCAAAAAAACAACAACAATGGGAAACCATATGACACATTAAAAAAGAAGACATTAAACAAGCAATTGTGGCTCACAGTCTGGCTGGAGAATTTTAACACCCCATTCCTCCACTGCTGCAATCCCAATTCAAAAGGTTATCCAATATTCACACAAACATAAAGATATGGGAGTTGTGATCACTAATCACCATCATCTTACCATGTTTTGTCCTTAAGGCTGAATTATTTAAAAAGGTTCAGCTCCCAACAATGCCCAAGTACACGTTCATGGTGAAGCGTGTTTCTTCTCTTTATTTCATCCCAGATTCCTGACACATTTCAATGCTTTTTCTAAATAATTAATCGATGTCACGCTTTTGTTAAAGGCATCCTCTTTAAAGAATGATCTAATAACATCTTTATGAGACACAAACGACTTTGGATGAACTCTGGTTCCTGGGGGAAGTGAGTGGTGTGATTAACCCTTGGAAAAGTAAATTGGGAGAGCCTCCTCCCTATTGAAAAAGGCAGCAAAGGATTAAATCATTATTGAGGCTATAGGCAACTTGATGAAGTGTCCAGGGGTACACTTACACTGTCGAATTTATGCTGTTTGACATCAGTTTAACTGTAATACCTCAATGTTATAGAATCTCTGCCAAAGGATGCTGGTGCCTCACCAAACTACAGCTCTCAGTATTCCAAAACATTGAACCATGGCTGTTAAAGTGGTGCTAAACTGCACTAATTCTACACTGCACCCCAGGACTCTTTGAAAATACGATCCCTTTTATAGGAAGACTTTATGCTACAATCCCTGTGGCCCAGCCCCGAGTAAAGCCTAACCACAGTTGCAAAGGTAAAAAAAACTGCTAAAAATAAGTGCCATCTGTATTCTGTATTGGACCTTTTCAACATCCTTCAAAAAGCTTGGGCTTCTGATCTAATTGGCCTTTTTTTTTTGCCTTCTTCTTGGATTAACCTTACTTAGATTGCTTGATTTCTGATTGGAGTCATATCTGTTTCTTGTCTATGGATCACCCCAACTTTGTCTAATTTGTTTTCCTACTCAAATAGTTTAACCACTAGTTTTTCTTTGAAACTACCCTTGCCTGGACTGTCCACACACTACACTGTTAAGTACTATTTTTCACTGCCATGGCAATATCCTGTGAAATTCTGGGGTTTGCTGTATAGTGAAATTCACTGAGGCCCCTTCTACACTGCCATATAATCCACATCATCAAAACAGATAAATGTGCTTTGAACTGGATTGTATGAATCTACTCTGCCAAACAGGATGTTGTCGTGGCAGTTAAAGTGGAATCTAGTACTTAACAGTGTAGTGGTCAAGCGGCAGAGTAAGAAAACAAATTAGACAAGGTGGGGTGACAAGAAACAGATAAGACTCCAATCAGAAATCAAGCAATCCAAGCAAGGTTAATCCAAGAACAAGGCAAAAAATCAAAAAGAGGCTTTCTAGTAGAGTGGCTCAAGTAAGCAAGTTTTTCTCAATCGGCACAGTTATATGTTAAACCTTTCTCCTATTTCAGCCACTCTGATATTAAGGGAAATTCTCACATGGATTGAACAACTGATGATATTTTAAGCTACGCTCTTACACTGTCTTAACTACATGTGAATTCAGTGTGGTAGATCTCTGAATAGGAATATTAAGGATTGCAATTTAAACCGAATGAGAAAATTACTGAACAGTTTAGACTGCAATCTGTAGTCCTTTTCTGAATCTATGGCATTTTCTATACTGCCATATAATTCAGATTATCAAAGCAGAAAATCCACATTATCTGCTTTGAACTGGATTATATGAGTCTATACTGCCATATAATCCAGTTTAAAGCAGGTAATCTGGATTTTATATGGCTGTGTCGAAGGGGTCTATGTTCAGCTTAATACTGTCGGGCTTATTTCTAAAGAGGCACAGTTAGCATCGTATTGTTCCAACACTTTTGGGTTGAATAGGAAGTCCACCTTTCGGCTCTCTTCACTTACTTTGACTTCAAGAACGAACAGTGATACAATGTATTGAAAAGGAAGCTAATTTAAAGTGCTCAAGCAAATATTCTTCAAGACTATTTCCCCTGCAGAATATTAACCAGATGACAAAGACAGCAGAGGTATAAAACTCCTATCAGTGAAGCTCAAGAATAGATAATGGTGTTGGAAAATAATAATTTTTTCACCTAAGACAAAGGTGTGACTCATATGGCTCTTTAAATGTTGTTACACTGCAACATTGGCTATGCTGGCTGGGGCATCTGGGACTTGCAGTCCAGCACCATCAGTAGACCTATATAAGTCCCATCCCTGACTTTTAATGCTTAGGTATTTTTATATCTTAGGTAACTAATAAGATTTCCCTCTCCATGCGCTCCACCACTACCTTAACTACCTGGAAATATTGCTTGTTTGGGTTGTAGGATATTTTTTGTACCCTCAGATATGTGCATTGCAGAGAATGCCCAACCAGCCCCATTTGGCTGCCTCGGTCTAATGATTAATCCTGTGGTGTCCAAGGTTCGGTGCTATGAAACTCCAACATAGAGGAGAAGGAAATGGGTTGCCTGGGGGACCGAGGAAACATGAAACACACCTGGCTGAATGGGATGAAGTTCCCCCAGATCAAGCCGGAATTTCACTAGTGAAGGACTGCATCCAAAAGAGCAGAAACACTGCTATTCTTCATCCGTAGATGCAGCCAAATTTCCAAGCTACTGCAACAGCTCCCCAGATGTCTGGATCAGCATTCTCTGTAAGTTGGTTTCTCATGTTACAGGACATACCAATAGCTCTGAAGGACCAACTCATTCTCCAGATGCCACAATGCCAGCCAGGACATGTCCACGCCAAGTCCCTTTGCAGCAAGCCCCAGCTACCAGCTGTTCCTTCTCTTGAGCATGAATCCTAAGGAAGTTTAAAGGGAATGAATTGTTCTCTGCTGGAGAAATGTGAACTTGGCTTGAAAACCTTTGCATTTACAGTTTTGAATTAGACCCCCCTTGACTCTAAGCAACATTTTTCTCCCTGAAAGCAATTTCTCTCTCTTTAGACTCAGGGTTGAGCAAAAGCCAGGCCAAACGGAGAGGACCTCAAACACTTCCAGATGATGCTCAGAATTAGGACAAAGTTCCAGAAGAAAGTCCTTGAAATAATTTCTAAACTCGCATTTTGCCATGCAATTGCCCCTCTCCATTTCTGGAACTTTACAAGGAGATCTGTCTGTAAGATACCATATTCTGCCTCCACAGGGTTTTGCCCACACTGCCTTTTCTGTATTTTTCCCATTTTAAAACTTTGCCATGAATAAAAGATGGAATGGCTGCACAATGTCTTTTCTATGACAGCAGTAGGAACCTTCCAACTAGAAGCAACCTTAGACTTGCCATCTTTGGCTGTATGAACTGACTGGGCTGAAGAGAGCACTCTTGCAGTCCAATAATGGGCATGTTTACTTGAAAATAAGCTTGTCTTCCTCAGAGCAAGAGAACACATTTCCATGGCAGGATGCACACGATTACTGGCTCAAGTTGGTTCCAGATTCTTAGCTCAGGGAAATCTGTCACGTATGGCATGAAGGAGTCACTTCCCCATTTTATCTCTTTTGGCAGAACTGTTGGAGAAATTAAATTTAGTTTGACTGCAGCACTTTTAACAAGGGCAAAGCCTTTAGAAGATATTGTCAATTTCCAGACTGTCTCTACAATACAGTTTTTCTAGAATTCACATCCAAGGGTGAAGATTGAAACTGATTGGGACTGGGAGACAAATTACACTGTGAATAAGTATTTATTTAATGTATCATCGAAGGCTTTCATGGCTGGAATCACTGGGTTCTCGTAGGTTTTCCGGGCTATATGGCCATGTTCTAGAAGCATTCTCTCCTGACTTTTCACCTGCATCTGTGGCAAGCTTCCTCAGAGGTTGTGAGGTATTTATTTATTGTGTCAGAAGCGAATGGAGGACACAGTTATAATATATTTTAAAATACAAAGTTAAAAACTTGGCATGATACCAGATTTCCTTTGACCAGAAGCCAGCTACTTTGAGTGATCCTGATGTCACTGTGAGAAGGCCCTCCATTGTACATGTGGCAGAGCTCAGGTTGTATTGTAGTAAGTGGTCTATGGCTTGCTCTTCTCCACACTCACATGTTGTGGACTCCACTCTGTAGCCCCATTTCCAAAGATTGGCTCTGCGTCTTGTGGTGCCAGAGCACAGTCTGTTCAGCGCCATCCAACTCGCCCAGTCTTCTGTGTGTCCAGGGGGAAGTTGTGAATAAGTGAGAACTTAACATGCAGATTTAAGAAAACTGGGTTAGACTCTTCTGAATTTACTTCAGGTGATTTATTTCTTCCAACTGCTTTGAAAGCAGCTTCACTTTTTAGAAGTATAGATTCTTTACTCAAAAGTACTAATTTGAAGAAAATTGTCATTTTTTAAATCTCTTTTGTATAATTCTTCAGTTTATTGCTTTTTATCAACTTGGGTTTTTTTGTCCTGTCCTGATGTTCATCACTCAGCATTTTTACTTTTGGTTTACCTTTCTCTTTGACCGCTTGCATTTTGTGGAAGAAGTCTTTTGTTTTACCTTCTTTGTTTTATTTTTTTATTTATTTGCACTCTTGGTCCCCATGTACAAGTAATTGAACCACAGCATTCAGTATTGACCATATGTCTAACACAATTTACTTTTGCTTTTCATCTGTCCTTAATGGCTTGTGGAGTTTCACCACTATTCCGGTTTCTCTTTCTTTTTGGCTACAGAGAGTGGTTGTTGTATTTGGAGGGAAGGGGTTGCATTCTTTCTTGATAGTGTTCCAGGTTTTGATCCAGAGCTCTTCTGATTCATGATTATTCAAGCTTAGTAGTACAGATCTATTCTTTAAATGGCCTTTATATTCCATAGTGATGTTCTTTACATTAGAGTTTGACACTACCGTTAATTTAGCACTTTTAGGGAGCCACGGTGGCACAATGGGTTAAACCCATTGAACTGCTGACATGAAGGTTGGTGGTTCGAATCTGTGAGACAGAGTGAGCTCCCATCAGCTCTAATTTCCCATGCGGGGGACATGAGAAAAGCCTCCCACAGGATGGTATAACAGCAGAGGAAGAAATAATGAAGAATTTGCAAACAAATGGAGGCTGGCACTTGGGTATCTGGAAAAGAGTACAAAGGTAAACTTGAAGAGTACCATAATAGGAATTTACTGAAAGAAGACATATGGGTAGTTGATGGTTAGTTATATGATCCTTTTTTGAGGGGCTTCAGAAGTCATGGGGTTTGGGTTCACAGATTTTAGGATAGAGGGATAAAAAATGTTAAGGTATAATTAACTGTACAGCCAATTCTGATTTTTCATGTTTGACAAGCACTGAATGTACATCATTTTGTAAACCTTTTGTATATTTTTTCCCTTGTATTCTTCTGTTTTATTTCTTATATACACTATAAAACAATAAAATACGTTTTTAAAAGTAAAACATCTGGGCATCCCCTGGGCAACGTCGCCACAGATAGCCTATTATCTCACACCAGAAGCAACTTGCAGTTTCTCAAGACACTTCTGACATGATAAAAAAGGACTTTATTTCACAAGGCCGACCCCACAGCATTGGTGAAATCACAGATATTGGCAACTCACTGGGATGATCAGCCACAGTATTGCACCTCTTTGTGGTTGCATGACAGCTACAATTAGCCAATCCATGGTCCTGTGGACATACTTCCTGTTATAGATGTAATTCCACATCCCTGCTGATTTAGAGTTCCTAAGAGGCTTATAGATCTGTATTCCTGACAGTTCTTGGGGTTTGTTGTTGTCGTGATCACTGATCCTATCAAAGATCTAGTTCAGTGCTGTCCAACTTCTACGGGGTCCAGGGCCGGATAAAGGTCACTGATGACCTAGGGGGCCGCTCGGCCCCGCCCCAGGCCCCGCCCCCAGGCCCCGCCCCAACCCCAGGCCCCGCCCCTCCTAAAACGGCCAAGGGGCAGAAGGCGGCGCCAAGAGCCGCGCGTCACAGGCCTGGTGTGACGCGCTGCCCCTTGGCACCGCCTACTCCTCCTTTTCGACGCCCCCTCCCTTCCTAGGGCGGGGGCGCCGAAAAGGAGGAGTAGGCGGCGCCAAGGGGCAGCGCGTCACGCCAGGCCTGTGACGCGCTGCTCTTGACACCGCCTTCTGCCCTTTTTCGGCGGCTCCCCCGCCCTAGGTAGGGAGGGGGCCCGGGGAGGAGTAGGCGGCGCCAAGAGCAGAGCGTCACAGGCCTGGCGTGACGCCATGCTCTTGGCGCCGCCTCCTCCTTCCTCGCGCCCCTCCGCCTTAGGAAGGGAGGGGCGCGAAAAAGGAGGAATAGGCGGTGCCAAGGAGCAGCGCGTCACGCCAGGCCTGTGACGCGCTCTTGGCGCCGCCTACTCTCCTCCGCCCCTCCGCCCTAGGAAGGGGGGGCGCCGAAAGGAGAGGAGTAGGCGGTGCCAGGAGCAGCGTCACGCCAGGCCTGTGACGCGCTGCTCTTGGCGCCGCCTTCTGCCCCCTTTTTCGCGGCTCCCGCCCTAGGTAGGGAGGGGGCGCCGAAAAGGAGGAGGAGCTAGCTCTCTTCCTCCTCCCTGCCCCGCCTCCCCCTCCCCCCCGGCCGCCATTTTTTTAATTAAAAAAATTGATTTTTTTTGAAATTTAAAAATGGCGGCTGAGGGCATAGGTGGGGCCGTGTCCAACAGGCTACGGGGCCGGATCCAGCCCCGGGGCCGCCAGTTGGACAGCCCTGATCTAGTTGATTTCCAGAATGAGGAAATGACTAGGATTGAAGATGATTGCTCCTACGTGTCCCTTTGTTATAGGTTTTCTATTTATTTGTCTCTCTGTGTGTGATTGTTCTTGTCTTCAGTTTTATTTTTAATCGTCACTTAATTGAAGTTTTAGTGGGCAGTATGAAGTTGTGTAATTTTTGTAGATTGGTAATATAAAAACACATGAATGTATTTTTGTATTTTTCTTGAATAAAAATTACTTTAAAAATAATGTTGTGATATCAAGGCGTAGAAGTGACCTCCCTCCTTTCCCATTTTCCCATTGCAGAAGTTAAATAATGAAAAGCTTTTTGTTTACTCAACTTCACTAGAGTTTGTTCATTATGATCATGATTATTCAAGCTTAGTAGTACAGATCTATTCTTTAAATGGCCTTTATATTCCAAAGAGGAAACTATACGGTATACATGGGCATTACCTGATGGCCAATATAGAAATAATTGGAAGCTGAAAATTGAGAGGCTCAATTCTTTCTGCAGAAACAAGACCAGGAGCAAATTGTGGTAATACCATGGACTGCTAAGATCAAGCATAAATCTTTACAAAAAACAGATCAATAATTCTGCCAAAATATGAAGAGTATATTTTAGAATTTAAAGATAATGTACAAATACATTTGCACTATTATATCTAATTGATCGGAAGCTTGAAGAACCTTGAATTGAAACTAGCAGCACTGTCAAGAAGAAATATAAAAAGACACTATCTGCATCCAAAAAGAAAGAAGACTAGAAGAATAAATATATTATCTGCATTCCAAAAAGAAAGAAAAGCCTCACAAATGAAATTCTTCAGTTAAAATCGGATGAGAATAAAAGGTAAAAGGGGGAAGAAATGGGGTCAGAACTCTGCAATTTGTGGGACAAAGAGAATTACTGTAATAGACAATGCAGAGAAAGACAAAATGACAACAAAAGGACAAAATACTTCATTCGCAAGATCTGAAAAATCAAAGCGAAATTTAACACAAGAGTGAGGATGCTAAATGACCATCGGGAGAATACAATGCATGATGATGAAGAAATAAAAAGATAATGGAAGGAACATATGAAGGATAAAATATATTAAGGAATGACAGATTAATTCAGGAAAAACCCATTTAAAGTAGAATCCACAATTTTAGAAAATGTGAACTGGAAATTGCACTCCAAGCATTTTGGGGAAATAAAGCACCAGGAACCCATACAACAGGAACTCAAGCAACAGAATGAGAAAATTCATTTAAAATTCTAATATCAATAAATTTTAAATGCATTTTACCTATGTATATTTGTTACATGTATTTTAATAATGTTCTTTTATCTTGCTAGTTTAACCATGTTGCACTTAACCTCAAGCTGTGAGGAGAGGTGGGTAATAAAAAAACTACAATTATAATTATAATATCATAATTATATAATATGCAAACAAATGTGGATCCGGAAACAATGGCCCGGTCTGGGAGAATTCAATATACATCCAAGAAAGAGGACACCACAGACTGAGGTTACCACAGGATTACTGACTTAATTTCTCATTCAAGCAAAATGATGCTCAAAATCCTACAGCAAATTTTTTTATTACGTATGGAAAGAGAAGTGCCAGATGTCCAAGTTGGATGCAGAAAGGGAAGAGACACTATAGGTCATATTGCAAATATATATGGGGTAATAAAGCACACCAATTTCAGAGGAAAATCTGCTTGCGCTTTATAGATTGTAACAATGCCTTTGATAGTGTGTAGATTATGAAAAACTATGGATTGCTCTTGAAGAAATGTGTGCACAATAACACTTGATTATACCTATGCAATTAATAACGTAGACATACCATAATTTCTGATCTTGAAGATGGGTTCGGCATTTGGTGTACTGCCTTAACAACGCTGTTTCCTTGAAATGGCATTTGCGCGAGAAAGGAATCAATGAGGAAACGCTTCCCTGAGGGTCCAAAGTTTATTGATTGCAGTGTAATTGAAAGAAACAGAATCAGTTTTAAGATTTGCAACCCTGCCCTGACATTCTGGATCAACATCTAGATTAATTTACTAAAGGTGTTGCATCAAAAGTTTATAGTGATTTTGGAGAAATACTCCAATTCCCCTCTCAGTTACTCCATTACAAAAAGTGAGATATTTTCCCCAAGCTGGAAATTTGGGATACCATGTAAGAGCATAATGTAAATGAATTCGTTTGTGGGTGAGAGAAGTGTGTGTGATTTTCTGTTCCAAAATAACATGCCTGGGTCTGGGTCCTTGGAATCTATGGGTTGTTATTTATCTCCCCCCTCCCGCCTCTGACGGCAGAATAGCTTGGGTCACCTCTTCCCAATTCTTGAAAAGGGTCCAAGAAAAGGAAGCCTGGAATTGCCCCCCACTTCTAGCAAGCAAACTGTGCGGGAGATAAGATGGGATTGAGCGCGGGTTTGACACCACTTTGTCAATGCTCAATGCTATGGAATCATGGGAACTCTGGTTTTACAAGGTGCTGCATCTACAATGGTTCCCAGGTGTTTTGGACTTCAACTCCCAGATATCCCAGCCAACTTACCAGCTGTTAGGAATTGTGGGAGCTGGAGTACCAAAGGTTGGGGACCACTGATTAATATAGTTTGACCACGCTTTAATAGCTGTGTCTGAATTCAATTGAGCTTTGGGAATTGCTGTTTTGCCAGCCCTATAGCCTTCTCATCTAAAGAGTGCTGGGGCCACGCCAAACTACACATCCCAGGATTCTCTAACATGCAGAATGGATGTTGCCTGACACCCCTTGGGGTCAGCGCTGTGGAATGATGGGAGTTGTAGTTTGGCAAGCTCTTTGTCACCTTAAAAGGAAGGGAGCAAAAGAGAACAGGGCACAAGCAGCTATAACACTATATAAAGGTAAAGGTTTCCCGTGACATTAAGTCTTGTCAAGTCCGACTCTGGGGAGTAGTGCTCATCACAATTTCCAAGCTGAAGAGCCGGCGTTGTCCATAGACACCTCCAAGGTCATGTGGCTGGCATGACTGAATGAAGCGCCGTTACCTTCCCGCAGAATTGATCGACTCACATTTGCATGTTTTCGAACTGCTAGGATGGCAGAAACGGGGGCTAGCAGTGTGAGCTCATCCCGCTCCTTTGATTCAAACCGACGACCTTTCGGTCAGCAAGTTCAGTGGTTTACCCACTAATGCCTATGCCCAATTGCCAGAAAAAATGGAACACAATCATCTTTGCATTGTGGGAAGCAAAGAGTGGATTTGGGCATATAGCATTGGATTAGGGGCTCCAGTGTGATTATCTTGACAATACCCTTTAGTAGTCAATTCAGTGCACAAAAAGCACTATGGATCTACTTGCATTTGCATGTTTTCAAACTGGTAGGTGCATATATATATATATACACACACACACACACACACACACACACTATATAGACATTATATATGAATGAATGGTTTATTGTACTAGCCATAGGCCATGGCATAAAATATACAACTTCTAAAAGTACAACAAGCACTTTCCAATATAAACATTAAAACATGTTCCATATACTGGCTTTAAAAAAAATACAGCAGTAGTGACATGACAATCATTACAATGTCTGATTCGCATCATCCCAATATATCTCCATTTCCTTTTTTCAGGAGATTGTTTCGAGGGTCATTATACAATGGGCAATGTAACAGATAGTGTGTTAAATCCTCTCTTTCCCCAGACCCACAGATACAAAGACGTTGGGCATGAGGGATCCCTCTATATCTTCCTCTAACCAGCCTGAGGCATTGTTTGAAAGCGCAGGGCTGTAAATGCTTTTCTAAGGGCTAAATGTTAAATCTTGAAGATATTGTTGACAATATTGGTCACTCTTTAGTAGAGGAAACCAAGTGGAGAAACCCTGCTGTTTACTAGTCCGCACGTTTTCAATTACATCCACCTCAAAGATTTTGTCTCTAATCGCCTTCTTGTTCAGCTGCATCAGGGTTGTTGTTGACCCCTCAAAATCCTGGTGGAGCAGGGCTAACCAGTGTTGAGCCCAACCCCCTCGCTTGTATTGCTCCATCAAGCATTGTTTTGTTATACTCTCATCCTCCATTTCCAGAAGTCTCTTCCCATATGAAATGTTGAGTTTATCAATTCTGGCCTTAAGTGAGGGAAGGTCCACTTCAAGCCTTAACAAGGAAGATGGTGTCCCGGGGGGAAGGGCCAAAAGGGCTCAAAGGGCTCTTACAAACTTATTCTGGATGCATTCGATCTGCTTTGTGTTACTCGGCCCCCATATTTCTGCTCCATATAACACTTGTGGTAGGATTTTAGCAACAAAGATCTTAATTGTGGGACATATCAAGGAACCCCCCTTTATTTTCCCAAAGGAAAGAATTGATTTTGCTGACCTCCATGCCAATAGTTTTGCTGCCTCTATATGACTTGTCCAGCTACCATTATATGAAAAGTGGATGCTCAGGTATTTAAAGCTGAGACACTGGTCTATTCCTAGTGTGTGTGTGTGTGTGTGTGTGTGTGTATATATATATATATATGTATGTATACGTGTGTATATATATGTATATGTGTGTATATATGTGTGTGTTTATATATATGTATGTGTGTGTATATATGTATGTGTGTATATATGTGTATGTGTGTATATATATGTATTTGTGTATATATGTATATGTGTATATATGTGTGTATATATATATGTATATATATGTGTGTGTATATATATGTGTATGTGTGTATGTATGTGTGTGTATATATATGTATATGTGTGTATATATATGTGTGTGTATATATGTGTGTGTGTATATATATGTGTGTGTGTATGTATATATATATATGTGTGTGTATATATGTTTGTGTGTATATATATGTGTATGTGTGTATATATATGCATATGTGTATATATATGTGTGTATATGTGTATGTGTGTATATATATGTGTGTGTATATATATGTACAGTATATGTGTATATATGTATATGTGTGTATATATATGTGTGTATATATGTATATGTGTGTATATATATATGTGTGTGTATATATGTATATGTGTGTATATATATGTGTATATATGTGTGTTTATATATATATGTATATATATGTGTGTATATATGTGTATATACATGTATATGTGTGTGTATATATATGTGTGTGTATATACATATATATATATACACACACACCCATAGGCAAACTCGGGCCGTCCATGTGTTTTGGACTCCAACTCCCACAATTCCTAACACCCTACCGGCTGTGAGGAATGGTGGGAGTTGAAGTGTAAAACACCTGGAGGGCCGAAGTTTGCCCAGGCCTGTTGTGGCTGCCTCAATTCCGCCACGGCAGAGCCCACAGAGTGGCTGGGGCCCATGCCTGCCCCTGGCCCTGCTTCGGCTCCTGAGAGAAACGGGGAGGAGACGAGGCGGAAAGACATGGAAGGGCCTGACAAGCTGACCCGGATGCGGAAAGCGGGGAGGAGCGTTACACGGCGGCGGGCGGAAGGCGGAAGTGGAGGCTCAGGGCGGAAGTGGGGGGAGGCCAGCGGCGGCGGCAGCGCCCCCTCTAGTTGCCAGGGCAACCGGGCCAGGTGAGTGAGCGAGCCCGCGAGCAGGCGAGCGCGCGCCCGGCACCCGCTCTGCTTGGGGCGCCCCTGCCCCGCGCCACCGGGGCCCGCCTCTCCTTTCTCCTCAGCCGGGGCGGCCTCTCGCCCCTCTCCAGGCCCAGAGCAGGCCGAGGGGGGCCCCTTGTCGCGGGGAGGCGGGCTTGGTGGGCTCCGAAGGCATCTCCGACTTGTCCCTCTCTTCCGTTGCCTTGCTAGGGAGGACCATGGCCGTGACTTAACCCTCCTCCTCCTGCTCCTCCTCCTGGAAGCCAGAGCGCGCCTGGGGCCTGGTGAAGATGGAGCACCTCCGAGCTGGGAGTGGAGGCCTGCCAGGCGGGGACAGGACTCTCCTGGGCAATGGCAGCCCTTCTGGGGTGGAGCAGGAAAGAGGAAGCAGGGCCTTCGCTCAGGGCGGGCCCTCCCCGAAGGACTGCCAGGACCAAGTCCCCCCCAGCCCTGTTTTGGAAGCAGCAGAAGTGGCTGAAAGCGCTGACCTTTCGGCTGAGGAGGAGACGGAAATGGCCTGGAACGGAAACTGCGGCCCAGGAGACCACGGCGGATTGCACTTCACCAACTACGGCAGCCCTGCTGGCCCCGAGTCCGGCTCTTGCCGCTGTCAGGGAGACGCCTCCGATCTGTCTGCCACTTACCCCGAGACCAACTTCTGTGACTTCACCTGCCGGTATTGGTGTTCAGGTGTGCCTGGCGGGAAGGACGCCGCAAGGCAACTCCAGGAAGAAGAAGAGGAAGACGATGCTGATGATGGCTCCGCAGCAAAGGCCAAGGAGGACCTCCCCAACGGCACCCGGGCCTCTGCCGGGAGGAAGGCTCCCCGGCAGCAAAGGCACCGCCCTGCCGTCAAAGGAGAAGGGCGCTTCGTGCTCTCTTCAGGGGGCAAACACCGTCCGATGCGGAAGAGGTGTGATGGTGGGCGTCAACAAGTCCGAACCGAGCTGCTGAAACACCTGGAGAGAGTGGCTTCATTCTGTGTGTCCTGCTTTAAGCTCTTTATCAGCCTCATAGTGCAGGTCACCCACCGGTGCGGCGAAGGTGTGGAGGCCAGTGGGAAGCTCCTGTACTCTTGCTGCTCCTTCAGCCCACGGGACCTCGATGGCATGAGAAGCAGCGTGCAGACTTGGATCCAGCAAGCTGGGCTGAGCGGCCGGAAATTGACCCGGCAGCTGGGCTTGTGGGTGACCCTGAGTTACCGCCTGCTTAAGATGCTCTGTGCTATACTCTTCCTGGTGCTCATGCTTCTTCTGGGAAGCCTAAGACTCTGTTGGCGGGTCTTCAAATCAGCCCTGGTCAGCCTCTTGGGTAGACTGTCCCACAGCAGGTGCGGAGCCTGGCTTCTCTCTGCTGTGGACCTATCCCTAATTTGGACCCACGTTAAAGATAGCAGGACTTGCAAGTGGGTGGCAGGCGTGCTGCTTAAATGGCACACCCTCTTTTGGATGCCCCAAAGATTAAGGACAACTCAGGAAGGGGACACTGCTTACAATGGCTCTCCTGGCGGATCTGGGCCCTACCAGCCTGGCGAAGAGGTGGCACGCTTGCTGGCAATGGCACATATCCCTGAGGAAGAGCTTAATCCTTTCCAGGTATTGGGCTTGGAGGCAACGGCATCAGAGGCAGAGCTGAAGAAAGCCTATCGGCATTTGGCAGTACTGGTGAGCATTCCTATTGAACTGGGAGAGGATGAAGAGTCTCATTTTGAGGGAAAGTCTTGCCTTCAGAGATAGTTGCTTTCATGTTTCTTTCTAGAAAATGTCTGTGATTCAAGAATTCAACTGGGCTGCCTACATGAATTCACAGAGCTATTTATAGTCTCACTGTCGATCAGGGTGGAACTGTGTTGCCCTCTAGATGTTGCCAAGCTGCAGTTCCCAACATTTTTCACGATTGGCCATTCTGGTTGGGATTTGAATTTCAACAACATTTGGAAGGCCACAGTTCCTCGTATGGCCCTAGATACTGCAGTGTAGGAAGCTCTGCATGTGGCTAACATAATCTGCTATTTGTTGTAATTTGTGTGGAGAAGGGAGTCTAGATTATACTGTTTAACCAGGTCCTTCACCAGTGCCTCATTTATACATTGGGCCCCATTCTTTCATGCATTATTGAACACCCAAGCCACAATATATTTATGTGTGCCAGTGAGAGGTGGAGGGTGGAGCTGGAACATGTGTTTTTCTAATACTTTGTTTGATCAGACTAACATTATCACCAATGGTGTGGCTGGGTTGTCCAAGCCATTGTGATGACCAATTGCTTTGTTAGTTTGTTTTCTTGCCTGCTGGGGAACCTAGTCAAACCTGTATTGGCTTCATGCCTTGTCCGTTCATTTCTAGAGGCGCATAATTTTTGCCTGAGACTTCAAGGTGTGCTGGATGACAAATTATTTTCTGTTCTTCTCTACCTGTGCAACATGAGGTGGAGAGGGGGCAAAGAACAACTTTAGGACAAAGTTAGTGCAGTCCCATCAGGTTCAAATCCTGCTTTAATTTGATTATGATAACCTTTACCAGTGACTAAAACAGGCAGCTCCCACTTTGCATTTTGGATTGCTTTTGGCAGGAGGCAGTCTATTAAGGGGGAAGTAGACCATCTCGTTCTTCCAGCCTTTATTCCTGAACACTATCCCACCATGAAAAAGCAAGAAATCACCTGAAAAAATTGTATTGTCCCACCTTTCTTCCTAATAATGAGACAGCATGTTTGCAAACAATACAGATTAAAATGATATGAACACTTTAATAAAGGTATAAATATAATAAAGTATTTTATACAGTGAAATACATTCAAATAGCTTAGAAAAACTGTAAACAGACCATAAAAATAGCACAGCATTGAAAGCCCATTCAGTTCCTAGAAGTCTGATGACGTCAAAATGTTTTAATTTGCCAGTGGAAGGAAAGCAAGGACGGAACCATCATGGCTTCTCTAGGGAGCAAAGTCTGAGAACAGCCATCTAGCAGCTGCTCCCAAAGTAGCTCACCAAAGTAGCCTGAGAAGATGGAGTGACAAAGAGAAGAGTCTCTCCAGATGATCTTAGAGCTTGAATGGGCTCATAAAGGCTCTCTCAAGCAGCCTGGATGCAAGTTGTATAGGGTTTTGTAGGTCATTGCCAGCAGGTTGAATTGTGCTTGGAAACAGATCAGCAGCAGTGGAGCTGTTTCAACAAGGAAGTTGTTTGTTCCCTGTAGTCACTCACATTTAGTATTCTGACTGCTGCTCTTTGGGCCAACTGAAGTTTATGACCACTTTTCAAGGACAGCCCTACATGGGGTATATTGTAGTAATCTATATGGGATGTAACCAAGGCGTGAGTTAGCATGGCTAAATCTGACTTTTCCAGGAACGAGTGTAGTTGATGCACTAGTTTTTATTGTGCAAGTACATTCCTGTTCACCAGTGAAATCTCGGCCCCTGGCTGTGGTCAGAATCCAGAGCTACACCCAAATTACAAACCTCTGTCTTCAGGGGAGTGTAACCCCATCTAATACAGGCTGAATCCTTACTCCAAAATCTGTATTTCAGCTAACTAGGAGCAATTCTTGCTTGTCTGTATTACGTTTCAATTTGTTTGCTCTCATCTAGTCCATTATAGTTGCTGGGCTATAATATGATTGGAAGTGACTTCTGTTCCCAGAACACCTCTTCTGGTTTCTAAAAATGGTGGCAACCTAGCCTATGCAGGTTCAAGAGGAATTGAAAACAGGCCTTTGACCGTCTATATACCTATACATGCTTCATGTAAACCACTCTTACTATACCTTAGTCCTGTGATATGGGAACTATGAGGCTGACTAGCATCACAAGATAGTGAAGTGGGTTGTAAAGAAAACGTATGTAATGTGCATTCCTCAAATGTTAATGGAAAATATTATTAACCCCACCATCATATGAATATTTCTGACCTGTAGTTTTGGGGGATGGGGTGTAATGTTCCATAGGTTCATCCAGACAAGAATAAGCATCCACGAGCGGAGGAGGCCTTCAAGGTACTGAGGGCTGCATGGGATATCGTTAGTAACCCTGAGAGGAGGAAGGAATATGAAATGTGAGTGGTTTGAGATTCATTTGATTGTCTTAGATTGTCAAAATTGTTCAGTGGGCGTGATGTTCAGACCTATAGATGTGGGGGTATGTAAAGGCCATCTCTTTTCATAGGAAAAAGGGCACCTCGGAAATGAAGTGATGAGTATCAGCTTTCGGCTGTGATGGAAGTTAGTAATATTTTCAACCTTGAGAACAGCGTATACATTGAGAAAATTGTGCCCTTTCCTCCCAAACAAATACATTCCTCACATTCAGACATACGGAATGCTCTTTTGAGGGTCCTGTGTGGGTTCCCGAGAAGCACATGGCCTGGTTTTGCTCATTTAATTCATTCAGGAGCACATGCAATCACAGTTGGATAAAGATGATTGGAGTATATTGATTTAAAAAAAGATTTTTTGATTGCAACACAGTGGTGTGGAAGATGTGTTTCTACAGACGGTGTATTAGATAGCAACTCCCATCAGCTTTAATTGGACTCACTGATGCTGAAAGATGGTGGAAGGTGAAACCAACAACCTCTGTGGGGCCACACATTCCCCATCTCTGATTTTACTTTTTTAAAAGTTTCTGCTTCTATTCAAATCTGTCCAGATGTTAGAGGAAGAAAGGGAAAACTGAAGTCTTCTCAAGTTAGCAGTTGAACAAGGATATTAAGAAAAGTGCAATAAGGGAGTGTAGGAGATAGTAGGCTTCAGAGAATGTTTGTAGCTTTTAAAAGCTTTCTGGGGGATGAGCCTGGAGGATTTAGAGACAATGCAAGGCTTGCTGACAGAGACTGGATAATCATTGTGACTCTCAGCTCTTGTAAATAAATCCCAAAATTAAAAAGTGGGGCCTTAAAACTTGTTTATTTAGGGAGATCCATTGAGTTTTTGAGACTTAATCCCTCATAAGTATGTTTAGGATTTGAGTTTATAACATTTAAATGATTAATCAGTAAGACTAACATGCTAAAAACATTTCTGTAACCTAAAAAATGCCTCCAGGTGTGCAGTATTTAATTTTTATTTTTTTAAAAACTAATACTGTTTTATTAAAAATGCAGATATTAGGTGCTGTAGAAGAGTGGAGTGCTTTATTTAACATCTATAACACAATGACATCATCTCAGAAATGAAGTACACTAAGATCTTTGTAACCACGGACCCACACCCACTGTTGCATTAACCTGTGCCAAGGGGGAAATGCTCTCTCTGGGAATTTTCTAGGTCCTCTAGGCGAGTGTTTCTTGAATTATGTTCCTCCAGTGTTTTGGACTTCACTTCCCATAAATCCCAGCCATTTTACCAACTGTTAGAAATTGTAGGAGCAGAAGTCCAAAACATCTGGAGGAGTAAAGTTTGAGAAACTGGTGTGGTTGTTTAAAGCGGAGTTTCTCAAACTGTTCCTCTAGATGTTTTGAATGTCAGCTCCTACAATTCCTAACAGCTGGTAAGCTGGCTAGAATTTTTAGGAAGTCCAAAATATCTGGAGGAGCACAGTTTGGGAAACACTGATCTAGGCGATTTTGTGGTATGTTTCCCTCAGAGGTTGGAGGACCTGGTAGATATCCTAGAGGGGATATCTCTCTAGGAACCTCTGAGTCCTCCAACCCAACTCTATGGCATACTGATGTCAGACGTCAGGTAAAAAAATACTGTCATTGGCCTTTATTTCTCTTTCAGAAAGCGCATGGCAGAAACGGAGCTGACAAAGTCAATGAATGAATTCCTTTCCAAACTGCAGGATGACCTGAAAGAAGCCATGAACACAATGATGTGTAACAAATGTCAGGGGAAGCACAAGTAAGTTGGCAAGCTACCATTAGATATCTCTTGTTCACTATTATGACAAGCCGGGTGGTAATAACATAGCTTTGTCTGTCTCCCTGGGGGTCCAGAATCCAAAGGTGTGCTGGGCCTTGTTTCTGCAGAGCTTTGCAGCAGAGAGGCTACACTCAAGCCTAAACTCTTCTGTTGCACATCTTTTGGGCAAGGCTACGCCTAAGCGTTTGTAGTTCAGGTTTCAAAGTCTCATAGCCATGGCGTTATATATGTTTTGCAAGTTTGTGACATAACAGCAGAATCTAGTTGTGGTTCCAAATTCATAACTTACCATATTTTTCGCTCCATAAGACGCACCTGCTGATAAGACGCACCTAGATTTAGAGGAGGAAAATAGAAAAAAAAAAATTTTCGCTCCCCCTCTAAAATCTAGGTAAATCTTATCAGCAGGTGCGTCTGGCTCCTCCCTGGCTCCTTTCCTTTCCCTCCCACCTTTCCTCGGCCGAAGCAAAGGTGGGGGCGAAGGAAAAGGAGCCAGGGAAGAGCCAGCCAGGACGCGTCAGAGCTGACGACGCGACCTGATTCACCCCTCTGGCTCAGAGCTGATTCCTTCGCCCCACCTTTCCTCGAGCGAAGCAAAGGTGGGGGTGAAGGAAAAGGAGCCAGGGGAGGAGCCAGCCAGGGACGCGTCAGAGCTGACGCGACCCTGATTCACTCCCCCTCTGGCTCCTTTTCCTTCGCCCCCACCTTTCCTCGAGCGAAGCAAAGGTGGGGGCGAAGGAAAAGGAGCCAGGGGAGGAGCCAGCCAGGGACGCGTCAGAGCTGACGCGACCCTGATTCACTCCCCCTCTGGCTCCTTTTCCGTCGCCCCCACCTTTCCTCGGCGAAGCAAGGTGGGGCGAAGGAAAAGGAGCCCCAGCCAGGGACGCGTCAGAGCTGGCGCGACCCTGATTCCTCCCCCTCTGGCTCCTTTTCCTTCGCCCCCACCTTTCCTCGAGCGAAGCAAGGTGGGGGCGAAGAAAAAGGAAAAGGAGCCAGCCAGGGACGCGTCAGAGCTGGCGCGACCCTGATTCCTCCCCTCTGGCTCCTTTTCGCCCCCCCCCACCTTTCCTCGAGCAAAGCAAAGGTGGGGGCGAAAAAGCCAGGGAGGAGGCCAGCCAGGGACGCGTCAGGCTGGCGCGACCCTGATTCACTCCTATTCCTTCGCCCCACCTTTCCTCGAGCAAAGCAAGGTGGGGGCGACCAAAGGGGAGTGAACCAGGGTCGTCAGCTCTGCGCTCTGGCAAGGTCCTTTCCTTCGCCCCACCTTTCCTCGAGCGAAGCAAAGGTGGGGGGAAGGAAAAGGAGGGGGAGTGAACTTCCCTCCGCCGCCAACGGACCAGAGAAGAGGAGAGGCAGCGACAGGGTAAGTATATCGCCGCCCTCCCTCTGCGCCAGCGCCTCCCCCGGCCTGCATCTTCGCTCCATAAGACGCAGCTGATTTTTCATCCCACTTTGGGAGGATCATTTATGGGCCCTTTCCCTTATTATTTAAGAAAACGCTTCTGTAGTCCATAGAAAGATTTAGAAAGTTGGGCCAGGGAAGTTACTTGAAAGCAACTGGGTGGTGTTTCTAATGGTTTGAGAGATGTGGTTTGAAGATGTCCCTTAGCTACCTCTTCCTGTTTCATGCAAGGCTCATGTGCCATCCCAATCTCCATGTTTTTCATCCCTTGCCATTCTCTATCCCATTACTTTCACAGCATCCAAATTCTATAAACCAGCCAAGCTAAAATTATATTTGTAATGTATTTTTTCTTAATAAAGTGTTGATATATAAAACATTCAAAGAAAGCTTACACACACACACACACACACACACACACACATATATATAGAGAGAGATGGATAGATAGACAGACAGATAGACAGACAGATAGATCTCACATACAACATGTGACACGCTAAGCTACAACTAAAATACTTCTACACATAGGAAATTACAACTGACTGCCACCTTCTCAACTAGTGGTTATACTTGTCAAAATTTCCTTTATAAAACAAGCTTAAATTATCAACAACTTTAGCTTGTTTGACATTTGAATTTCTTCTCTCTGACCCATTTTTTGAAGAACAGTCTAGAATTCCCTTTGAGAAATGGTGATGTGTGTGTAGAAATTAAGATCCCAGGTTCTAGTACTCCAGACATATGCAACTCTGTTCTCTGTACTGCAGGAGGTTTGAGATGGACCGGGACCCATTGAATGCCCGCTACTGTGCCGAATGCAGCAAGCTTCACGCCGCTGAAGAAGGCGACTTCTGGGCAGAATCCAGCATGCTTGGACTGAAGATCACGTACTTTGCCATGATGGATGGAAAGGTTTATGACATCACAGGTAATGACACTACATTACTGGATCCAGACTGACAGGGGCAGAAGGTGAAGTGTTGAATATTCAGTGAAAATTTAGAACTCTTTCTCCAATCAATCAGTTTACTTACTATTTAGTGAGTAGGTGTTAATGTTTTCAGGCACATCTTCTATGGTGTTTTGCTGAATGGTCTGTTATATAGATTGATCTCATGGCAGATTTGGGCGCCTCCATATTTTTTTTACAGGCTCTACTATACTAAATACATGAAGTGTATACAGCATGTGCATGTATGAATATATATATATACAGGTCCTTCTCAAAAAATTAGCATATAGTGCTAAAGTTCATTGTTTTCCATAATGTAATAATACAAATTAAACTTTCATATATTACACACCAACTGAAATATTTCAGGTCTTTTTTTTTTGTACTGATGATTTTGGCATACAGCTCCTGAAAACCCAAAAATACTGTCTCAAAAATTAGCATATTTGGTCAGATGGAATATGCTAATTTTTTGAGATATGTATGCCAAAATCAGTATTAAAACAAAAAAAGACCTGAAATATTTCAGTTGGTGTGCAATGAATCGAAAATATATGAAAGTTTAATTTTTATCATTACATTATGGAAAATAATGAACTTTAGCACTATATGCTAATTTTTTTTGAGAAGGACCTGTATATATATATATACACACACATACACAAACATGCACACATGACTATCTTCAGACATGCAAATAGGAATTCTGATAAAATTGCCTAGATGTTTGTTGTAGAATGTACAAAATCCACTTTGGTTTTGTCTCAGAAAATCTAGCTAATGGTCATGCCTACTTATAAAGAAAAAATGTAAGCTTACACCTCAATTCAAGATGCCAGGTCAATTTTACAGCAAGCTGAGTTTAAAGCAGTGGTTGTCAACCTGTAGGTTCCCAGGTGTTTTGGCCTACAACTCCCAGAAATCCCAGCCACTTTACCAGCTGTTAGGAGTTGAAGGCCAAAACATCTGGGGACCCACAGGTTGAGAACCACTGCTTTAAGGGTTTTTAAGTTCTCTTCTTCTAAATGTGTTTCACATACTGTTTAAGGTATATTCCTTAGGCCTCACATACACTGCCATATAAAATCCAGATTATCTGCTTTGAACTGGATTAAATTAGTCTATACTGTCATATAATTCAGTTCAAAGCAGATAATTTGGATTTTATATGGCAGTGTAGAAGGGGCCTTAGAGCAGTCTCAATATATGGCTCTCCAGATGTTTGTGCCTCCAACTCCCAGAAGACTTGTTTAATGACCAGGAATTCTGGGAGCTGAAGTCCAAAACATTGGGAGGGCCACAAGTTTGACACTTTTGCCTTAGAGCAGTGGTTCTCAGCTTGTGCCCCCCCCCCCCCCAGTGGTTTGGCCTTCAACTCCCAGAAATCTCAACAGCTGGTAAACTGGCTGGGATTTCTGGGAGTTGAAGACCAAGACACCTGGGGACCCACAGGTAGGGAACCAATGGTTTAACCGCTCTGGTAAATCCTTGATATTTGGTTCAAGTGTATAAGCCTGGCTTGACTCCCCCATTGTCTTTGAAACAAAAATTATTTGGCACTACAACACCATCCAAGTATAGATTTGCGTGTAACTGGCGCTGGGCGTGGAAGAGGATACCAGCTCTGAGAAAACTACCTTGGAGACCCTGGATCCCCTCTTCCCATCCAAGCAGTTGACATATGGTCCTGTGACAGGACAACTACACTCCTCTCATCATTGGTGCCAATATAGACTATGGCCTCATTTCTGACTCCACCTCATATATGTTTTTCCTTCTTTGATTGCTTATCTTGAAAACTAAATTATTTTCCATAAGGACTGGGGCAGGGTTGCCTGCCCTAGCCTCCTCGCCATGTTACTAGAACATAAGAACATAAGAAGAGCCATGCTGAATCGGGCCTCAGCCCATCTAGTCCAGCATTCTGTGTCACACAGTGGCCCACTAGTTGTACACAGGGATCTCTAGCAGAAAGGAGGGCAGAACCCTCACCTGCTCCCGACCCCCCACAACCAGTGCCCAGGGAAATCCTGCCTGCCTCAATCAACACAGAGGTGGCACTTGGATGTCCATTTCAGTAGCTACTGATTCCCTTGGTATCCATGCTTGCTCGACATGCTTGCTTCATTTATATCCTGCACATTTAATAAGTGGGTGCCCAAGACACATCATCCACTCATATTCATAGAGCTGGGCTCATCACAAATCAAGGTTGATTTAAATGAACTAATTTAAAGTAAAATTTAAACTTTCTCTCTGGAGGACTTGAGTTTAATGATTAAAATTACAATTTAAATTGCTAGTGCAAAAGAGTCTATGCAATCATTGTTTTGATATTTAAGCTTAATACATATTCAGAGATAGAAGTTTCATTATACTAAATACTCTGAGGTGTTTATAAAAAAAATTAACTGAAATTTATATCCAGACTTCTCACTTCATTTCCCCATATTCTCTGGAGAGCACACACACTTCATATGCTCCAAGTGTAAAACAGCACTGATGTAATTATGTTCCATTTCGATAAACTGTCTTAATATATTCATAGAATATAATTACAACTTTTTTTCTCAGTAACATCTTTCACCTAGACACTTTTTAATTAACTATTTTAAGAAACTTTAAATTTTTTAAAATCTAACTTAAATGTTTACAAAAATTGATGTAATATTCTAAAATCCAATATCTTAATATTATTTCAGTAATTTCTCAGCAATCCTATTATCCATAGCTCTGGCTAGTTTCACCCAACTGTTCCCACAGCAAGTTGAATAACTTCATTTAAAAACAAAGTGCATGCAGTTCAACTACTTGGCAGCACCAATCTCTCGCTTGTAGCAAATTTCAAGCTGAATCCCCTGGAAATACTAAGCAAGAATTATCAAGAAGATGTAGTTCAAGCCTCTTTGCAAATACAAATATCTAACTATGACTAAGCTCAGTGTATCATTTCCTAAAGGTTCTCAACCTGTGGGTCCCCAGGTGTTTTGGTCTACAACTCCCAGAAATCCCAGCCAGTTTACAAGCTGCTAGGATTTCTGGGAGTTGAAGGCCAAAGCATCTGGGGACCCACAGGTTGAGAGCCACAGGGTTAAACGGACTCTTTGGGGAAGGCTCACAGGAACTGGCAAGCATTCAATTCATGCTGAATCATGCTTAGAGGATGAGGGTGAAAATGTTTTTAAATGTCTAGATAAGGACAAGATAAAATATAGGATATGGAACATGTGGCAATCCACATGAACTGTACCCAGCATACTCAGTGGTGAGGAATGCTGGGAGTTACAGTCTGGTAACATCTGAAGGGCCACACTTTTCCATCCCAGAGATAGTAGCGAAAACAAGATAGCCAATCCAAAAATCTACAGCAAAATGCACATGCCACAGACATTTGGAAGAGAACTAAAGTTGGAAGCCTCTGAGCAAGGATGAATTTATTGGAGTGTTTTTAATGAGAACCTGGATATAGTGGGCAGATTGGGAAGATGCTGGAATAAGAGAAAGCAATGTGACATGTTGCCATCTATAAGATGGTCATGAAACAGTAGCTATTGCCATTTTAAATGAACTAGGAACAGAGTGTGAAAGATAAAGGTTTTCCCTTGACATTAAGTCTAGTTGTGTCCGACTCTGTGGGGGTGGTGCTCATCTCCTTTTCTTATCCAAAGAGTCAGCATTGTAAGCAGATATCTCCAAGGTCATGTGGCCAGCATGACTGCATAGAGCGCTGTTTATCTTCCCGCAGAAGTGGTACTTATTGATCTACTCACATTTGTGTGCTTTTGAACTGCTAGCTTAGCAGAAACGGGCTAATAGCGGGAGCTCACCCTACTCCCCAGGTTCGAACCACCAACCTTTCAGGTCAGTAAGTTCAGCAGCTCAGTGGTTTGACCTGCTACACCACTGGGGGCTTTATTTTGCCATAAATCATCAGGACTCAGTTGTGGGGGCACTATTTATGGTACCCATTTGCTAACTTCATTGTACTTAGTGGCCATTTTGATTTGCCTTCCCAAGTTATATCTGTTTTGCTACTGCACACTTTTCCCCCATTTTTGGTATGCAGCCAGAGGCAATATTTTAAAAGGACTCTTTAGTTTACACAATTAAGTCTGTAGAGCTGATTGAACTGCTGAATAATGCTTCAATAAACAATTATTGGGTTTCTAAGAGAATTAACTCACATGATTTGTCTCCATCTCCTCTGCCCAAGCAACCCAGAACAGGGAGACCTCAGGATCAACAGCCTAATAAAGATGCCTTGCAAGGCACATAGCAAAAGGAAACTATTGTACTTCAGCTCTTTGGCCTCAGCAGTGCAATTCTTAGGATGATGTTGAGATGTTATTAGACCTCAAAACACTTTGGATATGTAATAAAATGACTTGAAGTTTGTTTCTTCTTCTCTCGGTGACTAGTGACCCAATAATGATTCAGTCCAGCTGAAGAGACTATAAAGGAGAGAGATGGTATCTGTCCATTTTAGTACTATATAGTGTAAATATGCACTAGCACAAATACGCTGTATCACACAGGTGTACCCTGGGTACCAAGGCTCTGAGTTTATCCATTATGCAACAGTTATTTTGCTCACCATCCACAAAGTCATAAGTGAAAACCTACAACAACCCAGTGATTCCAGCCATGAAAGCCTTCGACAATACAGGGCTGTGTGTGCTTGCAAAATTATTGACTAAACACTTATGCAGCTGCCAGAGAAATACAACTGCTTGTGCAACTGTTTTGTTACTAGCATACTGCCCCTAAAGGGCTTCAGCCAGCCACTTTAATGTGGGCTGTTTAGTAGGAGATATGCTTACTCTTGGCACTCAGTATATTCCTAAGACAGAAGACTGGCCACAGCAATCTCTAAACTCCCTCTGAGTTAACATGTGGTGCCATGAGGTTTCTGGAGTCAAAGGTGGCGAACACTGATGTTCTCTTTGCACCAGCATTTGGCGAGCTGATAAAGACTGAATGGCTTGTGTGCTATATGGTGAAAGTAAAAAATATTACTACTTGGAACCTATATTTCTTCTTATAAACCATGGATGAAGCTAGAAGTTATGACATAAAAGAGATACAAGTAACAAGTTTTTTTTTAAAAAAAAATGAACAGAAAAACTATGAATGAATGATGGGTTTTTTAACGGTCAGGTGTAAACAGTATCATCCCCTAAGGCTCTCTATTGAGGTTAATCCTTTTAAATTTGGTTGTAAATATCAGATGTTGGGAGTGAGTAACATAAGATTTTTAAAAAGATGGTTAAAAGTGTTTATATATAGTGTTTATATATATATATATATATCAGGTTGCCCTCTCCATTGGCACCCTCTTCTCGTGGGGGAGAGGCTTGTGTACCCTAATGAAGTGTTGGGTTATGCTGGCGGTGGCATAATAGCCACCAGTAGGGCCTCCCATGCCAGACAGATCACAACTGAAGGGTTTGACAAAGAGCGTCAATGGGCAGGATGGGCTCTCTAGCCTTTTGGCAACCATCCTAAGAGAAGGAAAACTCTAAATTCAAACTCTATCATTAATCTTCCTTCACTCACATCTTTGTTACACAACCTTGGTTTGTAATAGTGCTCATTTAACCCTGTAAGTTCAACCATCTAGAGAAGGAAACTCAAATTAAACCTACGACCTGAGGACCTTGCTCCCACCGTCCAAGCTTGCTAGGCCCTGGCAGACGAATCTTTGGTTTAAAGGTTGAGGCCAGTTCTGTGCACGCTGTGCTCTACCAGAAAAATCCATTGCACAGGCTCGAAGGACACATCCAACCTCCGTTATCAATGCACTTGTAAAAAGCGTGGGATGAGTCCTTCCTAAGAAGCTTCGTTCGAGAAGTAATGCCAGAGATATCAGGTTGGGTAAAGAAAATAGCAAAATGCTCTCAAAGGATATCTCTAAATAGGGAACTGTCTTTAAAATGGCAAAAGAAGTCCAGTATAATCAACAGTAAATACAATTATCTCTTAGAGCAAAAGATCTGACATATGCTGCTGTGGTTTGTAATTAAAGCAATCTCGGAAAGCAATCTAGAGACGGTAATGCATTGGCTTGATCAACCGGGCATTGGGTTGCTTTGAAAAAGGCAAATTTTGTGTTGGGAATCATCAGGGAAAGAATCTAAAAATATAACTCCTAATTTGTGTAATGTCATTATGGAAAGTGCTGCATGCTTGGATTGGTTTTGGTCACTCCTCCTCTAAATTAATGTTGCATTGCTGCAAAAGGTGAACTAAAGGGGAAGCAAAATGATTAAAGGTTTGGAACAACTTGTCTGTGAGGAAAGCTTAGAGTATTCAGCACCATAAGTTACAAGAAGGCAAGCTAGAGGAGACCTTATAGAGGAGTACAAAATTATGCCTGATGTTGAGAAGGTGCTTAGGGAGATATCTTTCATTTCATAATACTATTACAAACCAAGGTTGTGTAACAAAGTTGTTAGTGAAGGAAGATTAATGATAGATGAACTTGTTCACACAGTGTATAGGTGAATGTATAACTCATTATCACTAGATACAGAGATGGACATCAACTTATTGGTCTTGATATGTGGAGTACACACATTAATTGAAAATATATATGGCCATTAGCCATGGTGGACATATTTTACTCCCAATAGCATACATAGGCAGTTGTCGTGTTTCTTCTAAGTAACATCTGCTGGTGGGTGTGTAGGAGAGGGTTTTTTTGTTTGCTTTTTTCCATGTCATGAGCAACTTGAGAAATTGCAAGTCGCTTCTGGTGTGAGAGAATTTGCCATCTGGAAGGACATTGCCCAGATGTCTTGATGTTTTACCATCCTTGTGGGAGGCTTCTGTCATGTCCCCGCGTGGGGAGCTGGAGCTGACAGAGGGAGCTCATCCGTGCTCTCCCCGGATTCGAGCCTGTGGCCTGTTGGTCTTCATTCCTGCCAGGGCAAGGGTTTAACCCACTGCGCCACTGGGGGCTCCTGTGTAGGAGAGTGCTATGGTGTTGTTAATCTCATTTGGGAGTTTCTCCACCTTTGGGGATGTGTCAGATCTCCAAAGGTGGGGATCTGACTCTGCTAGATAGGGCCTTTCATCTGATACAGCAAGTATGCTTTCACATTTGTGATGTAGAACTTTCCTGTCTTTTATTTCATTTAAAGGGAGACGATAATTTTAACCCCTAAAGACTGCCATGAGAATGAGCACAGCACTCATGAAGAGAACAGTTGTCATTCAGGAGAAGAGTTCAAATTTTTGTAAGGCAGCTGCTTCTCATAATCTCCCATTCTCAAGTTCCTCTTTTACTTTGCAGAGTGGGCTGGCTGCCAGCGAGTGGGGATTTCTCCAGACACACATCGTGTTCCATATCACATCTCTTTTGGAGCAAGGGGTTCTGGAGGACGCCAGAGGTTAGTCCTAATCAATTACGTACCTTAATTCTCCTTGTCTGAGCAGAACAACTCACACCTAAGATCAGAAATGTACCAAGGTTCAGGAAATTATATCCATTTGCACAGCATATGCATGTCTCAGGTCAACTGAATGGAGAGCCTTATTCCAGTCCACAGAGACCCCTGATTCCCTCTGTCAAAGTTTCTGCTTTTTCCATTGTATCGGGAGCTGCACATCTGAGCTCTTCTGCATGGAATCTGGGTTGTCATGTATTTTACATGTGTGAAAAAGCATCCACAAACTTAACCCAGAAAATGGCTTGGAGTAGTGGTTCAATTAGAACAGTCTTTCTGCAACTGCATAGAGAATGTTTCATTCCAAGCATTTAGTAAATTTCACTTTAAGTGTTCAGGATTCTATGAATAGCTGTGAGTTTGGATGCATCTTCCTTTGCTTGTTAAGAATTCAGAATAGGAAAGTTGCAGCTGCCATATTCTAGTAGCCAATTGTAGTTGGAGAATAAGTGTGACATCAAAGTGGGACTTGTAAGGCCCCACTTCACCTCCTATTGATCTATGAGATTCGCTGAGTGATTTTGGCCTAATCATTCCAACTCAGCCTGGTCTACCTTACATAGCTATTAGGAGAATAAAGTGGGAAGAAAGAAAAATGTATACTTTATCTGTGGCTCATTGACAGAATAACCGGCCTCTAATTTCTGTGCATAAGAGAGGTTTTAATTCCTTTTCCAGTTTCTTGATTAAATGGCCAACTCTAGTTTATGTGTTTAGTACCTGGATCAGAGTGCTGCAAAGTCTATATCCAATGGAGCCAGAAGATCCAGAGCTGCTTAGTATCTTTGTATTGGAGGTATCGCCCCAAAGTAGTGGCATTTATTTATCGTGTCAGAAGCAGACCAAGGGTACAGTTATAATGTATTTAAAAACACAAACAAAGTTTTAAAAACTTTGCATTATACTAAATGTATAAGAAGGTTCTCCATTGTGCATGTGGCAGGGCTCAGACTGCATTGTAATAGGTGGTCTGTGGTTTGCTCTTCTCCACACTCGCATGTTGTGGACTCCACTTTGTAGCCTAATTTCCTAAGATTAGCTTTGCATCTCATGGTGCAGAGAGCAGTCTGTTCAGCACCTTCCAAGTCGCTTCTGTGTGCCCAGGAGGAAGTCTCATTCAGTACCAGCCATGGCTTGAGGTTCTGGGTTTTAGCCTGCCACTTTTGCACTCTCGTTTGCTCTCTGTAGAGCTTAGAAAACTATTTCTTGATTTAAGGCATTGGCGTGCTGGCTGAGATCCGAACGGGATGGGCAGAGGTGTCACTGCTTTGGTCCTTTCACTTTTGGCTGCTATATCCTGGCGGATGTCAGGTGGTGCAATACTGGCTAGAAAGTGTAATTTCTCCAGTGGTGTAGGGCGCAGACACCTCGTGATAATACGACATGTCTAATTAAGAGCCACATCCACTGTTTTAGCTTGGTTAGATGTGTTTCACATTGGGCATGCATACTCAGCAGCAGAGTAGCAAAGTAACGGGCAGATGCCTTCACTGTATCTAGTTGTGATCCCCTGGTTGTGCCAGTCAACTTTCATATGATATTATTTCTAGCACTCACTTTTTGCATAATAGTCAAGCAGTGCTTCTTGTAAGTCAGAGCACAGTCGCAGTGGTGGCATGAAAAATTCCTATTTCATGGGACATGGGATTTTTCTACTACAGTTGAGAGCTTTGCAACTTATCTTCCACTTCCCCCTTTACAGTGAAATGCCCTGTATTGTAGTCAGTCCTGGTATCTGATTGTTTTTCTTCTCCTTTCTCTCCTGACCAAAAGAGCTTCTTCAGAGGGCAGCCCTGCATCGGCTGCAGAACTGCAGGACTTCTTCAATCGCATCTTCCAAGGAAACCAGGGTCAGATGCCCAATGGAAACTTTTTCAGCACACCCCAGCAGCCACCATCCTCGGGGAGTGTGCCCACACCTCCTGCCCCACCATCAAAAGTGGATAGTACTTCGCAGAAGGGAGATTCAAAGCAGAAACGGCGGAAAAAAGTGCGGCGCCCCTTTCAGCGCTGAGGCTGAGACTCAGGGGGGAGCAAAAACCCCCAGGCCCACCAGAATCTCTTAAACTTTTTGTCAGATAGCAAAAGGGCTATTTCAAAAGGGAAAAAGGTATATTGTTAAGTGTCAGAAATCTGGGTTAATGTATAATCCAGTAAGTATAGGCTGGGAAATGACATTCCCCATTCCGCTGCAATTATTGACACGGATCTCATGATACCAAAGAACTCCAGTGGATGGTTTCCTGGAAGTATCATCATGAAGAGGTGGCTGGTGGTGGTACAGACTGTATTAGGCCATGATGTCTTCTGTATGGTGACTTTATCAATCAGATGCTTCTAGAATTGTCTGGCGTTCCCCTCTTTAACAGGGGTAGGGCTGCCAGTGATGTGCGTAGCTGGGTACTTAGCTTTTGTCCACAAAGATGCTTGGACTGGAAGCATTTCTGTTGTACTCCACTTGTCCTGTTGTCAGAAGCATTTGAGCTCACTTGGAGAAAAGCTGAACCTAAAATAACCTTGGTTTTGCCTGTGCTAATGATGAAGATGTCAGAAAAAGGACTTCCTGCTTGTTGCTGTGAAATTCAGCAACCATATTCTTGCCTCATGTGAGTGTTTGGCTCAACTGTATTAGAAGAGGTGAAAGGCCTCTTCATGCCTCCTTGTTGGGAAATATTAATCCATTGCCTAACTCCAAACTTAGTAAAGTTGGGAGGGGATGCAGATGCATCATAGTTGTTATTACAGGGGCTGCACAAGTGTAGTGCAGATACTCAGGATTACGTCAAGCAGGTTTTTTGCTCCTCAAAGTCTTTTGAGTCTCAAATGTTCTGTGGTTCTATTCTAAAACTACTGAGAGGAGGTGCTCTACACCACCCCGAGTTTAAAGTCGACTGGCCATTTCTAGCTCTGGATGCAAAGTGACTCTTAGAGAAACCCAAGCTCTTGTCTAAGGAGCTTGCTTTGCTCTTTCCTAATCCTGGCAAGTGCATATTATCTGTCTCTGCTGTTTCAGGATTGTAGTCATACCAGTTAAATCCAAGCTGGTGAATATGGCCCTAACATTAGACATGGACAGTTCACTTCTTATCTGTCCAACCCGTTTTATTGAAGGTTACTTTTTTAAAAGTTCATATTTGTATGTATATACATATATTTAATACCATCTGTCTTCCCCTTTCTATAAATACATATAAATGCCTTGGAGACTCTTGCCTTTGTTTTTGTCCTTACTTGTTCTATGTGGCACAACTACATGACATGGCATTTAAAAGACCTTTAAAAAGAGTGAATTAATTTTAACCCATCATTCAATTTGTGTTGGAAACTAAAGGCATTGGCTGAGAGGTGGTGCTTTTAATAATTTTGAGATCCATCTACTTTCAAATGAAGAGACAAATAGCAACCAGTATCAGTTGTGTCAGTGATGGTGTGCACATCAGATGGAGAGCATGTATTGAATTTAGAGAAGGACTACATACTACAATTCAATCATCTATTCTAGATCATGGTTCCTCAAACTAAGGCCTGAGAGCTGGATACGGCCCTCACTCAGGGTCAGTCTAAGTCTGAAACGACTTGAAAGCACACAACAACAACAATCCTATCTCATTAGCCAAAAGCAGGCCCACACTTCCCATTGAAATACTAATAAGTTAATATTTGTTAAAATTGTTCTTCGTTTTAATTATTGTATTGTTTTTGGACTGCAAATAAGATATTTATTTATTTATTTATTTATAAATTCGATTTGGTAGACCGCTCTCTCTGGAGCCCAGAGCGGTTTACAGCATAAAATCAATAAAACATCAGTAAACAGATAAAAGACGTATACCCAAAAGCCCCCCTCCCCACATATGTGCAGTGTGCATAGGAATTCATGGTTTTTTTTTTCAAATTATAATCTGGCCCTCCAACAGTTTGAGGGACTGTGACCTGGCCCTCAGTTTAAAAAGTTTAAGGACCCCTGGTCGAGATTTAGTTAAGACGTCTAAAGAGAATGTGGAGTAGGTTTTCATATTTGATGTTAACACCTTCCTATTCAATGTTAAGTCCAACAACACACTTGTTGTTTAATGTAATAAATAACCAATGCAGTGTCAGAGTGGTTTTGCCACCTTTCCCCCTTGAATGGCAGATTGGAATAGGTAAAGGTTTCCTCTTGAACTTAAGCCTAGTCGAGTCCGACTCGGGGGGGGGGGGGGGAGAATGCGCATCGCCATGTCTCAGCGGAAGAACTGACCTTGTCCGTAGACACCTCCAAGGCCATGTGGCCGGTATGACTGCATGGAGTACTGTTACCTTCCTGCCGGAGCAGTACCTATTGACCTACTCAGATTTGCATGTTTTCGAACTGCAAGGTTGGCAGAAGCTGGTGCTAACAGTGGGAGCTCACCTGCTCTCTGGATTTGAACTGCCGACCTTTCGGTCAGCAAGTTCAGCAACTCAGCTGTTTAACCCGCTTTGCCATTGGGGGCTCTGGCAAGTTGGAATACAAGAGGTCAATTTCTTTTCTCATAAGGGTGTTGTAGATTTTCAGTGGCACATAACTCTTCTGCTTGTGTTTGGACAGAGTGGTTTTGCCACCTTTCCCTCTTGAATGGCAGATTGGAATAGGTAAAGGTTTCCTCTTGAACTTAAGCCTAGTCGAGTCCGACTCGGGGGGGGGGGAGAATGCTCATCTCCATTTCTAAGCTGAAGAACTGACCTTGTCCGTAGACACCTCCAAGGCCATGTGGCCGGTATGACTGCATGGAGTACTGTTACCTTCCTGCCGGAGCAGTACCTATTAACCTACTCAGATTTGCATGTTTTCGAACTGCAAGGTTGGCAGAAGCTGGTGCTAACAGTGGGAGCTCACCTGCTCTCGATTTGAACTGCCGACCTTTCGGTCAGCAAGTTCAGCCACTCAGCTGTTTAACCCGCTTTGCCATTGGGGGCTCTGGCAAGTTGGAATACAAGAGGTCAATTTCTTTTCTCATAAGGGTGTTGTAGATTTTCAGTGGCACATAACTCTTCTGCTTGTGTTTGGACTTGGAAGCTGCATTGACAGGAAGGAGTGCAACTGGCACATTTGTTCTGCTGATAGAAGGGCTGCTGACTTTGCCTTGTGGCAGAGCTTTCTGCACTGACTTAGGAACAAAAGCAGGAAAAGAGAGCCATAATGCACTCAGTGTTATACCTGATGCTTTCAACAGTTTGTTCTATAGATTTGGACACTCCTGTCCCTCTATCGCAGTGGTTCTCAGCTGTGGGTCCCCAGGTATTTTGGCCTACAACTCCCAGAAATCCCAGCCAGTTTACCAGTTGTTGGGATTTCTGGGAGTTGAAGGCCAAAATATCTGGGGACCCATAGGGTGAGAACCACTGCTCTATCTCCTCTGCTAGCTGTACCCTTTCTGATATGTGGTTTCTGTCTGCCTCATCTCCTATGTATTATTATTATTTTGATTTGTATACCGTCCTTTCCAGTTTGGCTCAGGGCGGTTTACAGCATATCGAACAATAGCAATAAAACAGTAGTTTTAAAATGTAAAATGTAGTGAAGCATATGTAGCAAGGCTTGGATAGTCCAAGAGAGAAGAACATTCATGATAGACCCTGATATGACTCCATATGAGAGATCTTGGAGAAGGCGTCTGCAATACATATCCTTCCTGAAATTGAACTCAGTAGAACTTAGCAAACACACATATTACAAACCTATTAAAACTGTTTTAAATGTGCTGATTGCTTCTGTGTAGTAACTGGTTGCTCCTCTTCTGGTCTAATCTATTTTGGACTTCTAGAAGGGAAATCCAGTCGTAAAATATATACATTGAAGTTGTTATTTAATATGTTCTGTAAGCAAGTGATTGCCATGTGATTGTTACATTCACCAGAAGGTGGTGCACTAAACCCTTTTATTGGAAAATGAAACTACACAGCTGTGGGTGGGTTTTCCCAGAGAGGTTTCCCTATATCAGGATGGACTGTCTTTCAGAAGGAAACCCCTTTGTATTTTATCAATATTTTAGTGAACAGGTATTGCATGTAATCATGAATACCTGAGATGGAGCCTGGGATAAGATTCAAATGATAGTTCTCAGTAACATAGATTCTAAATAAAATAGCAATAAGCCAATAGCATCAAAATGGCAGCACCAAATTATAAACTTCTGTACCCAGAGCACATTGTCAGATTTGCTAATACACTGTGGCAGCTATTTCTAGCACATGCATTATCAGACTTGAAGGATTCTGTAGTATACCTGTAGAGCTAGGTACATGAATTACATTTTCCATTTTTGTGGTGGTAACTCATAAGGGTACATTAAGGATTTCAAGATATTCTCAGTGGTACAATGGCTTAAACCCTTGTGCCAGCTGAATTGCTGACTGAAAAGTCGGTGGTTCGAATGTGGGGTGAGCTCCTGTCTGTCAGCTCCAGCTTCCCATGTGGGGATATGAAAAAAGCCTCTCACAGGATGGTAAAACATCCGGGCCTCCTCTGGGCAACGTCCTTGCAGGCAGCCAATTCTCTCACATCAGAAGCAACTTGCAGTTTCTCAAGTTGCTCCTGACACACACACAAAAGTCACAACTTTGAATAAGAAATCCACTTAAAACTCTTAAAATAATATGCATGCTGCTACATAGTCCCCATGGGCAGGGGAAGCAGACAGGAAACACTGCTTCAGGATGGCTACTTCATACTGATCAAGATTCAAAAGCGTAAAATGAATAATAAATTATCTGCTTCACTTGTTCCTCCTAACTCCAGGCCTAACTAGTGATGCATTCAGGCAAATTGATAGAACGATGTTTTCCCCAGCCAGCCACTAATGTCTTGAGCGATATTTTATGTTAGATTTTTGTTCCAGTAAGTGCAATTGGCTTCCGAAATGCTAAAAGGAAATCTGATTAGGTTAAAATCAATAGAAAGAGTGGGATGTGCCTGGCAAAGCCAGTGTGTATTCAGCATATAGAGAGAACGATGATTTCGGCAAGAAAAAATGCACGGGTGTCATCTTTTACTGTCTTCACCAGAGCAGAAATGAAGTGGTGTATTTACACTGAACTAAGAAAAAAGGCCCTTGCTACTTTTCCTGATAATGTCAGCGGTTACTTTGAGTCTCACAATTTCAGAAGACACTGTGATGGAAGTGGGCTTTGCAAAGACGCTTTGAAGAACTGAATACATATCCAACATGCGAGCGTGTGTCTAATTCTAAGGCAGAGTTGGATTCAGTTCCTTAGGATTGAAACATCCTCACCCCTTGCTGCCAAAATACATTTGAATTATACAAGGTGGGCTGCTGATGCAGATGCACAACAGTATCTTTCAGCTCCCACCAATACCTTTTTAAAAATAGTTTACATTTTTATTTTGTTGGGTTTTGCTACTCAGGAATCCACTAATTATTATTACATTTATTATTTTACTCTATTATAATTATTATTACATTTATTATTTTCCTCTATTTTTATTCTTTTGCTCTATTATTGGTATTATTACATTTACATTTTTTCCTCTATTATTTGTTACATTTATTCTTTTACTCATTATTATATTTATTATTTTACTTTATTGTTATTATTATTACATTGATCATTTCCCTCTATTATTCCTGTTATTATTACACTTCCATTATTTCCCTCTATTATTTTTAATTTTATTACATTTATTATTTTACTCTATTATTATTGGAAGAATCCATAAGCATATTTACATTGAAGAAGGTTAGAATAATGGTTTAATCAGAGTTGGACAGTCTTTTCTTAAATTACATTTTTAATGTAAATATTAAAAAATATTTAACCTATGGATGCCTCAATGTAATTTTATTGGTATCTATTTCTATTTTAAATTTTACCAGTAGCTGCTGCATTTTCCACCCTCGGCTTATATTCGAGCCAATACGTTTTCCCATTTTTTAAAAAGTAAAACGAGGTGCCTCGACTTATATTCGGGTCTGTTTATACTTATATATGGTACTTGAATGACAGGAGTATAGGAACTGGTGCAGTTGCTGCCAATGTCACATTCCTACTGTAAACTACCTGACTCAGGAGAGGGTTTTCCTTGGTCCTGCCACTGTCACAGGTTTGTCTGGTGAGGACTTGGGAGAGGGCTTTCTTAGTGTCTGCTCCCAGGCTGAAGAATTTCCTTTGTACATACATACAAACAGGTATTCCAAAATCAGGGTGGGAGATCTAAAATCCAAAACACTACTGGTTCCAAGCATTTCAGATAAGTGATTACTTTATTAATTTATTAAATAAACCTGCAATTAGTAAGTCTTGCCAATGGTTTTATGCATACTGTTAGCTTGAAAGAAGCAAAAGAGATTTCTGGATGTTTACAGGTAACAGACAATGTTGTGGTGTGTAGTGTTTCTGTTCTGGATGCCAGCCAGCCATGGTCCTTTCTGTTCTGTCCTGGCTGAATGGTCTGTCCCACTCATGGCCAGTGAAATGCTATGAGGCAGTTCCTATGCGGTGGGTCTCCATGGTCAGTGGAGTCTGGATTTCTAGGAGAAATTGCATTTCTTGGGGCACTCAAATGTGAAATGGCAAGGCTAATATTGAATAAATGTAAGCTATCAGTCAAATGAAGCCTTCACAGCAGGTAATTGTAAGGTACCCAAAGTAATATGGTTTTTAAACAGAGATCCTGAAAAGAGGCAGTGTTAGATATTTTGGCTTTTGGAGCCCCCGGTGGCGCAATGGGTTAAAACCTAGTGCTAGGACCAAAGACCGACAGGTTGCAGGTTCGAATCCGGGGAGAGCACGGATGAGCTCCCTCTGTCAGGTCCAGTTCCCCATGCAGGGACATGAGAGAAGCCTCCCATAAGGATGGCAAAACATCAAGACAGCTGAGCGTCCCCTGGGCAACATACTTGCAGACGGCCAATTTTCTCACACCAGAAACAACTTGCAGTTTCTGACATGGAAAAAAATGGGCTTTTGCCCTGTTTTCATTCTCAAATACATCAGTGGCAAGTATAACTGAAAAACAGGTTTAGCAAGACATGTGTTGATGATACTGTCATTAATGTATAATACATGTTGTGGGAGTGACCAGCTTTGTGTATTTTGTTCACATCAGCCTTATTCCCTGTCTTATATGTCTTGTATTCTAAAAAGGATAAGGGTTTCATGGCTGTGTGGTACAAGAGGATCCTGATCATAGTATGCCAGCTTTTATTGTAATATCAGTTCATCACCTTTTGTGAGCTCTATTACAGCTGAATGACCAGGGATTGTCTTCAAAATAGATAAAGATTTCATTTAGGGTAAACCAACAACATCCTGCTATATTTCTCTTTTGTCACTAGAATCTGTCAAAAAAATCAACAGACGGAGCTCATCCCACTCCCTGGATTCAAACCACTGACCTTTTGGTTAGCACTCCTGCCAGCACAAGGGTTTAACGCATTGTGCCACTGTAGGCTCCTATGAATTGGTAGAGGGTTTTATGAGTTCCAGTAAACTGAAGCTGGGTCTTGCCAAGATGGGGAGGCTGTGGGAAGGTGGCCCTTAGCTTTCCCTGGAGGAGTGAGTGTGGAGCTTGGGGTGGCCTTGGATCCACCATCGTCCCCCGAGGCCCATGTGTCCTTCATGGCTTGGAGAATTTTTCCCAGCTTCAGATAGTTCATCACTTGCAGCCTTCTTGGGATAGAAATAATTTGGCTGCAATCATCCATATTTTAGTAGCCTGCAGGTTGGATGAGATTAGTGTCTTCTGTGTAGCTGCCTTAAAGCTCAAATTAGTAAAAGAAAAAAAAGAGACTGCCATATTATGACAGCCAATATAGTGTAGTAGTGGTTTGGATTTGGACTCTGGAGACAAGTCACATTTATTTATTATTTATTTACATCATTTTTACCCCGCTCTTCTCTACCCCCGAAGGGGGACTCGGAGCGGCATAACAAAAAGGCAACAATTCGATGCCAGTACAATAAATACAATAAAAACATAAACATAAAACCATTAACATTAACACATAATATATATACATTCCAGTTAAAACCATGTTTCGTCCAAGGCACAAGTATTGAGCCATTGCCATCAACTTGCCATTTCAGTTCCACTCCACAGTGCTGCGTTATGCTAATGTGCAAAAGCCTGGTCCCACAGCCATGTCTTCACCTTTTTCCTAAATGCCAGGAGGGATGGGGTCGATCGTATGTCGCTCGAAAGCGCATTCCACAGACGGGGAGCCACCACCGAGAAGGCCCTATATCTCGTCCCCACCAACCGTGTTTGAGAAGTTGGTGGGAGCGAAAGCAGGACCTCCCCTTAGCATTCTCTCAGCCTTAGAGGAAGGCAAAGGCAAACCTTTTTTAAATCCATCTTGCCAAGAAAACCCCACAACAGGATCGTCTTAGAGTTGTTGGAAATTACTTGAAAGCACAAAACTACTGTCATGCTACTTATACCTAGATGGAGGTATAACATGTAGATCTCTGCCTATTCACTTCTGAGCTCAGTTTGATGTATTGGTGCTTACCCTTAAAGAGCTTTGGAGCCTAAAGAGTTGAAGGAACATGCCCTCTCATATCAGTCTGGCCATGTTTGCAGAGCATCAGGGCACTTTCTTCTCCATAGTCCATCTATGAGGGAAAGAAATACCCCCAAAGTCCGAGGAGGGTGGGTGTCAAGTGATCTGTGGAAAGGTGGGTGACAGATAGCTTTGGATACTCTATGTAGTATATGGGCACACTTTGCCCACTCTAGACTGTGTGGTATGGCTGGCATCAATATTTTTGGTGCCAAATTAAAACTTTTTTTGGTTTACCCAAGGCCTTAAAGTTAAAACTTATGTTTGCAGCTAGTGGAAATATTGTTATGCCCCTCAGGTTTATTGTAGTAATTTTATGGGATGTTGTAGGTTTTTAGAGCTATATGACTATGTTTCAGAAGCATTCTCTCCTGATGTTTTGCCTGCATCTATGGCTGGCATCCCGAGAGGTTGTGACCTCACAACCTCTGAGGATGTCTGCCGTAGTTGCAGGTGAAACGTCAGGAGAGAATGCTTCTAGAACATGGCCATACAGCCCGAAAAACCTACATCAACCCAGTGATTCCGACCATAAAAGCCTTTGACAGTGATTTTATGTTTTGTTTTTTTTTTGGTTTTGCTTGTATTATGTATATGTGTAGCTGAGTTGTCCCTGTCCAGGAAAGGTCATCGCTGGTGTACCAGTCAAAACACATGGCCAGAACTATAAGCCACCAAGTCCATTTGGGCCTCCATAACAAAATGATTTTTTTCGTGTCAAGAGCAACTTGAGAAACTGCAAGTCAATTCTGGTGTGAGAGAATTGGCTGTCTGCAATAGCATTGCCCAGGGATGCCCAGATGTTTTACCATATTTGTGGGAGGCTTCTCTCATGTCCCTGCATGGGGAGCTGGAGCTGACAGAGGGAGCTCATCTGCACTCTTTCTGTATTCAAACCTGTGACCATACAGTCTTCAGTCTTGCTGGCACAAGGGTTTGACCCACTGCACCACCGGGGGCTCCTAATAAAATGATACCATAACAAAAATAGATTTTAAAGTATTCCAAAGCATCTCCCCGTGCCTTTCTCAGGAATCCCTCCAAAGAAGGTTGCCGACCCAATTCTCAGTCTCCAGAACCACAGTTCCAGAAAACCTCCATCATATCAGGTTTCAGGTAAAGTTTATTTGGCTCTCATCCAGCCCATTATAACATCCAGGCATTTGTCCAACCTTGGTCTGGCTCCAACAAGGAGTTAGGCCTGAGTGTCATCAGGAAATTCTTTATGACTTCCTATAGCTATTAAATAACATGGGAGGCAGGAGGAAACCCTTCAGCACCAGGCAGCTTAATGGCCACGGAACCAACCCCGCAGTGAGGAAGAAAACCACTTTAGCACAGTGCTTCCATTTCTCATCTGGTCCAGCAAGAGACTATCACTGGTATCACTCCAGATGTCTTTCACTCCAAGTAGGTTGTCAATCAAAGCAATTAAGATCTCTTCATTGAGGAATTTCCCACTCTCTGGACCAACCCAGTTAGTCTATATCTGCTAGATTTTATCAGCTAAGGTTACATGGGGTAGGATGGACTAACTCAAGCACCCCCCAGCAGCATGTCTATATCATCATTTCACAGCAACTGAAACTGATCTCAGTTGGAGCACTGACACTTCCTCAGACTCTGCGACATCAAGCTCTGAGCAAATATGAGCTGCTTTCTCCTCGGAGTACCTACCAAACTTGGCACATCAGCATCTGAGGGCTACACTACTAATCTCTCTAAGCCTGATCTCAATGGCAGAGAATGCAATACTGGAGGCCCAGTAGAACTTTTTGCCATCCTTACTGCCACACAATCACAACCTCTGAGGATGCCTCCCACAGATGCAGGGGAAACGTCAGGAGATAATGCTTCTAGAACATGGCCATATTGCCTGAAAAACCTACAACAACCGAGCTAAGAGTTTTGTGAGTCATGTTACAAGCTGTGCCTGGAAAGAAAGTCAGACTTCAAGACAAGTAAACAAATGTTTAAACAACCCCAGTTTGTAAGCTGATTAGCCACAGTGGTTCCGATTGTGCTTTGTAGCTGGCTGAGCCAGCGTGTTAGCACAGGTGGGTTGGCATATCATAACTAGCCACATTTCCGCAACCCATACAATAGCTGGCCAAGATCTACAAAAATGGTCTGTGGCTAAACCCTGTCAGTAACAAGTGAGACTGCCAGAAATAACCAGTGTCATCATCAGCAGAGGTGGCAAGACATTTTCGTTGTCCTCAAGGGACCTTGAGAAACTGAGTTGCTCCTCCTGCTCCTCCTCCCCTTCACCCATTTCTGCTCTTCTGCTCTTCAGCTCTTTGGACCCTGCTGCTCTTCCCCATCACCTTTCAGGTACCTTCCCTTCTTGTAGTCAGGACCACACTCCAAGGACATCTAACTGATTTTTTGGGGGGGGGGGGCTGTTGTAGGAATGGAGGGTGAAAGAGAGAAATGTGCCAAAAGGAAGGCGCGTCAAGCCACCCCCAACTGGGACCACCTCCACCTGGAAACCGATGCCCTCAATGTGGATCAATAATAGGGCTTCACAGTCACCTACGTACACAGTGCCAGGACACAGGCCCGGATTAACACCTTTTTGCGCCCTAGGCCACACTTTGGAATTACGCCCCCTTTAAGCCAACCTCTACCGCCCCCCCCCACACCACTCAGACCCACACTTGGCTGGCTTTCGCCATGGTGCCTCTGGAGCAGAAGAGAAAGGCGAGTAGGCACCATCCCACCACCTCCAAGGTCCCCATTCCCACCGGCTGGAAAGCTCCGCTGTGCTCTGAAGGTCTCCTCGGGAGGCTTGGGGAGAGCGCAGCTGGTGCAAACTCGCTCCAAAGGCACGAACGAGAGAGAGAGAGAGCAGAGAGAGAGAGAGAGAGAGAGAGAGCAAGAGAGAGAGAGAGAGAGAGAGAGAGAGAGAGAGAGAGGCCCGCTTGGCGTGCGCTCCCGCAGACCGAGGGAAGATTCAGGTTGGGGTTTGTGTGGCTTTTGTTTGGCTGCTCCCGAAGGCAGGAGAGCCAGACCCTGGCCTTGATCCTTCCCTCCCTCCCGCGGCTCCCTTTGGCCAAGCAGGCCGCCCCGGTTTGGTCTGAGAGCGCAGAAGCGAGCCTGGGTTAGTGTGGTCTCGTGCTGGGGATCTGGGAGAGGTCCACCCAAGCAATGCCCTTTCTCTCCCCTCTTCCTCCCTCCCTCCCTCCCTCTCTTCCTTCTTTACTTTCTTTCTTTCCTACTAGTTGCCTCCTACTCCTCCTTCTCCCCTCCCTCCCACCGCCCTCTCCCGGACTCTAACGCTCGGCTCTGGCTGCAGGAATTTACAGTCTGCCGCCGGGGGAGCTGGGCGAGTCGCCATGGAGACAGCTTCCCTGGGAGCCAGGAGGTCAGGCCAGCCAGAGACCCGCGGGCAAATCAATGGATCAATGCAAGGGCCCCGCCGCAGCCCAGAGAGCGAGAGACTTTACCAGGAGGAGCGAGGAGGGGCATGAGAAAGGGGGAAAGAGGGGCGAGGACCAGTTTTTTATTTTTATTTTTTTGGTCTGTGATCTGCGCCCCTCCTCGGCATGCGCCCCTAGGCCATGGCCTATGTTGGCCTTATGGGTAATCCGGCCAAGCCAGGACACCGCACTTGGAGGACAATCTTACTTGGACAATGAAGGATTGCCTAAGAAAGTAAATAAGTGGTTTGGGGAATGCCCTCACAGGCCCTAACAATTGGAATGTAGCCATTAATAATATTGCACCATCAATATTTACAGAAATGAAAGCATGAATTAGTGTACCACTCCTGAATTTGCCAACCATTTCTTTATGATTCCTATCAATAGTGACAGAATTAGAGCCAAGGAAGGACAGGATGTAGTCTTCACCAAATGAGGAATAGCCAAAGCACCAGGGAGAGGTTGAAGTGGTATCTGGAGACCTCTTAGCCCAAAAGGGCTTTTTGTGTTTCAGTGCAAAAAGACAGACCACAGAAAAGCAAGAAGGTAAATGTATTGTCGAAGGCTGTCATGGCTAGAATCACTGCTTGCTGTGAGTTTTCCGGACTGTATGGCCATGTTCCAGAAGCATTCTCTCCTGACATTTTGCCTGTATCTATGGCAAGCATCCTCAGAGGTTGTGAGGTCTAAGTGTAAATGGTTATCAGGAAAGATAAATAAAGTGGAGGGTGGTATATTTACATATTTCTAAGGAAATGGAACATGGAAAACTTCATTGTCCGCTTGGTCACGCTCCCTAGGAAGCCCATCTTGGCTATTTGGGCTTCACGGGGCTTTGGGGTATTAATTACACCCGAGAGTAATTTACACAGGTTGGAAAAGTGTGGTTGAGTAGAGTAGCCTTTGTTGCCATGTGGACAAAGGCTGATAGAGGCAATGGCGGAGAGCTGGCAGCTGAGTAAACCATTATTCGGAACCCCTGTGCGACACGCATTATGGACTGTGGCTACAAAAGTCAAATCTGGAATAGAGAACAATAAAACAACTAGTTCCCGGGCTAATTGGAGGAAATAACAAGCAGGGAAAGAGAGGCAAGGGGCTAAGGGAAGGACAAGGAAGGACAGCCAGCTGTGTGGGATGGCCTGGATAGAAGCCTAGCACAACACCTTCAGCTCTTAGCTTGGCAACAGGAACAGCTTAGAGCAACCATTAAGAGACACAGTGCTTTCTCCCACTGTGAGGCACAGCCTTCTCCATAGACCCAAGATGGCTAGCTGCAATTACTTGGAGCAGCTACACATACAGAGCATCCCTTGAGCAGGACTGGAAAATGAGTCACAGCCTAAAATGCAGCAACGGCTTAAGCAATGTATAAGGGGGCAGGCAGATTGTCCCAAAATGTCCCTTAAGGCCTTCTAAGGGACATAGGAAACTTTTCATCCAATTTTTCTCTGTCTGGAGCAACATGGATCCCAAAGAGGCCATTTGTTAAAACAGGAAGCTATTTCCATTCACCTTTTGTTTTCTAAAAAAGGCCTCTCCTTAGTTTAAAACAGCCTGGGCATGCCTAAAATATGGCCAAAATGCCCCTTAGAAGGTATGGAGGCAAAAATAGTTGATTGGGGCAGGTGAGTGGCCTCCAAGGTCTCCTGAGGAGCTGGCTTTCCATGGTGACTCACACCTGCTTTATTTGAATATCAAAAATAGCAGTGTAGCACAAGAATAAAAGAAAACTACGCACATGGATTGAGGCCACCCACGGAAAGTGCTATGGGGGGCAGGCCGGGATTAAGCCCTTTTGGCGCCCTAGGCCAAAGGCTCCGCCTCCGCAGCTCCGCCTCTTCCTCCTCGTGGGCTCCGCCTTCGTGGCCCCGCCTCTTCCTCTTCGCAGCTCCGCCTCTTCCTCCTCGCCGGCGCGAGGAGGAAGGAAAGCCTCACCCCCAGAGCCGATGCCGCGCATGCGATTTTCAGCTGTTTCTGCGCCTGCGCGCGGGGCGCCATAGACTCTCAGAGGCCGTTCCGCAGCCTCTGAGAGTCTATGGCGCCTCGCGCGCAGGCGCAGAAGCGGCCGAAGATCACCCTTTTTTTCTCAGGTGTGGTAGCTTTAGGAAGGAGGGAGGAGCCGCGGGGAGCCTCCCTGCGGCTCCTCCCTCCTAAAGCCACCACGCCGGCCTGAGAAAAAAAGGGCGATCTTTGGCTGCTTCTGCGCCTGCGCGCTGAGCGCCATAGACTCTCAGAGGCAGCAGAACGGCCTCTGAGAATCTATGGAGCCCCGTGCACAGGCGCAGAAGCGGCCGAAGATCTACTCTTTTTTTGGAAATTTTTTTTATCGGGGTTCTGGATGTGGCACCCTCCCCCATGGCTGCACCCCTAGGCCGTGGCCTAGTGTGGCCTTATGGATAATCCGGGCCTGATGGGGGGATCACTATTATTGAGTGGCATGCCACTCAAACCCTGAAGGATTCTAGAGTCAACATTGCCGAGTGACTAAGTGTGAACTCAATGGAAGAGACCCTCTTTGAAATCTCTCAAAGGGAGACCAGGTTCAAGGACAATTGTAGGGAGAGCAAAGGGGACAATGACTTGGGACATACATGAAATAATAGGTAAAACAAAGGAATCAGTAGTTTGTATCTAAAAGAGGTCCTCAACTGAGTTTCTACTGATTGGTAAATGGTGACAAAAGCTAGACTTCTATGGGCAAAACAAGTAAAGAAATCAGACCAAGAGGGATACCAATGTAGGGCTTTAAACTATGGTTGTACTGCACCTAGAGATGAGTATATTTTGAGACTGAACCCACTTTTATGCCAAGGCCTCCCCCACTTGAATAGATTGGTGTCCTAAAAGTCTGAAAGTGGACCATGTGTATAATACTAACCTGAAAAAACATTGAGACTGTACTTTTATTCCAAAAGGACTTCAGAGGGATAGAGCTACAGGAGGAAGGCTTTTTCAGCAGTGGCATCTCCCCTTGGAACAAACAATTTATTTCTGGTGTCAGGAGAAAGCTTTGTTTTTTTATGAACTGTTGACAAATTTTTCATGACTGCCAGATTAAGCTATTAAAAGTTTTAAATCTTAACTTATTTTTATTAATGTTTTTAAAGATGAACTTACTTTTGTGTGTGTGTGGCTTTAATTTATTTAAAGCACTTTTAGCTTTTAAAAATTGATTGGTATTTTTTTTGTCTTACTTCAATAGATTTTATCTGACAAAAAACAAATTATAAAAGAAAAAAGAGAGAGAATCCAGAAGTGAGAATTGCTGCACTGGGAGCATTAGTAAAATACAACCAAATTTCAATTTTCATATAATCATGGAATCCTAGAGTTGGAAGAGACCTTGTGGGCCATCCAGCCCAACCCCTGGCCAAGAAGCTGGAAAATAGCATTAAAAGTTAAAGTTTAATGTTGACTTATAAAGTTTAATGTCAAATTATAACTTGGTAACTGAAATTGCCACCTGCCAAATGTGTTGACTAATGGAATTAAAAAGCCACAGGAACCCAAGAAAAAAGCCTGCAAATTGAAGAATACGTAATTTCAAACTCGCAAAAACTTACATGAATGAAGTGGTACAATTGTACAATAAAAGCATCATCTAGAGCAGTGTTTCCCAACCGCTGTTCCGCGGCACACTAGTGTGCCGTGAGCAATCACCTAGTGTGCCGCGGAAAAACCTCTCTTCCCCCCTCTCTTCCCCCTCCTGCCGAACTCCTGCTGCTGCTTGGGGGAGGAGGAGGAGGAGGAGGAAGGAAGGGCCGGGCAGTGGCGAATAAGAAGGGGCCAGGGCGCCGCCTCCTTCGGCCATTTCCCCAGCCAGCCTCCCATCGAGGGAGGGCAGGGAACAGAAGCGGAAGTGAGGAGTGCAGTCCGAGGCAGGCCCACCGGCTTCTTCTTTCGAACTGCAGGAAAGAAGGAAGGAAGGCAGGCAACCGCGGACCGAGTGAGTGTCTTCCCTTCTGGTGTGGAAGAGGGAGAGAGCCATTTAGGAAGGGAGCCACCTGGGGGTTCAGTGTGGAAAGTTTGGCCCAGTTATATCATTGGTGGGGTTCAGAATGCTCTTTGATTGTAGGGGAACTATAATTTCCAGCAACTACAACTCCCAAATGGCAAGGTCTATTTTCCCTGAACTCCATCTGTGTTCATATTTGGGCATATTGAGTATTCAATATGAATGCGTATGATGTTTGGATGGTTGTATTTTGATGTATTTTAATTGTATTTTGGTTGTTGAGGGGTTCTGGGGTCTTGTATTGTTGCTGTGTGGACATCGAATTGCGCCTTACTGTAAGCCGCTCTGAGTCCCCCCTCGGGGGTTGAGAAGAACGGGGTAAAATCCTGAAATAAATAAATGAAATAATAAATTCATTTCAAGTGTGGTCCAGATCCATCATTATTTGAGTCCAGGGTGCTCTCTGGATATAAGTGAACTACAACTCCAAAATTCAAGGTCAATTCCAAAGCAAACCCTTTCAGTACTTTCTGTTGGTAATGAGAGTTCAATATGCCAAGTTTGGTTCAGTTCCACTGTTGCAAGAGTTCAGGATGCTCTTTGTTTGTGTATTAGCTATAAATCCCAGAAACTGTAACTCCCAAATGTCAAAGTCTATTTTTCCCAAACTCCATCTGTGTACACATTTGGGCATATTGAGTATTCATGCCAAGTTTGGTCCTGATCCAACATTGTTTGAGTCCAGAGTGCTCTCTGAATATAGGTGAACTACAACTCCAAAACTCAAGGTCAATTCCCAAGCAAACCCTTTCAGTACTTTCAGTCTTTCTGCCATTCCTGCCAGTTGTGTTCATCGAAACAGTCCCAGGTTTCACACTGAGTGTATAAATACATTTAAAAACATATTAACTATATTTATTACTGTGTTAAAAGTGTCATTTTGTGTCATTTTGGTTGGTGGTGTGCCCCAGGATTTTGTAAATGTAAAAAGTGTGTCGCGGCTCAAAAAAGATTGGGAACAGTGATCTAGAGAAGCAAAGTCCATGAATTACTTGGTGCCAGGAGTGATGAGAGCTTTGATACTGTGAACTCAAACTAAAACTATCCATACCCAATCTAACTTCACCCTCCTTTCTGTTTCCATCTCTAAATTCCCTGCTACATTCAGGTTGGGTTGCTGTGAGTTTTCCGGACTGTATGGCCATGTTCCAGTAGTATTCTCTCCTGGCATTTCGTCTGCATCTTCAGAGGTCTGTTGGAGATTTATATATCTGTAGAATATCCAAGCTGGGAGAAAGAACTCTTGTCTGTTTGATATAGGTGTGAATGTTGCAATTGGCCATCTTGATTAGCATTGAATGGCCTTGCAGCTTCAAAGCCTGGCGGGTTGCTGCCTAGGGTGTTAGCTTGCTCTGTTTGATTCTTGATTATGAGAGCCACCTAACACCTCTACAGAGATATGAACCACACTTGCCTTGTTTCCAACAGACCTCACAACCACTGGGATGCCTGTCATAGATGTGGGCGAAACATCAGGAGAGAATCCTTCTGGAACCCATACCCATACAGCCCGGAAAACTCACAGCAAGCCAATGATTCTGGCCATGAAAGCCTTCAACAATGCATTCAGTTTTTTCCAGGCTGTCCTGGAAATACTGTATTTTTTCAACTGTAAGGTGCACCTTACCACCAGCACCCAAAATAGATAAGATGCACCTGCGATTCAAAACATACCCAATTTTTAGCTATGTTTATATTGGGAAAAGTGTGCCTTAGAATTTAAGAAATACAGTAATTGAAACAAACATTTTATGTGTTCTAGCCTTCTCTTTAGAAGAGCCAGGAAAAATGTGGATTGCCATATGACTTGAGGTCTAGTCATGTGGTGAATATACAGGAAAATGTCATATTGCTGTCACTGCAGAGCCATACCCTAGAAAAAAATCCCAGCAGTAGAAAAACTGGTCATTTTGTGCCTCTATCACTTGGCCTGAAAGCTCTGGTTATTTAGCCTTAGGTTTCATCAGCATCCAGGCAAGTCAGTTAAGGAATTCCTGGATGTTTCAATCCCAAATCAATTCTATATTCCACCTAAGATCAGAAATCCCCATTCAGGCTATTATGGTTTATTACAGTTAGTAAACAGTTAGTAAACATTTCAGTTCTTGGTAATTTGGGCAGGAACATTTCCCCTTTTGGGGATATGCTCTGGTTACATCTTTTCCAGTTATCCTCCATCTGCCATTATGATTGACTGGCTTCCTCCTTCTCTCTTCACTGTAAATATTGACACACACAATATTTGTGAGAGATGTGACCCGGATAGCAGTGAGGAGAAAGAGGACGATGGCAAGGAAGATTGAGGAGGACTCACTTATCAAAACTCCTCAGCAAATTCCTCTACTGGACATAAGTTAATACAACAGGAGAAGACTTATTAACCAGTACTAACAACTTCCCTGTAAGGAAGAAATGGTGATTGTTTAGAGATGAACAAATAAACAGTCAAATGAAGACATTGAAAGCAGTTTCCAGGTTCTCCTTCCTGGGTTTTCAGTTCTAGACAAATGGGATAACGATACAAAAGGTTTGCTAGGGTAGATCCTTTCTCACTCAGACTCAACCCCCCCAAATATCAAAATACTGGCTACGGGCCTGCCCAACAGCATTTCTTTTGTTCTGTTGTTGACTTCCATGTGAGCATGGCGATTTGTAGCCATTCCTACTTATTCTCAGGTGAATTGGCTGAGTCCATTTTTAAAGTCTCCCAAGACTAGGGCCATCAGCACATATTGCAGAAATTATTTTCTTACCTTGACTTGTGTGAAGAAATACTTTCTCAGCTGATCTGAATGGACTATTGCACCAAAATCCCAAAATGCTTTGAGGGGGTAGGCTAAGATCCTACAGCTGATCATAATGTCTGTTCCTACACTTGTGCCACCTATCTTTCCTCCTTGTTCAGAAGGCAACTTAGTTGCTGGAGATTCAGGATAGCAATGTCGGCTTTCTTCTCTCATCCATGGAACTGCAGAATTGTGCAAGGAAGTTCTGAATGCCTCCTTCTGCAACAATGCCCAAGGTACACACACCAATACATAGGAAGTTGCACTGGTGTATGTCACCTACAGGCAGGGGCGGTCCTACAAGATAGGCCAAGTAGGCGGCCGCCTAGGGCGCCATCTGGGAAGGGGGCGCCATCCTGGCCGCATGGGGCGCCATCCTGGCCCTGCCGATGTTCCTCAGACAGTGCTGCAGCTGCCTGCTTTTTGACCCCGGCCTTGTGCGCTCCGACGCCGCTTCTGGGCAGGCGCGGAGGTTTTCACGCAGGCGCAGTTGCTCTGGAGCTGAAGTTGAGCGCAGGAGCAACTGCACATGCGCCGAAAAACCTCCGCATGCCCAGTAGCTCCCTTTTGCGCAGAAGCCTGTAAGCAAAGCACTCCCTATCGGGCAGGCAGGGAGTGCTTCCCCTCTCCCTTTGTCTCCGCCGCACGCGCGCGCTTGCAGGGAAGGAGAAAAGAATCAGTGAAGGAAGTGTAAGTGAAGGAATGAATGAAGGGCTTTCCTCCTCCTCCGCCTCTGTGACCTCTTCTCTCCCTCCTTCCTTTCTTCGGCTCTATTTCTGTCTAGACCTGAGGGGCCTGAGACTATGAGGAGTTGTGGGAGTTGGAGGCCAAAACACTTAGAAGGAGGAGGGGCGGCCTGCTTGCCCAGGCCGCGCTGCCTGTATTCGACCTCATTTAAACATTTTGGCTGTTTTTCTATTTACATTTACATTGGGATCCTAATTTTGGACTTATGGGAGACTCCTATGAATTATGAGTCGGGTGATAGGTAATATATTCTGATTTTGATGTATTTACATTGCATTTCTTGCTGATTATTATACAGTTCTGCTTAATATTGTCATACAATATAATACAAATACAATATAACAATAGAATAATGATATATTTTATATTACATGTAATATTACAAACAATATTGCAGTATAGTGGTATTGTACAAAATAGTAATATATAATATTTTATTTTACTTTATTTTGGATTATTTGAGTTTTATAGGAGTAATGAAAATATTTTGTAGAGGATAATTTTATTTAAATAAATAATTTTATTATTTTATAATAATAATAATATAATAGAATGTTACATTATATTATAATGTCAATATATTATAATATAATTATATTGTAATGTAGTATAATATAATTATGATATAATATAGTATGAATATGGTATAATATATTGTATATACATTGATACAATATAATACCACTAATGGTATTGAGATATTATAATTGTATATTTGTTTTACATGGGGGGCGGCAAAATAATGTTTTTTTTGGTTCGCCTACCATTTAAAATTACCTTAGACCGCCCCTGCCTACAGGATCCTAGTTTTGAAGTATGATTTCAGTGAGCTTTACAATATAATAGCTGAGATCCTATGCTCAGAAACACTCAAAGCGAGAAGTAAGGGGTTTTCTTAAAGTGAAGTGTTTAAGAATTGTAAACAGTTCCACTTAGGAGATAAAAAAGTAGAGGAAGTATGTATACTATGTAGGTATAAGAAGCTTTTAGATTAACTGGTATTTAAAGGAAGTGTATAAAGAAAGAAAAAAGCAAACAATAGGTTTGAATATGAATAAGGTGGGAAAATGCTAATGGGTGATTAAAAAACCTAACGTGTAATGGCCCGGTGTTTATTGCTCTGCAATTTCCCCCTAAAAAAAAGAAAAGAAAATAGTGCTCACCTTATTGTTTATCCCACCCAAGTCTCTTACTAGACACCGCACTTTATCTACCTATCTCACCCACGGGTTTTACAATTTTTAACTTTCGCATTTGGCCCAGCTTGCCCTCGTTAATCCTTGTACTGTTTGATATTCTGTTTTATTATGTTATTGTCACTATTTTATTGTATTACAATGTTATTTTTAGCATTTTACTTGATGTTATTGTCTGTTTTTGTATGTATTTTATTTTGCCTTATTTTAATTGCTCAGGCTTGGCCCCATGTTAGGCGCCCCAAGTCCCTTCGGAGAGATGGTGGCGGGGTACAAATAAAGTTAGTACTACTACTTATGTTGGTTAAAACAGAATAAATGGTAGAGAGGGGGGATATATATCTGCAGAAGAGATATTATGGAAATACCTTAATTGAACCCAAGTCTCCAGGGTCAGGTAAATTGAATCCAAGTGTCCTAAAGAAATCTGCAGGTATAATCTTTCTCTACCATTTTCGTGAACTCTGGGAGAATAGATGCTGTAGGTAGACAAATGTTGTCCCTAATATTATCAAAAAGTGGGTGGGAAGGATATGAGCAGCTACTGATCAGTCAGGAAGACAGAAATACCGGGAAAGATTTCAGAACAAATAAATACTTGGGCTAAGATCCTGCTTCAGCAGACATAGCAAAAACAATGGAGCTCCAGCCTTGCAGCTACTTTTGGCGATGTTACACCCCGTCCAAAAAAGCATACTTGTTAGTCCAGGCAGTACGCCAACAAAAGGGTTACCAATGAGCCTCAAATAGGGATTTGGGAAACAACAATGGCACTGCTCTTCTAGTTGTAGGTATGTTGTGGCAAGTAGCAGGAGATAGCAGCTTCAGGTAGACCAGGGCTGTCCAACTGGCGGCCCCGGCCAGATCCGGCCCTGTAGCCTGTTGGACACGGCCCCCACCTATGCCCTCAGCCGCCATTTTTAAAAAATTTTTTAAATCGATTTTTAAAAAAAAATGGCGGCCGGGGGGGGGGGGAGGCGGGGCAGGGAGGAGGAAGAGAGCTAGCTTCTCCTTTTTCGCGCCCCCTCCCCTACCTAGGGCGGGGAGCCGCCGGTGGGCAGAAGGCGGCGCCAAGAGCAGCGCGTCACAGGCCTGGCGTGACGCGCTGCTCTTGGCACCGCCTATTCCTCCTTTTCGGCGGCTCCACAGGCCTAGGAAGGGAGGGGGGGGTGCCGAAAAGGAGGAGTAGATGGTGCCAAGGGGCAGCGCGTCACGCCAGGCCTGTGACGCGCTGCCGTTGGCGCCGCCTTCTGCCCTTTTTCGGCGGCGCCCCTGGCCTAGGAAGGGAGGGGGCGCCGAAAGGAGGAGTAGGCGGTGCCAAGGGGCAGTGCGTCACGCCAGGCCTGTGACGCGCTGCCGCTGGCGCCGCCTTCTGCCCTTTTCAGCGGCCCCCGGCCTAGGAAGGGAGGGGGGCGCCGAAAAAGGAGGGGCTGGGGGCGGGATTTGGGGCGGGGCCGAGTGGCCCCGCAGGTCATCAGTGACCTCTTATCCGGCCCTGGACCCGCCAGAAGTTGGACAGCACTGAGGTAGACAATACTGCTTGATCTATATGTCATGAAATAATAGAAAAAGGAAAGGTAACTTTTTGACCAGAACAGAGATTCAAGCCCAGTGGTGCAGTGGGATAAACTACAGAGCTGTTGAACTTGTTGACTGGAAGGTCACAGCCCGCTGTCAGCCCCAGCTTCTGCCAATCTAGCAGTTTGAAAAAATGCAAATGTGAGTAGATCAATAGGTATCGCTCAGACGGGAAGGTAACGGTGCTTCATGCAATCATGCCGGCCACATGACCTTGGAGGTGTCTATGGACAGCGGCGGCTCTTTGGCTTAGAAATGGAGATTAGCACTACCCTTCAGAGTCGGGCTTGATTAGACTTAATTTCAAGAGGAAACCTTTACCTGTACCTTTATCTACCTTTTATAGGTCAACTCCAAAATATCAACTTCTTATTTGCTTCCAGAGCAATCTTATGCTTGCTTAGTTACAATGAGGACTTCCTCTAGGGAATCCTATGTAGGAGACAGTGGCTGAAGTCCTGAGTGACTAGGTATACATCTCCACCGTTTAACCAGCTGAATTCCCCCCTCCCCTTCAAGCCAACTAACTTTGGGCAGGTGAGCCAAATACGTTGCCAGTATCCTATTTTATCAAAATGTTAAGTCAAAGAGTACATTATAGAGGAGCATTACTATTCTTGCTGTTATTTGCTGTCCAGTTGACTTATGGAGACCTTATGAATGATTGGCCTTCAAGTGTGAGAGACTGGTTATAATTTTGATTGATTGGTTATAATTTTGGACTGTCTCATACAGATTTCATGGTGAAAGACAATCAGGCATACCACTTCTAATATTCAAAGTTGGGATCGTCCTTTGGTCAACTCTCAAATACCCCCAGCAATCTGGGAAGCACAGATACCAAAGGACTGGGGGCTGGCAATTATTATCCCTATATATAAAAAGAAAGGGAAACAGGATGACCCTGCAAGCTATAGGCCCATTAGCCTCCTTAATACCATCAGCAAAATATACGCAAGGCACCTTCATTGGAAACTGCTGGACTGGATGGAGCAAGAGAACATACTGGCAGAGGAGCAAGCTGGCTTCAGGGAAGGACGATCCACCATCGATCAATGTATAGTATTGCAACATCTCATAGAAAAATACTCCTCCCACAAGCCATCCTCCCTCTATGCTGTGTTTATAGACTTCAGAGCAGCTTTTGATTCCATTTCCCATATCAAGCTATGGGAAAAGCTTGGGTCCACTTCAATAGACAGGCGACTTCTACAATTATTACGAACACTCCATGAAGGAACTACTCTGAAAGTAAGATGCAGTTCCCAGGGCCATCTTACCAAAGTGGTCAAAACTGAGAAGGGCGTCAAGCAAGGGTGAATTTGGCCCCACTTCTATTCAATTTCTACATTAACTCTATGGTGGAACACCTATACAACTTGGATTTCCATCCTCCAAAACTAGCTGGAAGGCATCTATCCACCCTGCTCTATGCTGATGACGCAGTTCTTCTTTCCAGAACTCAAGTTGGACTGAAAAGAACCCTGAGAGCATTAACAAATTACTGCCAGGAAGAACAGTTGCATCTCAACTTTCAGAAAACTAAAATTATGGTGTTTGCTAAACGACCCAAGAAGCACAACTGGAGAATAGATGGAAACAAAATAGAGCAGGTCTCAAGCTTTAAATATCTTGGAGTTACCCTCCACAGCAGCAACAGCAGGAAAGCCCACGCAGAGTATGCAGCAGAGACAGCACAAAAGAGCTCATCCGCTATCTTAAGATATCTCAGGACGGGAGGAGGTCACTTTATACCGGCGGCACTTAAACTTTTTGAAGCAAAACCAATCGCACAAATGCTGTATGGAGCCCAGCTTGGACCCTTCTCAAATTATGCCCCACTAGAGCGTGTCCAATCAAAATTCCCAAGAGCAGCTCTACAGGCTCCCAGAGGTGTCCCTAACGCTACCCTGCGATTGGAGACAGGCTTCGTGAAAGTGGAAGCGAGAATATGGACAGCTATTCTCTATTACTGGCTACACCTATCCTTCTCCCCATGTGGTCTTGCCCCCCTAATCATGAGAGACGACTTCCAGTCCACATGGATTAAAACAGTAGCAGCAAAAATCGCAACGCTAGGTTTCTCCCAAGGACAATTGCTAAGCATGAGATGGGGCCAAGCCAAGAATCTCATTAAGCAACAAATTCTGGACATAATCTGACCTAGCCTGTCACCCAGCCTTCATTGTTAGGGAAGCCACTAGATACCTCACTGCCCCCATGACATACCTAACAGACCTGGAGGTGCCCAAACACCGAAGGGCTTTTACCCTGGCAAGATGCCATGCCCTCCCATCGGCTGTATTGGAGGGGAGGTATCAGAAGACCCCCTTCAAGCAGAGACTATGCCCCTGTGGGTCTGGTCATGTTTCCCCACCTCCATTCTCAGTGCTGCAGCATGGCCTGAGGAGGAGGAAGGGAGGAGGAGGGCAGCAGAGGAAAGGAGGGGTGGGCGCCCGGCCCGCGCATACGCTTTTGGTGCGAGAAGACGAGCCACGAGGGAGCTTCCACATCGGGTACTTCCGTAGCCAGGCCTTCTCCCTTCCCAGCCTCCTCTTGGCGGAAAGGGGTGGCGTCTAGCCCACAAAGGCCACGTGAACACAACAGGCTAATGAGAATGTGCTTCATGCTTTACAGGTACTGTAATATTGTGCATATGTCCAGGGTGGGAAAAGTAACTTTTGTCTGGGTGCATCTTTGAATGTTCCATTGGCCACCTTTTTAGCATGGAATGGCCTTGCAGTTCAAAGGTCTGGCTTCTTTCTGCATGTTTATATATCTGTGGATAGACCCCCTCTCCCCGCTATTATTTATAATGATAATGGAACCACTGGCGGTAGATATAAACAAGGATAAAGAAGTTAAAGGTACCCGCATACCACCTCAAAATTACAAACTAAGAATATATGCGGATGACGTAGTCTGTTTTATTGAAAACCCAGCAGAAAACATAAACAAATGGATGGGAAAATTCGAAAACTTCGGGGATTTAGCAGGATTCAAGGTAAACAAAAGAAAAACAAAAATGCTAACCAAACACGTAAGCAATAGGGACAAAGATGTCTTACAAACAAAGTCAGGGTTTGAAATAGTGAAAAAGGTAAAATACCTAGGTGTAAACATTACATCTAATAACACACAATTACTCAAAAATAATTATGAAGAATTATGGGGGGAAATAAAGAAAGACCTAGAGAGGTGGAAACATCAGAATATATCCCTATTAGGAAGGATTGTGACGCTAAAAATGACCATCCTACCGGAGTTACTATTTTTGTTCCAGACCCTACCAATAATTAGGACTGATCACCTCTTTAAGAAATGGAACACAGACATCAGGAAATTCATTTGTAGGAATAAGAAACCAAGAATAAAAATAAAATTACTAACAGATGACACAAATAGAGGAGGAATGGGGTTACCCGATTTTAAACTATACTGTGAAGCTGCTAAGTTAGAAGCAATAAAAGAATGGGCAACACTAACAAATCAAAACCTACTACAAATAGAAGGCCATGACCTACGTTTTGGGTGGCATGGGTACCTTTGGTACAACAAAAGACAGGTGGAAAAGAACTTTAGCTGCCATATAATACGATCAGCTCTTATTAAAACGTGGGAGAAATATAAACATAGACTGCTGGGGAAGACCCCACTATGGGTATCACCCCCCCGAGGCGTTCCACAAAAAAGAGCTAGCAACAGGTACATGGCTAACCTATAAACATATACTAAAAAAGACAACTTACACGGAGTGGGAAATTAAACCAATGGAAGATCTAAGACAAATAAGAAAATGAGTTGGTTCCAATATTACCAAATGTGTGAGATATATAAAAAAGATCAAGTGCTTGGGTTTTCTGAAGGGAAAGACTACTGGGACCGAATTATGAAAACACGGGTAAAAACTATAAGTGTAATATATAGACAACTGCTAGAGTGGTCAACAGAAGAGGAGCAGATTAAGGAGTGCCACACTAAATGGGCACGAGACCTAAAACACACAATACACTTACATCAAGGGGAAGAAGTATGGAAAAAGAAATTAAAATACTCAGCAGCAACAGATATTCGGGAAAATTGGTTAAAAGTACAATATAGGTAGCACCTATACCCAGCTAAATTAGCAAAGTTCAAAAATGGTACCTCCAACAAATGTTGGAAGTGTAATAAGGAGCTTGGAACACTTTTACATCAATGGTAGGATTGCAAACAGGTTAAAAAATTCTGGAAGGCAGTTCACAGAGAGACACAAAAAATCATTAAAGCAAAATACAAAATAAATCCACAAATTTATCTGTTAGGGTTCTCAGTCCCCAATTTAAGCAAAAACCAAGACAGAATGCTATTTTTACTAAGTACTTGTGCCCGTTTAACACTGGCAAGAAGATGGAAACAGAACACGACCCCGAATGTGGAAGACTGGACCTGGAGGATTATGGACATTATCCAAATGGACATACTATCGCAGAGGTTATACGAGAAGAAAGAAAAAATGGACTGGTCCAGCTTCAGAGATTATATGAAGAACAAGGGAATACAATTTTTAATAAATTTAAATAAAATTTGATTGTAGGTGGGATTGATAACTGCCCCAGCTATAATAGAATATGACAATGGAATATATTACATAAATCTAAAGTTAATTAAGTATAAGATTACCTTGAGAAACTATTGGGGAGTCCTTTTATATATTTCTATCTTTCTACCCCCTTTTCTCCCCCCAACCCTGCCCTATCCCCTACTGCACTAGCCCCCCCATTCTACCCCCCCCCCACTCTTTCTAATTTTTGACGGAAGCTTTCATCTACTGTCAATGCACAAAATGCTAATAAAAATCATTTAAAAAAATATATCTGTGGAGTAATGTCCAGGGTGGGAAACGTATCTTTTGTCTGGGTGCATCTTTGAAAGTACCATTGGCCACCTTTTTAGCATAATCCAATATCCAAGATTAGTTACTAATTCTTTGTTGCTCTCAATACAAAAAATCATCAGCAATACGCGTTTTGAAGATCAAAGGAGAAGATAAGGTTTTATTTTTAGTGTGGGTCTGAGTGATGTGGGGGGCAGGGGCGGTAGAGGTTGTCTTAAAGGGGGCGTAATTCCAAAGTGTGGCCTAGGGTGCAAAAAGGTGTTAATCCAGGCCTGATGGTGAGCCAACATATACTCTAGAACTGTGTACTTGTGACTGTTTCATAGTCATAATCCCTAGATAGCCTCTAGTTTAAATGATACACAAGGACTATGAAGGTTCTTCAGTCCCAGATTTCTATGCAGCAGCCATTATGAGCAATGAGGGTCTGTTTTCCTGTCATGCAGGAAGCAACTAGCTGAAGGTCCTGCCTCCCCCTCTCATTAATGATCTCCAGTGTAAGAGGGAATTGCTTCTGCCTTTCACTATGAAGGGGTGGGGACATCCTTTAGCTGCTTCTTAATTGGCACTGAAACAGACCCCTGTTGGTTGCAGTGACTGCTGCCGAGTGAATAGGGATTATGCATTCATATCTCCTCCAACAGGATCCCACCAATCGTTTATTGCCCCATAGGTGAAATAGAGGTTGGCCTCCCCAGTCAAATTAATATAGGGAAAAGTACAGTATCAAGGTCGAAAGCAGGGTTTCAAATGTTCCCACCCACATCTCTTAACTTAAACCAGAAGCATACTGGCAACCAATGTAATTCCTTTAAGATAACTGTTGTATGTTGTCTTCTAAAACAGTGTTCTGGTTAGAAATCTAGCTGTCTAACTTGTCTTCAAGGGCAGCCAAGATCACATTGCAGTAGTCTAACTAGGAAATTGTGGGTGCACACATTTAAGTTATCCAGGAAAGGCCTTTGCTATGTACTTTGGTACAAAATAGGCATGGTGTGGGGGTGATATTGTTGTAGATCAGCCAGTGGGTTCACTGATGATATAGAGAAATCCTGTAGGATTTGCTGGGGCACAAATTGAAGAAGATTTCAGTCAGGGAAATGATGGTTCTTTCTGTGAGAAAGCTGGCTTGGAAAGCGCAGGGCTACAAGGTCAGTCAGAGGAGCCAGAAACTGCTACATTAGATAAGGAGCTGGGCGAAGAGTTAAGTGAAGAGGAAGTCTTAGAGGAAAAAAAACACCTAGAGCTATGGAGATCAACAAAAGCCTTACAGATTAGAGCAGAAAATAGGCAGTGCCGGTCAGGGAGATTATGTGGGAAAGTGGTGGAGAAAATTCGTGGGAAACGGAATGATTTCATGGGTGTCTATTCAATAACAAGCTGTTTACCTAAAGGTTAGTTCAGGGGATGTAGCATTTGAGTTAGAAGCTACACCTGAGTTGTCTGGTTCTTGTTTCAAGTTAAGCCTTGGTTTTGGATTTAAGTATCCTGGAAGTTTTCTATGTTCTTGTTTTTGTATTCCTGGTCAAGTTTTGCTAAGTATACTTTTTTGTTTATGAACTTATGCTTTACTTGTGGATTTTGGCTATTCTTAGATGTGTACCTTTAGATCTGTATGCGACATTTGGATTACTGTTTGATTATAACTTGTTGCTAAACCTTTTTTGGATTATACATCTTCTTTCTTCATTCCTGATTTTTTTTTTCATATACTTTTTATGTGATTTTACAATAAACTGTTTGCTGATATTCTGGTTTTTTGTGTGGTGCTGTGGTTATAGGTGTTTCCAGGCTTGGAGTGCAAAAGATATTTCCTCTTCTGTCAGTAAAATCTCTTAGACTGATCCTGATGGTAAGGAAGTGAGATGGGCTGGTGGATGATGAGGCTCGCTTACAGATCTGACATTTATTTTCTATTTTCCCTGAAAGATCTGTGTCTGATGCAGCATGGTGATTATTCAACAGCCAGTGAGGAAAGCCTTGAGGGGGTGTGACACGATTTGGTAGTTAGTAGGGCCAATGCCCCAACATCCCAAGAGGTTGAATAGAAACATCCATCTTGGAGTGCCGCAGGGCTCACCTGGATGGCTGATGATGAAGGGCTATTTGACAGCAGTTTTATTTTAAACCAGAGTATCAAGCAGCTGAATTATACAGAGTGTTGCTTAAGTGTCAGGTCTCGGCAGTGTTTGAGAAACAATGTGTTCTGTCAGTAGAAAGCTTGGCATGGGAAATATATCTTACGTTGGATATAGCCTTGCCAAACGCCAGGAGAATCCAATTAAAATGCCCTGCGTTACAGCAATTAATCCTAATCCCTCCTTGAATTGGACATGTATGAGAGTGGGGCTCATAAAACATCCCACTGAACTCCTGGGGTTGCCTTTTGCTGAAGTCTGCAATTTTTAAATTGCAACAGTACTGATGTTAACCCTTGGAAGTACCTAATAACTCCATGGTGTATTCACCAGAGGCGCTACAGGCCCAAATGCCCTTGAGCAGAGATTTGCAAACATTCCATGTTGGCGATACTCTTTGTAGACAACCATCATTTCACAACACAGTAATTTACTTTTTGTAGCAAACTGGAGATTAAAGTAACCCCTTATAAGAGATACAAGCACATCCATATATTGTAATAACAAAATGTATAGGGACATAACATATCTCAATGAAATCTTCCATTTGTAATTTTTTTTAATGTATGATTTATTGTCATCGCCCCCCCCCCCCCAATAGACTCAGATGTTTCTCCTTACATGGCACATCTGCATCAGACACACAGTTTGGAAAGCTGGGCTCTACAGTTCCCACCTGATCTTGGAAAATCAGTAAGGTCAGCCCTAGTTGGGACTTGCCAAAGTGTTTTTGTATTTATGTTATTTATTTACAGTATTTATATTCCACGCTTCTCACCTCAGGGCAGTTCAGAAGACGCACATATATGGCAAACATTCAATGCCTTTTATACACTGACAAGACAGACAATTCTACACAGAGGTACCGTGTTTCCCCGAAAGTAAGACAGCGTCTTACTTTCTTTTTACCCCCAAAAGCCCCACTACGTCCTACTTTCGGGGTACGTCTTATATTGGACATACCCCGAAATAATTCTTGGACGAAGAAAGGGAGGGGGAAAGGAGCAAGAGGCGTGGCGAAGCGGCGCCGCGTCAGAGGCCTGGCAGAAAGGTGCGCCGCGGAGGTGTGCCCGATGGGCCGGTTATGTGGCGGCGTGGGTGGCGGCGAGTACGGCTTACTTTCGGGGTACGGCTTATATTAGCCGACCCCCCTGACACCCCCGATACGTCTTACAATCGGGGGTGTCTTACTATCGGGGAAACATGGTATATATAAGCTTTTCCCATCTTCAGCATCTTGGAGGCTTGTGCTCCGTTTTGGCCATGGGGGGAATGCTGTCACTCTATCTCCCTGCTGAAGAGCTTTATTTATAAACTTCCTCCTTGGATCGAATCACAGGCATTTTCCTGGCATTTTCTTGTGGGTGTCTTAAATACCTCCCTGCTTTTTAAGCTGTACCTATTTATCTACTTACAAATAGGTACCACCTATGCTAGGTAGGCAGAAGCTGGGCCAAAGGCCAGGAGCTCACCCCAATCTGGACTTCGAACTGTCAACCATTCAATTGGCAAGATTTAATGCAGCTGGTAGTTAACAATGAAAGTCGAAATCTATCTGGCTTGCTAGGTTTAATACAGAATCAATTCAGAACTGGTTCACTAGGTTAGCTAGCTGAGGCAGGGGCAAACTTGGGCCCTCCAGGTGTTTTGGACTTCAACTCCCACAATTCCTAACAGCAAGTAGGCTGTTAGGAATTGTGGGAGATGAAGTCCAAAACACCTGGAGGGCCCAAATTTGCCCATGCCTCAGCTAGCTCAACTTGAGAGGGTTAGTCCTTGAAATTCAAGGAATCCCAGGTCCTGGAGGCTGTATTTCTGAGGATGGAATGGGCCAAACCAGCTGGGAGTATTCCTTGCCCAAGCAAACCTTATGAAAAATGTATGGGTTTGTGCTAAGCAGACAAGCGGCTTGAAGGAACAGGCAGGCACACAAAGGGCACAATACATCTTGAGAGGCTTCATTGCCAGGATCTCTTCCATTTACATCATTAGCGCATCCTTTCACCTACTTGAAGCCTGAAAATATCTGAGGACTTTATAACACTAGAGCAGTGTTTCCCAACCTTTTTTGAGCCGCGGAACACTTTTTACATTTACCAAATCCTGGGGCACACCACCAACCAAAATGACACAAAATGACACTCTACATTTACAGGATATCTATGTTGTGTTCATCGAAACAGGTCCAGGTTTCACACTGAGTGTATAAATACATTTCAAAACATATTAACTATATGTATTACTGTGTACAGCAGGAGGGGGAAGAAAGGGTATTGGAGGTTCCAATTTCCCACGACACACCTGATGATTGCTCAGGGCACACTGGTTGGGAAACACTGCACTAGAGAATGAATCCACGTTATATTTGGTTTCTGCCTCCTGCAGAATTCTGGGGTTTGTAGTTTAGAGAGGAGACTTTAACAGCCTCACTAAACTACAAACCCCAGAATTCTGTAGGCGGCAAGAAGCGGGTTTAAAGTGGACTCATTCTCCAGTGTGGTGAATGAGAAAGGGCCATGGCAGGGAGCTCCTTGGCAGGGTCTATGGCAGGCATCTTCAAACTGCAGCCCTCCAGCTGTTTGGGCCTCCAACTCCCAGAAGCCCTAACGAGCTTGTCCAACTGTCTGGAATTCTGGGAGTTGAAGGCCCAAACAGCTGGAGGGCCGCAGTTGGAGGATGCCCCTGGTCTATGTCGCTAAAGGAAGCCCAGTCCCTTCCTTGGCCTGGCTGAACTGGTCCTCCTTGGTCGGAGGAGCGCTTTCCTTCTGCGACTGGAGGTGAGGTGGAGAAGGCTGGAGGAGAGGTCGCCTCGCGCGCGGACCCAGCACGTGCAGTCCAGGTCTCTCGGGACCTTTTGGGGATGGAAACACGCCGCCGCCGCCGGAGGAAAGGGCTCTCTATTGTCCTGACGAGGGGGCTCTCTCTTTCTCCAAAGGGAGACTAAAGCAGGTAGAAGCGCACTTCGGTGTCCAAAAAAAGGCCCAATCGGAAACGTCTTCCTGACAAGGGAGAGTCGGAATTGGACTCCAAGACTTCTCCCCTTCCGAAGCGGCGCTGCGCCTTTGGACTCGAAAGGAGGCACGCGCGCAGTGGTCCAGTCAGAAGGCTGGCGCTCTCTCTCCCCGCGCGCGCTCCCTCCCTCCCTGCCTCCCCCTCCGGCGCTCTTCTCCTCCCTCCGCCTTCATTCATTCAGCGGCGTCTCACCTGGCCGCCTCCCCTTCCCTCTCCCCCTCCCTCTCCGGCCACGCTCCCGTGCCTCGCGGGGCTTTGGCTGCGCTGCGCCCAGCCGAGCGGGGCAAGGACCAAGGAGGGAGGGCTGGAAGTAGGGGGGAGAAGTCCCTCTCCCGAGGTGCCCCGCTTCTCCCGCTCTCTTTCCTCCCTGCAAAGCTACCCGCTTGCCTTCCTCGAGTTCCAACCCCCCAAAAACAACAAAACCGCACGTGGCTGGAGGGAGGGAGGGAGGGAGGGAGCGGATCCCTTCTCTGGGGAGGCGGCTGACAGCTGCGGCGCCAGAGCCCCGAGGAGAAGGGAAGGGAAAGTGGAGGGGGGAAGGGAAAGGATGGAAGGGGTAGGAAGGGAAAGGGGGAGAGGGAAAGGAAGGGGAAGTGAAGCAAAGAGGGAAGGAGAAAGGGGAAGGAAAGAGGGAAGGGGAAAGGACAGGAAAGGGAATGGGAAAGGGGAATGAAAGGAGAGGGGAAAGTCAAGGAAAAGGGGAATGAAAGGGAAGGCAAGGGAAATGGAAGGCAAGGGAAAATGAAGGGAAAGGGGAAAGAAAGGGAAGGGGAATGAAAGAGAAGGGAAAAGGGGAAGGGAGGGAAAAGAAGGCAAGGGAAAGTGGAAGGAAATGGAAAAGGAAGGGAAAGGGGAAAGGAAGGGAAATGAAAGCGAAGGGAAAACGGAAGGGGAGGGGAGGGAAAGGAAGGCAAAGGAAAGTGGAAGGAAGTGGAAAAGGAGGGGAAGAGAAAAGGGAGGGAAAGGGAGGGTCAAGGGACCGGGACGGCGGAGGGAGGGAGCTCCAGAAACGGCGTCGTCGAGGGTCGAGCTGCGCGGAGCACTTCGAAATTGTCAAGTGTCCCGGGAAGGAGGGAGGGAGGGAAACTCCGGAGGGATGAGAGCAGAGGGTGCGAGAGGGATGGCAAGGGAGGCTTCTCTTTCTTCCAGGCGCGTCCCCGCCCCGTTGACAAGGCAAGTCAAAGGCAAGGGACCCCCTCTCCTCTCCTCTCCTCCACTCTCTGTCTCAGCCAGGCGCCTGCTTGGAGGCAGCTGGGAAAGGGGAGCGTGTGTCTTTAAGGGGCTGTCAGATCCCTCCTCCCCCTCCCCCCCCCCTCCCCCTCCTTTCCTCCCCCCCTCGCTGCCTCGGGGGCCACCCGCCCCCTCCTCCCGCTCGCCCTGGCCCCCTCCCCGCCCCGATCCGCGGGCGCTTAAAAGGCGGACGGAGGCGTCGGAGGCGCAAAGAGCCCGGGCCGCTTCTTCCTCCTCCTCCATCCTTCCTTCTTTCTTTCCTTCTTTCCTTCGGTGACAGCCCTTTCGCCGGGAGCCCTTCTTTTGTTGCCTCCGCAGCCAATCAAGGCTTTTGACGACACAGTTCAGTTGGGATATAAAAGGAGAGTCCGTCTTTCTTCGCTCGGCGCCCCCCCTCCCCTCCACTCGCCTGCCTTCCTTCCTCCCTTCTCCCAGGCAGCAAGTCACCCGCCGCCTCCCGAGAAAGCAGCAGCAGCAGCAGCAGGAGGAGAAGTGGGAGAAGGAGGAAGAGGAAAGGGAGGCAGAGGAGGCGCCCCCACCGACCCCAAGGAGAAAGAGAGCGAGGAAGCGAGGGAAGGAAGGGAGGGAGGGAGGGAGGGAGGAAGAGAGGCAGGCAGGCGAGGGTCGGGCGGCTGGGAGGGGAAGCCATGCGTGCGCCCCGCTCCCTGCTGTGTCTGCTGGTGCTGCTGGCCTTGGAGGTGGGCGCCGGCGAGAAGGCGAAGGCGGCCTCCTCCTCCTCCTCCTCGCCGGTCCCGGCCCCGTCTTCCGCGGGCACAGAGGGGGAGTCCGGCTCGGGCTGCCCGGTGTGCCTGTGGCGGCAGCACAGCAAGGAGCTCCGGCTGGAGAGCATCAAGTCCCAGATCCTGAGCAAGCTGCGGCTGAAGGAGGCGCCCAACATCACACGCGAGGTGGTCAACCAGCTGCTCCCCAAGGCGCCGCCGCTGCAGCAGATCCTCGACCTGCACGACTTCCAGGGGGACGCCTTCCCGCACGACGCCGACTTCCTGGAGGAGGAGGACGAGTACCACGCCACCACCGAGACCGTCATCAGCATGGCCCAGGAGAGTGAGTGGCGCTGAGCGAGCGAGGGAGGGATGTGGGCAAAGGGAAGGAAAGAAGGAAGGAAGGAAGGGGCTCCGAACTTGGTGGAAGTTGGAGAAGAGGGTGCCCGGCCCTCCGCCTTGCGTACAGCCCGAGAGGGAGCTCCGAGTCCGGGGAGGCGCGCGCCTGGCTCCTGCGCGCGGGCGTCGAGGGGCAGCGGCAGGGTCGGGTGGCCGGTCTCCCTGGGAACCTTTCGGGTTGGCTCCTAGCTGAACTCTATCTCCTCTCCGGAGAGCCGCTCGGCTCCTCTTCGCCTCCTCCTCCTCCTCTTCCCATTCATTGTGCTGGCGTTTCTTGAACTTGCTCGAAGTTCTTGGCCGAAGCGCGGCTTTGTGCGGAGGGGGGAGCGGCGCGCGAGGGCTCCCTTCAGCTTTCCCGGGAGGCGGCTCGCGCCAAGGGCTCGAGGGAGCTCGCGCTGCGCGAGGCCACCGAGGCTCTACTCGGCTCGGCTCTGAGGGATGCCCTCTCCGGCCAGAGGGAAGGGCCCCGCGCGCAGTCCTGCTTCCGCTTCGCGGCCCGGCCCAGGCCTAATCCCTTTTGTGAGGTCGCCTTTCGCCAGCTGCGAACAGCGCGAGAAGTTTGCCCAGCCGGAGCCTTTGGAAAATCCAGCTGCCTCCCTGCTTCTCTCCCTCCCTCCCTCTGCCAAGATCCATGGTCCTTTGTACTTCGCCCATTGGTTATAGGCTCCCCTGGATGGCATTTTCTCTTTGTGCGGGGAGGGGGGGGGATAACGCTTGTGAAAAAGCAAGGTTTCCTAGTGTCTCAGGAAAACATGCAAGAGTCGAGCGGGGTGGTGGGGTGACAGCGTGGACCTTTGAAAACACTGCCATGGACAGAGCAGTGGGGAGAGTGCCCTTTGCCAAGTCCCCTCCTAAGCGCCCTCTCAAGTTGGCACCTTGGTCAAGAGGGGCTGTGCCTGTGTGTAGTTGACCCTGGCTGTTCTTTTCTGAAACAGCGGGCCCTCCTCCTTTCCAAGGGTCAGATTTCATCTTCCCCACTGGAGATCGCAAAGGGTGCATTTCAAGCCACCTCCAGGTGTCAGAGGCGGAGTTGGTGATGTATTTTCATGGCCGGAATCACTAGGTTGTTGTAAGTTTTCCGGGCTGTCTGGCCATGTCCCAGAAGCATTCTCTCCTGGCGTTTCTCCTGTATGTATGGCAGGTATTCTCAGATGCTGTGAGGTCTGTTGGGAAATAGGAAAATAATGCTTGTTTTCATTAGTTTCCTAGTTTCCAACAGACCTCACAACCTCTGAGGATGCCTGCCACAGATGTGGGTGAAACGTCAGGAGAGAATCCCCTGGAACATGGTCATACAGCCCAAAAAACGTACATCAACCCAGAGTTGCTGATGGTTGGTAGGATCATAAAAATCCTTTCAACTGTTAGGTAACACTTAGAATCATAGAATCCTAGAGTTGGAAGAGACCTCGTGGGCCAAGAAGCAGGAAAATTGCCTTCAAAGCATCCCTGACAGATGGCCATCCAGCATCTGCTTAAAAGCCCCAAAATAAGGAGCCTCCACCACACTCTGGGGCAGAGAGTTCCACTGCTGAACAGTTCTCACAGTCAGGAAGTTCTTCCTGATGTTCAGGTGGAAACTCTTTTTCTGTAGTTTGAAGCCATTGTTCATTGCGCCCTAGTCTTCAGGGCAGCAGAAAACAAGTCTGCTCCCTCCTCCCTATGGCTTCCCCTCACATATTATACATGGCCTTCATCATGTCTTCTCTCAGCCTTCTCTTCTGCAGGCTAAACATGTCCAGCTCTTTAAGCCACTCCTCATAGGGCTTGTTCTCCAGACCCTTGATCATTTTAGTCACCCTCCTCTGGACACATTCCAGCTTGTCAACATCTCCCTTCAATTGCGGTGCCCAGAATTGGACACAGTAGTTCAGATGTGGAATACTTGATGCACTTCATCGTGTTCTTCATGTTGTCTTGCTTTCTCCTTGGAATACCTCAGGACAGGTTCATAGTGGTGGCTGAGGGGAATCTTCACCCACTAGCTTGAAGGCAGGAGCCCAAGTGTTGGTACCCTTGCATTTTCTCCTTAGCTCATCATCCGCAGACAAACACAGCTGGAGGCCAGGATGGCCAGCTGCTGTGTGCTGGACAACAGCAGGCTTCAAGGTATTGTGCATATTTTTGCACCCACCACAGATTCTGTGCTGGAGAGTAGCAAGCAGGGAAAGCCTTGGACTTTAAATGGTACCACAATTGTTTCTTTAAAACTCAAACTAAATATATACCATAGTTAAAAATATACTTTGCCCACCCCAAATCCTTATCTGGAAATTGTGTTCCAGCACAAGCTCACTGTAATCAGTTTTGACATAAGGCCCTCCCCTATCTAGACTTAGGGGGAAATGTCCTGGTGTAGAAGCCCTGCATGAAAACACAGCATATAATGGATAATATGCATCTCCTTAACAGTGGTTCTCAACATGCGGGTCCCCAGATGTTTTGGCCTTCAACTGCCAGAAATCCTAACAGCTAGTAAACTCGCTGGGATTTCTGGGAGTTGTAGGCCAAAACACCCGGGGGCCCACAGGTTGAGAACCACTGCCTTAGAAGTTCATCACATTCTTTATTTGATAGCTGAAATTCGAGGATGACTTACCTGTGGCAATAAGCCATCAGAGATACAATGCTTTAGGTAGACCATACCAATGCCTCACATAATCTCAGTGGATTGCTTTTGAGCAAAGTCTCATTTTGTTCATTCAGATGTGCTTACTTGGCCTATTCACCTGCAGCTAGAAAGAAGGTAAACAATTCAAATAAATTTCTATTGCTTTTATTTAAGTTTGGCCAATGCTGTTGAGGCTATCAGGTGTATAATACTCAGTCATGCATTTGTGCACATATATAGAGCTTTTGTAGCTCTAGCTTTCAGTGAGGGTTTACACCAGTGGTTCCCAGCCTGTGGCCTGTGGACCGCCAGTAGTCTGCAAAGACTAAAATATGGTCAGCGGCCTCATTGTTACAACACCATTGCAACGAGAGCAACTGGTCTCGTGAAACCCTCTTATAGTGCCGAGGCTTATTAAATATGGTTATCTGTGGGGGAGGAGATACTGACTACTGGACTACTGTTCTGTGTAGAAACTAGAGCAGATGTGGTCTAGCCAATGCAAATTTCTGAATCAGCACCCCGAATAACCAAACCAAATCTAAAGTTGACCAAGAACAGATTCATAACCCTTTGGTACTAATGTTGGAGAGTGGTCCCTGATCAAAGTGGTCCCTGGTTAAAAATAAAAAAGGCTGGGAACCACTGGTTTACACAATGAACACTGGACATCACCAAGGGGTAAATGGGATTTTGAATAAGTGTGCCACGATTCTTTTGGCTGGTAGTGTTTTTGAGGCTGCTGCTCAACTAATTTTACAATACCTAGATCATTATTATCATCATTTATTTATATATATAATGTCATCACTGTATATGGCCCTTTACAAGTAAAAGAACAACAAAACAGTTCCCTGCCCTTAGGCTTACAAACTTATTAAGAATATGACACAAGAAGAAAGGGGGATGGCAATGTGGGAGGGGACCAACATGAATGCTAAATACTACCAGTGTGTTTGCATAAGAATGACGTAGATTTTTATATGGCAGTAAGAACTGTTTGTTCATTATGCAGCAAACAACCCCACTGGCACAGTCATATTTGACTCCAGCCATGACCCACATGAAAGGAAGCACCTATATGCAAAACACTATCAGTTCCTTGTATACCATGGAAGTAGTTTGCCTGAATCTGAAAATATTTGTGCCTTATTCCTTTGTAATATTTTACTTTTGAAACTTCACTTATATTCATATTTTGAATTCTAGGAAGCCTGAGTACAAAAACATGTGGGTAACTTGATCACACACTGCTATGTGTCTGTAAATCAATCAACTGTCCATAATATCCCTTTAAATCTTGTAGCTGGATCATCAGCTTAAATCCTTAAATCTCTGTATCCTGTGAACTAATGAAAGGAAGGACAGTTAAAATAGGCTTGAGACTGAAGTTGGGTCAGACAGTCAGTAGGATGGAAGAGATAGAGATCACTGATTTCTATAATACTATAATCTTTGACTTTAACAATGGCAAATTTCGCAAATACTGACAAATAGGACCCAGTGGTAAAGCTTCTGCATGATTTTGGAGGAGTTTGTACTGATGATACCAACTCCATAAAGCTAAGAAAGCTAGCTACATTTCTAGTCAAAAATCTGTAATGGATCAGAGGCTAATAAAAATGCTCTACTGGTTATTATTATTAGAAAAAAATATGCAGCTGTGTTCTAGCAGCATTTTGCCTGATGCTTCACCTGCATCTGTGGTTGGCATCATCAGAGGATCACATCCTCTGAAGATATCAGTCACAGATGCAGATGAAATTTCAGGAGAAAATGCTACCAGAACACAGCTTTACAGCCGGAAAACACAATACACTCCACAAAGGAGGAATAATTTTAAGAAATGCATTATAGTACTTCACTGAAATTACACTGAACTGGAAATATTTCTTATTGTGAGTTAATCCTGCATTCTCCTTTATGATTACAACTTTTAGTCTACCTTAACTCTCTCTGACTCAACTACTTCAACTCTTTCCACTCACCAGGTTGTCTCTGAATGTCATTAGGTCCTAAGGTTCAAGTAGGTGATATTTGAAAGAGAGCAAGATACAGTGTTTCCTCCATGTTGCTCTTGTACATTACATTATTTGTTTCCTGGCCTTTACCTGAAGAGCATGGCAGGACGGGATGGAATGTGTATGTATGTGCCTTCAAACTGCCTGTTGACTGATTGCAATCCCATGAATTTCACAGGATATTCTATTTAGATTTCAAGATCAAACATAATCTGATGCCTTTGAGTATCTCTCTGTGTGTATTTGCCTTCAACTTGCCTATGGTGACCCCGTAAATCATATCTTTTAGGCAAAGTATACTCACAGGTGGTTTTGCCAGTTCATTCCTCTGACTCATAGCATATATTAAGGATAAAATTCCTGCCCTTATAAAAAAGAGAGAAAGCCTGATTCTGCATCCGTCTGTACAGAAAAGCAAGGCAGACCAGTGCAAGTAACTGCTGTCTTGTACTTGTTTGTTATGATAGGCCTACAACATCCATTATATTTTGCAGGCACAGCAGGCTTGGAAAATAATGTGATTTCCAGCCTTTTCTCTTGAGATAGGAAACATTATTTAGAACTCATGCTGTAATTCAGGGTTAGGAAACCCTTTGCCCTTAGATATTTTGACCTACAACTCCCTTATATCCCAGTAGGATGGTCAGGAGCATTGTGGGACTTATGGTGCAAAACATCTAGAGAACCAAAACTTCCCCATCCCTGTGATAAGAAGACGGTTAGTGCAGAAACCTGCCAAGACTGGATGAAGAATCTGCTTGCAACACTATCCCATTCCAAAGAAAACAATCCCCATAGATATTCTTTGCTGTCTAGTTGTTCAGAGGTTTAATACTGCCACCACCTGAACATTCCTTTCTTCTTTCTATGAGTCCTTTTTATGAGAGGGGCAAGAGATCAAACAGGAGATCCCATAGTGTTTTCCAAGAAAACAATATCGAAGCAGAATGTGTTTTCATGTTGCTTCTGCACTAAAATAGATAATCTTCCTGTGACAAAACCTTTTGGTTTAGAATAGTGGCTCTCAACCTGTGGGTCCCCAGATATTTTGGCCTTCAACTGCCAGAAATCCTAACAGCTGGTAAACTGGCTGGGATTTCTGGGAGTTGTAAGCTGAAACACCTGGGGACTCACAGGTTGAGAACCACTGGTTTAGAATGAAAGCCAAATCATCCCTGTTTCTACTGAAGAATTCCAAGCTTCTCCATCAAAATTAAATGCTATTATTTTTGGGAGTGTGTTGAACCAGTGGTTTCCAAGCTTTGGTCCTCTGGGTGTTTTGGACTTCTAACTCCCAGAAATCCCAGCCAGCTTGCCAGCTGTTAGGAATTATGGGAACTGAAGTCCAAAAAACTTGGAGGACCAAGGGTTTGGAACCACTGATCTAGAAAATCTGAGTTATATTGTTTTCTTCGTTCACACTTCCTCTCCAGACTTGTAGCCATTTATTTTTGTATACATCTTTTTGGTTTGCTACTTTATAATAGTTTCTAAGTCATTGCATTTCTTGTTTATGGTTGTGTGATGCATACTCATTATTTAAACAGCTTATTACTGGTAAGAGTCAGTATATTTGCTTTTTTTAATGTCCACTAAATATGGTACTAATTTTGGAAAAAATTGCTCTTTTTCTCTGACATTTTTCTTGGAAGAACAGTTTCCAAAACACTTGCCACATTTTTAGATCCAAAATCTGATGCCTACTTCTTGTCCCTGTAGATTTCTTTGCTGTATAGTGAACTCAGGAGCCACTCAGGTTAGAGGCATCTAAGAAATTGATATCATATAGAGAATAAGGAACCAATGGGAGCACAGTGTTTGGGTTATAATTGCCTATGGCTATGCCATCCTGAACATATCTGATCTCAAAAACTAAGTGAAATTGGACCTGGAAGTACTTGGATAGTTAATAAGAGTACATTTGGAAAACTGTGTGCCTGTGTAAACTGTTATTTTGGATTTTGGAAACCTATAATTAAAATGTTACTATATGTCTTCATGTTGTTTTGACTTATGGTGACCCTAAGATGATCTTATCACTCTGTATTCATGGCAAGATTTATTCAGAGGAGGATTCCTCTTGTCTTCTTCTGAAGCTGAGAGAATGTGGCTTTCCCAAAGTCACTCAGTGGGTTTCACAGCAGAGCAAAACCCTGGCCTCCAAAGTCCTAGTCCAACACCAAAACTACAATGCCACACTGGCTCTAATTCAACAATCACCAAACTTTAAATAAAGGAGGCAAATGGATCTTCTAGCACTTTTGAGGCAAACTGAGAATGTTAGTAGTATAAGCTTTTGTAGATTTTGTTTCATCAGATGCGTCTTTGAATTCTAAAAAGAGGATATACTTTTTTCTACATGACTGAAATTACTTCTCAGTGCCAAGAAATGCAGCATGGTTTCTGGGGTTAATCCTTCGTCTGATGATTTGGGGATCCTGAGAATTGCAGAGTCCCCCAACCAATGGCACATTTGCAGAGTGAGAACCATTGGGTGGAGTTCTCTGACTGTTGAACTAGGATTCTGGGAAATCAGGATTTGAATTCCCATTGAAACCCACTGGGGGACCTTGAACAAGTTACATTATTTCAGCATTAGAAGAGCACAATGGCATGCCTCTCTTTAATATATTTTGCCAAGAAAACCTCAAAACAGAGCTGCCATCTATCAGAGTAATCCTGAAGGAACCTGACAACAAATATCTGAAAGGTACCACTATAACTGTTCTGCCTTACTGCCAGAAAATTAAGAAATTACTTTCAGAAAAATGAAAGGTGGACACTAAATTATAGTTTCTTATTATACAAAACAGTAGTGGGTAACCTATTGCCTTCAGTTTGTGAACTGCAAAACCACAATCCCTGAGCATTCAGATAGGTCTTGTAATCCAATCCAACATCAGGAGCACTCTAAGATGCTCATAACTGATATAAAAACTTGTATTCTACAGCAAGGAGACAAAAACAAAGGGTCATCCTCCTCCCTTTTTTCCTGTCTTTTGTGAGTTGCACTGGGATATAGAAAAAATGTTGCACCTTCACTCATCCAACGTCTTGCATTATCCAATGCAGTTTGCTTCCTGGCCGGATCCACAGCTGTTTCAATAAGTTGCAATGTTTTGGTGCTAAATTTGTAAATACGGTAATTACTACATAAGGTTATTGTGTATTGAACTGTTTTTTTGTCGATTTGTCATAAAGCATGATGTTTTTGTGCTTAATTTTTAAAATCATAATGTAATTTGACATTTAAGGTTTTTCCTTAATTTTCGCGTATCCAATGTTCTGCCAGCCTGTTTACAGTATGTCGGATAAGCAAGACTCTACTGTATTGATATTTTATTGGTCTGTAAGAAGTGACAGCAGGGTTGTAAGCAAGGTCCTTGCTTAAAGATCTGTTTCTCCCTTTGGGCACTCCAATTATAATTCATTGACTCCTGAGTGTATGGAGAACATTATTTGCAGACCTGAGTACTGCTAAGACACAAAACAATGTAGAAATACTGCATACTGTGCATACAAAGAAAAAATGGTACCTTATCACAGCTCAAACAGAACTAAAATAGTGGGCCAGGAGTCTGCGTAAGACATAGTTGCCTTGCCAAGCCTCCTCAGAAAATTGCTGAGAAACTTAAGAAAACCCAGATAACCGAAATCTAAAGGGACAATTCACACTAAACTGCTGTACTTTAAATGAGTTCAACATATTGTATGTATGACCACGAAAACCTGGTCTCTGAACCAGAAGGCAAAACGGCCACAATGGAAAAGCAGCTCTAGCAGATTTACAAGACATACAGTAATTGTTAAGGAATTTATCTGCACCAGAAAGACTGTGTCAGTTCAGTCTTTTAGTGCAAATAGATGCAAATTGCATTGATAAAGGCTGTCAGTATGGGAAATGAGATTAATAAATTTAAGACTCCAAGCACAGAGATAAAATAGGAGCAAAGGGGAATTCATTGTTTCCATATCACCTGATACATAGCATATTAGGACAAATATCCCCTTTAGTCAAAAGAGAGACCCTATATCAAAATAATCAAATTGAAGTTGAGTGTAGCCTTGATGTGGTATTTCCTCTGTAACTGGGAAGAGGAAATACAGATTTCTCCTGTCTCAAACATCATATAGTTATAACATGGGTCAGCCAAGGGAAGAGGGATGTTTCACAGCAGGATGCAATGTCCACAGTATGAATTCATATTTCAGAAGCGTAAGCTTAATGTCTCTGTCCATCTTGCTTCCCTTTCATTAAAGAGATGGTTCTGGAAGAATCGATGATGCCAAAGGTTCATCAGAACTGGGAGGGGGGTGGTGGTGTATGGTTTGGAGCGTGTGAAGGTTGAGCGGAAGGAAGGGGTGTTGGATGTGAAGGTGTGGGGGGCACAAGTGTGAGGAATTGCAGTAGAGAGAAGGACTTCCCTCCTGGCCAATTCTACAGCTCATTGAGAAATTTCCTTCTCTAGCATTAATAGACTTGGATGGCTTTGAAATTTTACTGCCCATAAAATTGGCAACACGCTGAGGCTTTTTTTCCATGTTAAACGTTTGCTGCTCCTCCCTATGACCATCCCTCTCTCTTCAACAATTTGTTCCCCCCTCTGCAAAAAGAAAAAAAAAGAAAAACCCAGCTTGCACACACCACCCAGAGTGAAATTGACAAAAGTAGTCCAATCTGATTTTAATTAGCCATCTGGAAGGATTCATCTTGCCTTAGGCTTACTGGATTGTCTGGGGCTGATCCACTGGACCCCCTATCACATCTCATGGAATCCTTCTCATTCTTCTTTGCTCTGTTTTCCCTTGGTGATAATTATGATTTTCACTGCTCACACTCTTTCATGAAGCAACTGTCTGTGCATGTGCTAGTATTTTTATGGTTCCTGAACAGAAGGAAGGGAAGGTTTTATAGGCAGTGGGGCCATAAACCTTTCTGGGTCCCTGCTCCTCACTCCTTCTGTCCTGTCCTCCCCCACTTTTTTAATCTAAAGCTTACATTTCCCCCACCCATAGACTAGAAACTAGGGAAGGATAATTGGGTTCTAAACCATTTATTGGCTACCCATGACCCCTGCTGACCTTTCGTTTGGGCACTGGAGGTGGGGAGGGGAAGTTAATGAAGTACCTTGAAGGGAGATTGGGAGGGGTGATAGTGTGAAATCCACCAAATGCTATTCTCTGCATCAATACCGCATTTTGACAGTTTGGAGAAAGTCTAAAAACAACAACAAATTCAAAGCTACTTTCAGACATAATTACTTTCTGGGCACATAGGCGTTTGCCAGGAAGATTGGGATGGGAAACCGAGAGGTATCATGAGAGCTAGGGTGGAACTGCTGGTACATCAAATCAATGGGGATGAAGTTGGACTATAATGGATGGACTGAACCAAGGCTTCATTTATGTTCCTTCATAGTAAGTGGTCGCATAGATAAATATCTCAAAAGGGAAAGAAAACCAAAAGCTGCACTGTCCTGGGAGAAAGGTAGAATATAAATAATATAATTAAAATAATAAATGATGATATTTAGAAATATAAACAAGATACCAGTATTATGTTGATTACAGACCACTAATGTGAGGACTATATTTACTGGTTTTATTAATTAACACGAGTTAAGAGTATTGATAAATATAACTTGTAGATAAAGTAGAGCGGTAGATTCTTAAGAACTAAAAGTAAAACTGCAGAAAAGATAGCGTTTGTGTGCAAAATGAAGACCCAAACAATTACAGTGAGTTTGATATCAGTACATTAAGGATTCTAGAATACACAATTAAAGAGTCAGTCTCTTAGCACTTGGAAAAAAATGCTGTTATCATTACAAAGCCAAATGAGTTTCTCAAAAAAGTCAGAGAAGACTAATCTATATTTAATAGTCTATAAGCTTCATAGACCATGTGAATGTAGGATCTAATGTATGTTGATTTTAATAAGGTTTTGATAATGTCTACCCATGATATTAATGTGGAACAGTTGAGGGAGTTGGGTATGCTTATTCTGGTCAATGTGAGATGGAGAAGTAGTTTGTATAAATATCTGAAGTACTGCCATAAGGAAGATGGAGTGGATTTATTTTTGATGTTTTACAAAACAGACCTGAACCAATGGATTCAAATTACAAGAAGGCAGATTGCAACTAAATATTAAGAAGAATTTCCTAATGGGTAGGGTCGGTGGCTTGAACTTTCCTTTACTTCAGCAGGAGTTGGATGGCCACCTCTCAGCTATAGATGCCAAGTTCTCAACTGTGCATTTTCAACTGACTATATGGCCATGGGACACTCCCAACTCTATGATTCTGTGGATGGTTAATTAATACCTCTTTGTGATAATATTGGGGCAATTATTCCTTTGCTATATTGCACACAGCATCTGGCAACAGGAATGCTTGCTAATGCAACCTCATAGTAACAGTTAACTAGTAAGCTGCACATTATTGGTCATACTGGTAACTAGTGTAATCTGGGATTTTAAAAAACTGACTTCTCACAAATATTTCCCCCCAAGATGTTTTGAACTATAATTCCCATCATTTTCAGTCAGTACAGCCATTAGAGAAGGCTCCTAAAAACACTGGAAAGCTAATTTATGATTACAGCAGAACAGCTGCATCTACTCCACAATAATTTTATATATGAAAACAGATAAGAGGTTACCATACTTCCAGATTAACTGGTTTTATCCAGAGTCTAGAAATGCCACTCAATGTCTATTTGGACCATCATCTGCCCCAGATTCCAAGCTGTCATTTAAAAAACACCAATCTCTACTCCTTGCAATCTAGAGCAAGGTGTGGAAGGCTATTTTGTCAAATAATCTGCAAGAAACTTGCCTTCCCCTGCCTTTCTGACAGGAGTGAAAGGATAGTAAGGGCTTACCTGAAAAGATGCAAGGGAGGGAACAGGAGGGAAAGGTCAACGAAAGAGTGTGAATAGCTGAGTTCAAGCAGTAAGGGAGGGTTGAATTACAAGGGTGCAAGGTGAGGCAAGGAGGAGAGTAGATGAAAAAGGAGAGTGTAGTGAAGGCGGGAGGAAAGCAGGGTGAAAGAAACAAAGGTAGGATGCATTGGGAAGTTACAAGGCAGGAACGGGAGAAGGCATTGTAAAATGACCAGTGCAAATGACAGACAGCAGGAAACACAGGAGAGACCTATTGCAAAGGCATGAATTGAAGTGAGAGGGAGAATAGGAGAAAAGGGAAAGTGAGTGGTGCAAGTAGCAGAGTGCAAGAAGCATTGAAGGGAATCTGTAAGGTGCTGGCCCAGGCTGACACAATAAATTCCATAACCAAACTTGGTTTCCTCTGTTCCAAATCCAGTATTGTAGACATTATACTAGTTCTCAGATTAGTTGCAACTGTAAACAATGTTATGAAAGATGAAATATACATAGCAGGAAGAAACGTGTCACAATTATTGTACTGCATAATTAGAATGAAAGTTAGAGTGATTTGCATAATTATAATCTGTCCAAATTTGAAGAAGTGAAATACGTCACTCCTAGATCAGAACAGTCTGATATTCAGTCAGTCAGGATCACTTTAGTACAGGGCAGCCAAACTGAAATGATAGGGGTCATTGTATAAGGCATGTGCTTAACTGTTGAACTGTTCAGAGTAGACCTAGTGTGGACAATAGTGAGAAATATGGGGATCTGGAATTAAAAAACAGTTGGGAGGACCACATAATTCCCATCCTTGTTATATCAATAAAAGACTTTATATACTTTGGTGATGTCAGCAAGATGAGAAGTGCTTAGGACCAGAGTAGCAACTATATTCAATATGTTTCAGAGCAAGCCTTAGCAAAGCTACAACTATTTTTATATAGGCAGCTATTTAAATATTTCTAATGGAAAAGGCTGGAGTTTGATATTCCGATTGTTTTCGGTAATTTATCTCTCCAAAAACACAGTAGCTGATTTCTGCATCAGAAAACGAAGCAGTAGCATTCACATTGCCAACTAGGGAAATTGAGGATATGGTAATATAGTCAGTATAGGGAGTAGAATGTTGCTTCAGCTGTAGAAGATTTTTAAAGCCAGCCAGGATCACTGAGCAAATGCAATTATTAGAACATAAGAACATAAGAAGAGCCATGCTGAATCGGGCCTCAGCCCATCTAGTCCAGCATTCTGTGTCACACAGTGGCCCACCAGTTGTACACAGGGATCTCTAGCAGAAAGGAGGGCAAAACCCTCGCCTGCTCCCGACCCCCCACAACCAGTACCCGGGGAAAATCCTGCCTGCCTCCATCAACACAGAGGTGGCACTTGGATGTCCATTTCAGTAACTACTGATTCCCTTGGTATCCATGAATCTGTCTAATCCTGCCTTGAAGCTGTCCAGGCTGACAGCTGTCACAACCTCCTCTGGAAGTGAGTTCCATAACCCAATGACCCTCTGGGTGAAGAAATATTTCCCTTTATTAGTCCTAACTTTCTTACCTTGGAGCTTTAGGGAGTGCCCCTAGTCCTAGTGTTGTGTGACAGAGAAAATATGTTTTCTTTATTCACCTTTTCTATCCCATGCATGATTTTATACACTTCGATCAAGTCACCTCTTAAACGCCGTCTTTCAAGGCTGAAAAGACCAAGGCGTTGCAACCTGATTTCATAAGGGAGCTGCTCCATCCCTTGGATCATTTTTGTTGCCCTTCTTTGTACCTTTTCCAGTTCCGTTATATCCTTCTTGCGGTGACCAGAATTGTACACAGTACTCCAGATGTGGCCTCACCATAGATTTGTAGAGAGGCAATACAACATTTGCCGACCTATTTTCGATTCCCTTCCTGATTATGCCAAGCATAGAATTTGCTTTTTTCACTGCTGCTGCGCACTGGGTTGACATCTTCATTGAGCTGTCCACCAAAACCCCAAGATCCCTTTCCTGGTTTGTCTCAGAAAGCTTTGATCCCATCAGTTGATAAGTGTATTTGGGGTTCTTTGCCCCGATGTGCATGACTTTACACTTGTTTAGGTTAAAATGCATTTGCCACTTTGTTGCCCATTCACTCAATTTCAAGAGATCTTTCTGGAGCTCTTTACAATCAGTTTCATTTTTAACTACCCTGAACAATTTAGTGTCGTCTGCAAACTTTGCTACCTCAGAATTCACTCCTACATCCAGATCATTAATGAATAAATTAAAAAGTAACGGACCCAAAACTGAACCTTGGGGTACGCCACTTCTCACCTCTTTCCACCCAGAGAAATGTCCGTTTATTACCACCCTTTGTTTCCTACAGTTTAGCCAGGTTTCAATCCAGGACAAGACCTGTCCTCTGATTCCATGGCTGAAGAGCTTATTTAGGAGCCTTTGGTGAGGGACTTTGTCAAAAGCCTTTTGAAAGTCAAGGTAAACAATATCGACTGGGTCCCCTTTATCTATGTGTTTATTTACACCCTCAAAGAATTCTATCAAGTTAGTAAGACATGATTTGCCTTTGCAGAAACCATGTTGATTTTCCTTCAGCAATGCCTGTTCTTCTATGTGCTTGGTAATTTTTTCTTTAATAATGGTTTCCATCACTTTGCCTGGAACTGAGGTTAGACTAACTGGCCTATAATTTCCTGGATCACCCCTGGATCCTTTCTTGAAGATCGGGGTTACATTTGCCTCCCTCCAGTCCTCGGGTATGGTGCCTGATCTTAGAGAAAGGTTATATATTTTGGCTAGAATTTCAGCAATTTCACACTTGAGTTCCTTAAGAACTCTGGGGTGGATGCCATCTGGCCCTGGTGATTTGTTGACATTTAGTTTGGTAAGGCATGTGAGAACATCTTCCTTGTTTATCTCTATCTGGTTTAATTCATTTAATTCCCTCCCTGAAAAAACTGACTCAGCTGCAGGCATATGTTGTCTGTCCTCCTGTGTGAAAACGGAGGCAAAGAAGTCGTTTAGCCGCTCAGCAATCTATTGAATGCACACTGGTCAGTCCTTGTGTGTGAATTCTCTGACATGAGAAACATGTCATTTATTATAATTCAGAGATATGCAGATGCTCCAAATAAGTTTCAGAATAGAGCTCTTGCACTCTTAATTGGGTCCTAGAAACAGGAAAAAGCCTACTCTCAGATAGAAGTGATGATGGACCTCAGACTTTAAAGAACGATTTCAAGTGTCTGCAATAGTGATAGTGCATCAAAAACCTGATTCTACAAATAACAATGTGAGTGACTCAGAAGTCCCAGGAAGGCAAAGTAATTGAACTGAAATAGTGTAACTGTTTTTTGTATTTAGCTATTTAAAACCAGTGATAAAAGAGGAGAGGGGGAGAAGGTGATTAGCAATGGGCCCTAAAACAAGCTGTAAAGGGCAGATGTAATATATTTCATACTTTGAATTATCAAGTGATTTTTTAAATCCTGAAGAGAGAAGAAAGAGAAAAGGAAAATAACCTCTGCTGTAAACTGAACTTAAACTACATTGTCACTCTGAGGATGCCTGCCACAGATGCAGGCAAAACATTGGGAGAGAATGCTTCTGGAACATGGCCATATAGCCAGGAAAACACACAACAAGCCAATGATTCTGGCCATGAACGCCTTCGACAATACATCCCTCTGATAATTAAGGAGGCATGATTGGATAGGATGTCAAGAGGGTTTTCTCAAAGTTGAGTAAGTTATGAAGAACAGTCTGGCTTAGGAATGTTCTTTCTTCTGGTGGGGATCTGGTCTCCTGGACTGATTATTCTTATACTGATCTCTTGTTTTTAATGTGTTGTGCCCTCCATCCCTCCCTCTTTTTCATTTTCAAAGTTCTTTTGATATGATCTAAGCGTTGATTTTTAGAGGAACACATTTTTATCCTGAAACAATAATGTTGAGCAGGATTTTGTACCTCTGTTGATTTTCAGAAACCATCCATCAGTTACTGAGAATTGATGAGAGCTCTTATGGTTCAGTTTTAGTAATGTCATGTTCCATATTTGTAACACAAATTATTAAAGGAAAGACTGTTAACTATATTTCACCTGTATCCCACAGGAACTTCACTAAATACCTTTTGGCAATTTACAATAGACAGTAATACTCTAAAACAGTGGTTCTCAACCTGTGGGTCCCCAGATGTTTTGGCCTTCAACTCCCAGAAATCCTAACAGCTGGTAAACTGGCTGGGATTTCTGAGAGTTGTAGGCCAAAACATCTGGGGACCCACACAGTGAGAACCACTGCCCTAGAACTAAGACTCTGCATCTTTGATCTAGCTCAATCAGTTCATTAATCAAGTATAAACTACAGTAACTATTGTGCACTTCCAACATTTGAGCCAAACTCAACAATGCCTCTCTGAATGCCATGAAGCAGCAAGTTAGGGCTATCCATCAAATTCCTCATTAAGGTTTGCTGGTTAAATTGCAATGAGTATATGGAGATAAATTCAAGGAAGTAAAGTATCTAGTTCTGAAAAAAAGCTTTTGAAGAAGACAAACAATCAATGACTAGGAATCATGTTCTGTATCCTATCATTATTGTCTTCCCTCCCTTCCCTAACAACATGTGAGGGATGGCTAGGGCAGGGCACAGAACCATGGACAGCACCCTGGCAATTTTTGCACCACATTCAGTATCACTGGGTCTACAGAGAAGAGGAACAGGTTGTGATTTGATGTTAAATAAAAGTATTACTGAATTATGCCCACAAACACCCCCACCTTACTGAAAGCATCAACACAGAAATCCATACAATCTCAAAATAACAGATGTAGGGAACCCTAATATAGTAAGCTAGCATGCTTCCAAGGCCAGACATTGTCCCTTTTCATTCTTTTTACCTTAGCCTCAGTAAGACCTGTGACTGTGTTTCCCATACCTCTGATTACAATATGGGTTTGTGTGTACAGAGGAAGAATTTTCCTTCATTTGAAGGTTTGGCAGAGACAGACTGGGGTGGGTGGGTGGGTGGGGGAGGAGAAATTCCCAGGGGAGAACAGCATTAATTTGGGGCTTGTGCACAGCAAATTGCCTTGGGCATTTGTTAGCAGAGGCCTTCGCTCCTGGCCGGCTGTACAGGGAGAGGCGGCTGGTCCATGTCTTGACCTTTGCGTGTTAGCAGGGCCCGTAGTTCATGGCACATGCAGCTGGGGGTGATTAAGCTGAGCAGGGTGCACCAGGCAGGGGCACGAGGGCACTCCTACCTCAATGTAACCCAGATGACTGTGAACAGATGAAGAGTGTAGGGGGTGCAGGCAGTGTGTTGCTGGCTGATGCTAGCAACTGGGAATGCCTGTCTTCCACACTTCCCACCTTATCTGCGTATCAAGAGAAAAAGCCAATCACTAATCTGTCTGTTTTGGTGGAGGGAAATCTCCATTCTTCTTCCTAGGTTGAGGGAGTCTGGGATCTCATATCTTCAGCAGTTTGGTCTTAAGTATTTTTCAGTCTGCTCATCTTATTAATGATTATGCATCTATCATGGCCTAACGAGTGGATGGGCTTTAAAAGGGAGAGCTAATTCAGCCCTTTGTCTGAATTGTGAGAAGGAGAATTCTCCTATCAGACCCACCTAACTTATTTGCTGAGATGAGAAGATTTCTTAATTTGAATTAAAAATAACAATTTGATTTTTATTCCAGTTTGAATCCTAGCAATTTAGAGAGTAGCTCCATTAATAAAACATCAGAGGCTGTTTTATTTTGCCTATGTATTATTTCTTCAGTAAAGTTTAGAAGTGTTCATGTTAATACTCCGTACCGCACAAATGCCCCTACCGAGTGTATATACGTATTCCCTTTACCTAAAAGCTTGTTTTGTGATCCCCACTTTCCAAGCAATACAGATTCCTTCAGAGAGTCAATCCCCATGGAAGGAAATACTATTTGGAAAATTATCATGTATTTGCAATATATGTTTGTTGACAAATATATGTTTACCATATAGGTCCAAGCAAGAATCCAGATATTTATAGCTGTTCAGGCATCATCCATTTTAAGTAATGGGAAATGGGAAACTATGGAATTCCCTCACATTCCTTCTTGATCAACATGTTTTCTTTTTCTGCTTATTTTTAAACTACTCTATACCATAACACAATTAACAAAATTTGAAAACAATTCTATCCCTAGTTTGAAAGTGTTATTTCCTGATTAATTGTGTGGTACCTACTTTGAAAGTAGTTGTTATACTCCAGAAACGTTGTTTTTGTGGCTGCCACAAACTAAGTTGAATTGTTTGAGACTATGAGATATTCATTGAAAAACTATAGCAAAATGTGCTGCAGGATAAACTTTTTGCATGTTTTAATGACAGAACCAATTAGGAAATTACATTTATAATCCAGGAATAAAATTACATGTTACATAGTGTAATTAAAGCAGCAGGGTGTCTTCAATAACTCGAACCCATTAGCCATAAAAAGTTGTTAATAAGGCCTTCATTGTCTTCTTAGGAAGCACATTTAGCTAAAGTTAGACAAAAGCATGGAGAAAAGATAATCTCTACTATATAAAATTACATTCTATAACAGAACTCCTCAGATCCAAGAGGAAATAAATAACTAAACAGTAAAATATAGCTTTTATGGATCAGTCTCTTGTAACAGAATCAGAACCCAGAGGAACATGATATAGCAAAGAGCAAAGGACTATGTGGATCTGCACTACCACTATTCTGACTGTTAAATAAATTCAGAAATATTTGACCATTGGATGGTGGGAACCTAGTGTTCGCACCATACCCAAAACATCCAGAGACGTCTTAGAGGGGATAATTTAATAGATACATATGTTCAGAGCATGTATTTGTGAATTGGCTGGATTAAATAACATACAAATCATGTGCTAGACCATGTTTTTAGGGCAACCAGCTAAATAAGCTTCTTGTGCTGCATTGCTTTCCATGAAGGATATGATACATAGAGCACATGCTCCCACTGCAAGGCAGATGGCAATATACTGCCTTCCAATAAAAGAGATGAATTTGCAATCATGGAAAGTTTAAAGACAATCTGACACTTTGTCCAAAGCAGTTCCTCATATAGTTTATAAAGAAATTATTAGGTGGTGGTTACTGCAGTACAAGGCTGGGAACAGCTGTCATATCACTTTATTTCAGACTGTTAAATAGACTGTCCTCATAAACCTGCTGTATGCTTAAGTGACAGATCCCCCCCCCCCTTATTAGTCTGATCATGTTAACTCTGATGAAACTGTTTAATAAGGTTTTGTTTGCTGAACAGCTAGCCTTCATTTCTAAAGGCAGGGCAATGGGGATTTAATAGGGAAGGAGTGGTCCCAGTTTCCACCTTTTCAGGATTTTTTTGGAGTGTCTGCCTCCTACTGGCTGGACCAGGGACAATGTTCACTGCGGAACTGCCTGAGCTCAATGAAAGGAAATATTTAGAATCATTCCAATGTGATTCTGAATATTCAATGTATCATACAAGAGCTAATATATTCTGCTAAGTTTTTCAGCCAGATGCTAGGACATCTTTATTCTGTGTGCTAGACTACTGAACAGCATTTCTGCAGAGCTATTAAACAGCTAATGGGCTCTCTTTGGAGATGACAGGGACAACCATATCATAAGTGTTGAGAACATGCCTTGCACAAAGGCCGCAGGCTGACACACTGATACACAGTAAAAAATATTGCAAATAGAAAACAAAGGCTGATGGCAAAAGGTAGATCCTGACTTGTTAGTTTTCTATTTTGGGGGGGCTTTTTTAGATGGAAGAGCCCAGCAAATAAAATCCTGTACTTTAGCAGTACGATTTCCCTTTTAACATTCTACCACCATCCTCATTACATATCCTCGGATACACAGACCAAGCTTGTCCTTGCTTCTTCTATACTTGATAAAGAATGTTCCTGAAGCTCGTATTGTGGATCAGATCTGTTTCAGAAATATGTAGTAGAAAGTGTGGGGACATTCTGTCAGTGCAAAAATAAATAAATAAAAGAATTGAGTTTGTGCTGTGAGTTGAACTGGATAAAAATCTGATCTAATTTTTACTATATGTTATTAAGTATATTTTTCTAGAAATATGGGACTGAGTCTACTGGGAAGTTTTGTATCTGCTCTAAAAAAAGAAGGAAGCATTAGTTGTTAAGAGACACACAGACAAGAACTGAATAGACAGTCTATTTGAGTCTGGGAATAATGGATTAAGTAGGCCCTTCAACATTCCCTGGTCATATTTGGCTCCCTTAGCTGATTCTGCTTCCAGTAACATTCATTTTACAGTTCTGCCAATGCGTTCTCCCTGGTGTATTGTTCCCCTGTGAGCTCTATACTGAGGACAGGATTAGAAAACAACGCCGTTGTATCAGCCCTGCTCCAGAGTTTCCACTTTGCTTCCCCTGTGTGTGTTGCCAGTGTATCTCAACGTTCATTAAGGTATACATTTACTAAAGGGAAAGCCACTAATTCACAGGGCTTTCTTCTTTCTAGATACACACTGCCTCCTAATAAGAAGTAGCAGAGTTATTTCGTAATGTAATAATGTAGAGGGGTGTACCACAAGGGATCTTTGCTAAAGAGCTGATTGTTCCACAGCTAATATATAGCTTTGACAATAAGCGATGTACTCAGAGGAAATGGGGATATTTGTATACTTTGTATAAACCAAATATACAATATCTATAGATTAGTGCAAAATTATGTTTTTGTGTGCCTTCAAATCATTTCCAAAGTATGGCAACTCTAAGGATACCCTAGCATGGTATTTTCTTGGCAAGAGGGTGGATTGCCTTTGTTTTCCTCTGAGGCTAAGAGAGTGAGACTAGCCCAAGCTCATCTACTGGATTTCCTTGACTGAGCAGGTGGTATTCAGACTCTGCTGTTTGGACTTATAGCCCAATGTTCAAATTACTACACCACATTGAATATTAATATATAAACAAGGCCTCTTGGATCCTGAATTTCCTTCAGCCAGTGGGACCATTTTGAGTGCAGTTCTCACCAGCAGGAAAGGGCTTCCACTCTTTCCAACTATATGATTCTATGATTCTATCTTCTTTTAATGTTTTGGAAATCTGCTCTGGAGATTTGTTTGATACTCTAAAGTTGATAAGAGAAGGATTAAAATGGAGCAACTCTTTGGGAATCACAGGTCCTTCTATCAATGTGAATTGAGAATGCAGGCCATGGACCTCAGCAGGGAGAACAAGTTTAAAACTTATTCAAGAAGCGATCTCTCTCTCCCTCTCCCCCCCCTCTCTCTATATATACACACACACACACACAGTTTGTGTTTTTTATCTAGACCACTCTTTCTTAAACTGTGAGTCCTGATCCCAAATTAGGTCCCCTTCGCTCAATGTTGGAATCACAAAAAATGGCAACATTTCTGAATGCTACCTAAACATTTACATATATCTGTGAGCACTAAGAGGCAGTGTTTACAGAGAACTCTGCAGAAATGGCTTCAGCTGTACTTCATAAAAAGGGAAATCAGGCTATTTAGCAATCCTTGCATATGCTGATTTATTATTAGTAAATGTTTGATTTTTACACCTATTTTATAAACCTATATACAAGGGGTCATAAAAATATTTCTCAGGCAGAAATGGACTGTGAATGGAAAAAGTTTTAAGAAGCCCTAATCTAGATGAGTGATTTCTGATCTTTTATTATAGAACATAATAACCTGAAATTGACATTTTATGCACACCAGCCTGTTGATTTTGCCCAGTCTATCCCTTTGGGTCTCAACATCCACAAGGGACATAACAGTATCCCACTTTTTATGACTAAGCATTCGTCACCCAAGAGTCAGTGCTTTATTAATTTCTGTATTTAAATTATTGGGATATAAAAGAAAAAATCAATCTATAAAAATGATCTCTAAATTTATATTTAGAAGCTGTATTTATGAATGAATACTTGATAAATTCAAAGCAAGTTGAGTATCTTACTACTTCTATTGACTGCCACTAGTGGTAAGCACTAACCCAAGCAACAAAAATTAACAAATAAATAAAACAACAGCAAAACCTATGGAATCTGACTTGAAATAGCCGGTTCAGACAACATTATCATGTAATATCTACAACTATTATGTGGTAATAATAGTCACACAAATTGCTTCTTAAGCAGAAATCCTAATGAAAAAGACTGCAAAGAAGTTCTGCTCATTTTTTTCTCCTTGTCTTTCTCTGCCAGCGGACCCTGTGGTACAGATTGAAGGCAACCCACACTGTTGTTTCTTCAACTTCAGCCCCAAGATTATGTTCACTAAGGTTGTAAAGGCACAGCTATGGGTGTACCTGAGACCTGTTCAGCATACCTCCACAGTCTACTTACAGATCCTGCGCCTCAAGCCAGTGACAGAGGATGGTAGCCGCCACATCCGCATCCGCTCACTCAAGATTGACCTGAATTCACGCATTGGCCACTGGCAGAGCATTGACTTCAAACATGTGCTGCAGAACTGGTTCAAGCAGCCCCAGAACAACTGGGGTATTGAAATCAACGCTTTTGATCCCAATGGCAATGATTTGGCTGTCACCTCTCTGGGGCCTGGTGCCGAAGGCCTGGTGGGTAAAGAGAAATGTCCCTTTCCGTCTCCCCCCCCCCCATTCTAGCCCTTTACTTTGAGTTGGAGGCCAAAGAGGCATTATGTCTGAAATCCTGTATGCCTGTGTAGCATAGTAGGCAGCATAGTACTAGCAACTATGCTAGGCTGACCCATGCCACCCTTTTTGACTTACTGAATAGCCTCTGAAGCTCCTTGTTTTGTGAGAAGCCAGCAGGATCACTGAAACTCTGGGACCTTGCAAATAGCCATATAACCTAGAATATCAAGACAGAAATGTATACTTTGAACTGGTTATCTGAGTCCACACTGTCCTATATTCCAGTTCAAAGCAGAAAATGTGGGGTTTTATTTAGGTGTGTGGAAGGGGCTTAAGTCTCTATTCAAAAATCCAGATAAAAAATGATGGCATCTGGACTGAGAATTCCAGAGGATCTTGGCAGATCCCACACTGATATTATCCTTTCACCTCCTGCTTCCTATTTGCTACTAGAAGGCTGTAATGGTAATGTATGAGGGTCAAGGAGGCCATTGCTAGCTTTTCTGGTGAACTCTTCCCACATCTTACTTCAGAGGTGGGCCATTTTTGTGACTTGCTAGCTCTCCAGGGTGTAAAAAAAGTTTTTAAAAAGCCCTCTCCCATTATTGTTACTATTATTTTGCAAAATTACAATATTGTCTTGCTCCAAAATACTCCAAAATGACCTTAAAGGGTATGAAGAGCATTTCCACCTGGTCCAAAGCCCCTGGGATCTCTGAGGGGTCATTAAAAATGTTTTGCTCAACATGCCTCCAGAATGCACTCTAGAGGGCATTTGGGAGGATTTGGAGCACCCCCCCCAAAAACCCAAAACCCTGATTTCCCCCCCTCCCAAGAATGGGTATTGTGAAGGTCACTGGGACAAGCTCTGTAGCTCTGTAGTCACTGGGACCAACAACTGGATTTGAATCTTTAATTTTTTTAAATTAAAAAGTCATATAACTATATGTACTCTCTATATTTTCCAAATAATTTCCTTATATTTCACATTTTCAGCTACTATCTAAAGCAGAAGCGGACAATAGATGATTTCTAAATATTCTGGCAACAGCTGATGGTCAAAAATTGCTTAGTGCATTTTGTCTGGTTTAGTAGACTCATTTGCTTAAGAAATATATAAATAGCCAGTATTCTAGATAAGTTATTATAGTTACACAGTTGATTGGCATGTCTGGGTCCCCCTGTCCCCAATTACTGGGCAGCAGCTGCTTTGAATAACAAGGATCTGGTCTCCTGTCGATTGGAAAACAGAAGACTGATGTTCTCTTTGTCATTCTGCAAGCAATCTCTCTGTGACATTAGCAAGGATCCCTGTTGCAACTTCTCCTCACTCTGGAGAGGAATAAGAGCTTCAGTCTGCTGCATCCTGATCTACAGAAAAACAGACCCCTATCACTCGCACCTGCTCTCAATGGCTGCTGCACAGTAAATCAGGATTGGGGGACTTTTACAATTCTTATGTAGTCCCTACACTATTATAGATGTAGGGATTGGGAATATGAATAATTTATGAACATATAACTCTAGATTACACATACATAACTGTGATAGTTCATTCCAGACAACCGGTTTAATAATGACTGCTTAAAGTAAACAATCTTTCTAATTGGGGGGGGGGGGGATAAACGTTACTTCTGAGAAGTGGATGAATGCTTGACTTCTAGGATAATTTAGGACTAGAAATGCCCTTGTCAGGAAAGATAACAGAATTGGATACACCTGGATAAATGAATCTAAACTGAGATTGATTTAAAGTATATAGAGAGACAGAGAAAGATGGACAGATGGGGCTAGTAAAATGGATTATGGGTATCTTGTTAATGGATCTGATGTGCTTCAAACCTGTAACTCTGAGTGCTATTTCCCCTCCATGGTTACCTCTTGCCACCTGAATGTGCATAAAAAGATATTTTCATCTTTGTGAATTTACACCTGTGTTTTCTTACTTTCTATCCGTCTCCTAGCACCCCTTCATGGAGCTGCGTGTGCTGGAAAACAACAAACGGTCTCGTCGGAATCTGGGACTAGACTGTGATGAGCACTCCACCGAGTCCCGTTGCTGCCGTTATCCACTGACGGTTGACTTTGAGGCTTTTGGCTGGGATTGGATTATCGCCCCCAAGCGGTACAAAGCCAACTACTGTTCAGGCCAGTGTGAATACATGTTCATGCAAAAATATCCTCACACCCATTTGGTGCAACAAGCCAATCCACGGGGGTCTGCTGGCCCTTGCTGCACTCCCACCAAGATGTCCCCCATCAACATGCTGTACTTCAATGACAAACAGCAGATCATCTATGGCAAAATTCCTGGCATGGTTGTTGACAGGTGTGGATGCTCTTAAACCCCCTACCTGTCCTGTCATTCCTTTTGTTTGATCGCTTTGGATTCCTGCTTCAATGATGCACCCTGACAAATAGCATTTTAAACATTTTTGGAGGGCAAATGATTGTGGGAAAAGAACAAGATGAATAGAATTGTATTGAAAATCTCTGAAGTGACATCATGCGCTGTGCAATAATCAAAACAGACGTCATGTTTCTGGAAAGTGGATGAGTTGGCTTGGATCATTACTTTCCTCCCTGAGGCAAATCTGAATTGAGCATTCTTCTCTCCTCCTCCAAAACCCTTCATTTGACCTATTACTGCTCAAGCTTTACCTTTACTGGCATCCTTTCTTTCTTCCCAACCCCTTTCTCTCTTGACCTGGGAAGCAAAAAATATGGGCTCTATCATGAAAAAGATCATCAGAAAGAGAGAAGACCTTCAACCCGTTTACAAACAGTGAAAGCTTCCTAGATTGTGATTACGTTAAATAAAATGTTGTATGGAGCTATAACAGATAAAAGAGGAAAGGGAGGGGGGGGGGGGAAGAGAAGAGGCAAATATTTTGTATTAAGATGAAGAAGGAAACCAGCCAGTTTGGGCAAGATTTGACATTTTGTTTTTTGGGTGGGAGGGAGAATATAGTCTGGGAATCGGAGGGTTGTTGAACCTGCCTGCCTTTTGAGAGACAGAAACCCTGAAGAGATGGAAAAACTCCAAAAATGCAAACTGACACCCACTTAAATGCTTCCCTGCATTGACTGCATGGTTGCAAGAGATGGTGAAAGAATGGAGGTGTAGTCTGTACTTACACGGGTGTTGAAATAACTTACTAACTGGAGGTTAAACTGCCAGTTCTAGCTGACTTGGATGCTCCAGATAGATAGGATCCCACATTCTTCATCTCTATTGTTTATAAAAAAAAACGATGAACCCAACATGGTGAATTCAAAATACATCTGTCAATTTAGAACCCATTTTTAAAGAAGTAGGGAAAAGATCCTGGGAGAGATTGGACCCATCTAGGTTTCCTCCTCCTCTTGCCCTTCTGACGTAGTATATTGTGCATCATTGCAAAAAATGTTTCTAGAAGACGTAGTTGAGGAAAACGAAATTACGTTTATTTATTATAGCAACAGAACCTTTATACTTAAAGGACCACTTTCGCCTAACATTTCAGTGGGCGAAATATAAATCCATGAATGTAAATATTACAGAACTGGTGATTAGCCTTTGCTAACAGCAGAACTAGATTAGACCACTAGTTTCCTTCTGATGGCTTGCAGTTTATTTTTTAAAACTGGATAGTATATTGTTGCCTTTATACTGCCAGTTCTTTAATAACAAAGAAATTTTTGAATAGTGGCATAGGCTGCTCTGTATTTCTACCTGCTCCACTGGTAAATCAATGTTTTTTGCTTTAATCAAATGCACTTAAATAGATTTTACACCATTTCCAAACTTCCATGACTCTGTTATATGAACTTCCTTCCATCACAGAACCTCTAGCTCTGCTTCTACTATTTGAAACAACAGGATGGCAGAGGAGAATTAAACATATGGCTTAAGGGAATAGAACATTAACTCATAATAGTCTGTTTCAAAGCTACTTGGAAGTCAGGGCTTAGACAGGGCATGTGGCATTGACAGGCCATAAAGGTTAGGGGGAAGAAATTATTATGCTTAATAGTCCCATAACAACTGTTGTTTAAAGTTAGTGATTACAGCTGGGATTTTCAGTTCAAATAGATAATTCTGCAAACAGAAACCCAAAATATAACCCATTACTGGTTCAAATCTAGAATGTGAACTAAAAACCTTTGCTTGTAGCGAGGGGGTCAGTGTTCAGCCATTCCCTACTGAATTTCCATTTGTGAATGGGACAAAAGCTTGTTCTGTTAGGACTATAAGAAGCCACATTATAGACCAGGATAGCCACTGAAATATTGTTCTCAAGGGCTAAAGCACTTTGACAGGTGAGATGACATATATAGTAGGTTTCACTTCATGGAAAGCATTCATTACATACTATCTATTCAAATAGAGGGACAACTTAGATAGACGAAAGCTCTTTAAAATGAATAGGTGACCCCTTATGGCACTTGAAAAGTAGACTAACATGCCTCTATTTGTGAAGTCAAAGTATGGATTATATTAAAACATGAACTTGTTGTTGCAGACTGTTCATCATATTACTCCAGCTAATGTATGATGCAAAACTTGCAGTTGATGTTTTTTTTTCCCTGAAAGAGGAAAGAAGAGACAGGAAAATAAGAATTAGCTCTGAAGCAGGCAGACTGGAATAAACACCATGGCATTTTTACTTCCCTTTTGGTGTTTTCATGACAGTATGAAATCAGAATCCCTGTTTCTCCAGAGTTCAGCTGTTCCTGCTGCTCTAGGGCTTGTTTCTCCACATCTCTGCTTGGGCTGTCTAGGGAGCTGCTGTGTGATATGATGTAACACTTCAGAAATGCCTAGCCTGAGTCTGGAACCCAGGGGTGGTGGTGACAGACTGGAGGGGAGTCTGTAGCAGACCCAAGGCCAAGTATTTATTTGAAATTTTCAGCGTAGAGGATTTGGAGCCAACCACCAACAAATACAGTTGTTCCATTACATTAAAACAGCTAAAATTATACCCTTCTGATTTTTTTCTGAACTGATTTTTTTGACAGAAATACTGGTTATGGATAGGATGGATATTAAATGGGGAAGAAGAGACAAGTGAGGCAATCAGAAACTAATAGATCCTACAGCTTTTTCAAATCTAGCACTTATTATATAAAAACGGACATATTAATCCCAACAACTAGCCCAGTTTTTAAATGCAGCAGTGTTGGTCTTTCCTATGTTGGTCAATACAGTGTTTGCCTTCCTACTTTGAAGTTGCAGAGTATAAGAACAGTGAGAAATGCATACATACATGAAAGCTCGAATTAAGATGCATAAGATGAGATGCCATGGAAATTTTAAGCTCCCCAATCTTAGCACTTCTCATGGGTTTAAGCCCTAAATCCCAAAGAAGGGAACACTCCCTAGCCCAAGGTTGCACAGAGATCAGCTCTTCTGGTCCTTTTTAAACTACACTGCCTTTCTCTCTCTCTCTCTCTCTCTCTCTCTCTCTCTCTCTCTCTCTCTCTCTCTCTCTAGCACTTATAGATTGAAGCGCTTCAACCTTTTCAAAAGCACTCATCATATATGCCTTCTCAGCTTGCTGAGTATGCACTAAATCACATGAATGTGTTAACTGCTCAGTATAAATGAATTTGAGAGCATACATTATATAAAGGATAATAACTCAGGAAATGGAAATCTATGAGATTTACAGCAAGACCCCCTGGGCCTGCAGTGGCCTTGAGTTATCTTACTTTTTTAGGATTTGAAGACTGTGTGCTACCATGTGATGTATTTGCTACCTGTGTTCTTGCTGTCCCCTTGGTAGACTGTAAAACTCAAAGAAATGTAAAGCCAGAATAAAAACATATTATAAATGGTTCCCACAGTATGCCATCAAGTTCAAAAAAAAAAGAAAGAAAAAAGGAGACTGCCAGGAATATAGAAATATACATATTACTATCCCTTTAGATAGCATAGTGAAGGAATAGCATCCCTGTGGTATTTGTTTTGCTGCCTGTGCTTCTGTTCAGAAGGTTTCACCTTATTTAAAGGAAAACAAATATCGAAATGATGTGATTGATTAGAACATGTCTGCAGAGAATTGGTACTTGAAGGGATGTGACCTAATCCTTAAATCCAGTGAAAACAGATGATAGTTTAGACATCACTTATTTTGGTCATTCTTATGGTTCTCTTCCTCAGAAGGACTGAATTGCTCTGGGTCATCCTGCCAGAACAAAGACATGTGTTTGGCAATACTGCTATGCAGCAGTTTTCATTTTAAGTTTTTAATTTGTGTTCTGAAATACCTTGGGCTGAGAAAGAGAACCAAACCAAATGCTTGAAAACAAAGACCTGAGACACGGGATTTGTTGACAAGTTGACTCTCTCTTCTCAGGGATGTCACCTCACTGCTGTTTAAAAGCAAAATGCATGTAGTAAACATTTAGCAGAGTATATGAGCTAAACAGGACAGTTCTGAATTCTTGGGTTTAATTTTTGTCCAGGGAAAGCAACTATTCATGTTTACTGACTATTTCAAAAGTGTGCCTACAGTATTTGTTAAAGATAAGAAATTGAATAGGTCTTGAGTAGGTCTTTCCATTATTTGGGAGCAGAGAGCAGCCTCACACTCAGCATCCTGAGAGGACTCATGTATCATGTCCCTACCACCCATTGCTCTGGGAAGAATAGACCATAGAAAAGAAACTGAGTAGCAGTCTAGATATGGTTCACCTGCCATTTAATGGATTTATGCCATGTGTGGATTTCACTGTGCTCTATTAGCAATGTTAATCTATAAGACTGCTGTATTAGGAACGATAAAATAAAAAAGATAGTGTTGTTCATCTTTCTTTACAAATCTGCTTTACCAATTAGTAAGCAAGCAGAAGATGAATGACACCAGCTTTCTTTTTTGATTTTACAAAATAGTTCCTAATACTTTGAGAGTAAAAGCAAAATCCTTGGACTGAAATATGAATTTAATAATAATATCAGGTGATTGTATGTTGCAAGAGAATTGTGAATCAAGCATGATGCTATTTGTTTGAGAGAAATCTTCCCAATCCTGATCTCTTTCCTCTCCAGGCCATCTAGTAGGTGCTTTTCTGTAGACTCTCTACTTGTAACCAAAGTGCAATTTCATCCATGTGTTCCACAAAATGTTCCTCCTTAAGCCCACTGGAATCAGCCAGACCTTTACTTATTTGCTGCTTATTGTGATCAGACACTTAACTCCCATTATGCTTTAAGAGGGAGATGTTCTTAGCTGACCTGCTATGGCACAAAGCCACATACTTTGTTATACACAATTCCTCTCTGCTGGAGACACAGAACGGAGAAGTGCATGACAAAGCTACTTTTTATGAAGTATAATTTCCTGTTGGTGGCTTTGCTCAGTGGCAGGGGGTGGGGGAAGGGATGTATGCACATCACTGTATGAAAGTTGAGATGGGTTATGATCAAACTGGATCGCTAGGAGTTGGGCTCCTTCCAATGGGACATTTCCAAACAGCTATTTTTGAATGCAGTCTAGCTCTCCAAGAAATAGTTCAGCATTGAGTATTGCTGCTATAGAAAAAAGAAAAAAATGTTTGGATTTCTAACAGCAGGCACTGAAAAGCATTGCCTGAAACAGCTTAATTCAGAGTACATAATGAATTTAAGCAAACTATTAGTATCAGGATGCTGTGATGTAACTCATTAAATGTCAATGAACCCTTATGCTGCAAAGCCTACAATAATAAGAGACTACTGGGGTAGCTAGTAAGGGAAGGATATGAGGAACCCCCTCCCCTCTCCTTTATTATATCAAGCTCAGTTCACTAAGGCACCTAGTCACTGATGAGATTCAGTGATGCAGTATTCATTCTCCTTGAATCTTACATGCAATGACAGAAGTCTCAGTAGAGCAAATAAAATTTGCCCTTTTGATCACTCATTATTTCTAAGTTTGCTTCATAATAGGTCCTTACTGATCCAAGTGTCCAATATCATTAAGGATCCTTTTCAGAGATGTGTAAACTGATCCTACAAATGTTTTCTCAAGTAAGTTCTGCTGAGTTCAGTGGCACTTATTCCCATGTGCTTCAGCTTGCACCCTTACTAAGCAAGTAATTTAAAAAAACGTATGAACCTCCAGTTTTTCTTTAAGCATCCATTCAGAATGATACACCAAAAAGCTGGGCGGGTCTCATCTGAAACGTGGATGTTTTCTTTCTGGGTTTTGGGTGGTTTGATACCCCTCGCCTTCTACTGCCCAATGGTGCTAAACTAGAAAGATAAGATCCGAATCACCTGCTACTAGTGTTTTCTTCCAATGGGATAGCATTTTGCTCTGGGTAATTTGACTCACAAAAGGCAGACAGGCATGATTATTTTTGGATGTATGCTTGTAAATATGAGTCTTTTAAATGTATTATTATTTACTTTGTCTATGTTACTGTTCATAAATGTCATAGTGGTGTGTGTGAATGTTGGAGTGTATGTGTGTACGCATGTATGAGTGTGACAAAGAAATGAGTCTGAGGACAATGACATGGGTGAGGAAGTTTTGTGCTTTATTTTAATCACATGACCAAAAGGCTATTCACTGGTTAAGATTGTTTTTGTTTGTTTGTTTTGATCACATGACCAAACACAGCACTTGAACATCAAAATTTAAAAAAAATTAAAAATATACAAAAATACAAAAAAAAAAAAAGAGTGCAGAGCTTTTCACTTCAATCCGGCACCTGGGACATGCATAGCTGTTATTTCAACCTTTCCAGATGGGAACCCTTATGGCAATCTTCAAGAGAAGAGACTGCCAAGCAGGGGAAACTAGCATTTCAAGGGGAAAGTTAATGCCACTACAGCATGTATTGTGCCATACAATTTTCTGAAAAAGTGCAAATTGGTTTTAGGTCCATGGCTGGTGTTTAACAAAAAAGATTTCTGTTGTACATGGTCAGTTTTGTCCATTCACATCTCTACATCATCACCCTGAGCTGCCACCTTTCTTTACAAAACGGATGCCGGTTCACATGGAAAGCAAGAGGTGGTCCCACCGGGACATTTGGGGAGGCCTCAGAGACTTTGCAGGAGTGAAGCAAAAAGCCTGGACTTAAAACTGCTGAATGTTCACTGTAAAAATATCTGTACTGAGAGACTGCTTTGGGCTAAGGTACCATTTGCACTATGAAGGTTAAAGAAAATTAAAAGAGACTAGGATGGAGTTTCCCTTATGTGACACACCCTAGAGCTCAAGAAGAGATACTTTTATGTCTGTGCTTTCTCTTTTTGTAATGGCTGTGTGTGAGGCTTAGTATGTATGAATCTTAGTATAGTTTCCTTCCTGCTGAAGGCAATTCACTGTGTAGTTCTGCAATCTCAGCAACTATACACTGATGTATCTGACTTCCAAGCCACAAAGTGTCTTGTTACTGTCATATCACTGATCACAACTTTCATAGGACAAACTAAACCAATAGCAAATTTCTTTGCAAAATACATTCTAGATACTTATATACATCTTCATGCTGGTACATTTTTTTGAGAATACTACATAATGATAGAATTAATCAGTCTCTAGCTACTCTTAGCTTCCCCCAAGTTGTCAAGAATGAGGGAGAAGAATCTACATCTTAAATAATTAGTTTGGGAGAGAAGGATAAAGCTGAACTTCCAGCATAACTTCTGACTGCTCCTAATCTATTAGGAAATCATGAGATCTAGACATTTCTTTTTTGCTGCAGCAAGTGAAAAATGTGTCAACAGAGAATTTGATTCTTAAAACACTTGAATTCTTCTGCAAGCTTCATCACTCATGCTGGTATAACTTTCGAAGCAAATTAGCTTTATCTCTGTGTGCCATCTGTAGAAGAGGGATGTTGTAACTTCTGTTACAGCGACATTGTTAGTCTTAATTGGTGTCTTTTAAAACTTTATAGAATCCACAGAAGAACAAAATGCTAAAGGCATAAGAGCCATTAAAATTATTTAGTACCCACTTCTTAGAATAATATCCATTGGTATCTCTGCTGGCATTCTTTTGACTTCAAATGCCTCATAATTCCATCCCTTACTATATTTTGACATTGCTGAAAGTAAATTTCTTAAATGGTTTCCTCGCCATTTATCAAACACATAGTGCTCTGGAATGTTTTACTTAACAGCTTTGGAGTTATGACAAATATTTTCTCAGAAAAACAGTCTTTCCTCCTCAGATGGAAAAGCTCATAGTTATTCATTTCACTAAAACCCAGTAAATGCTCGCATTTTAGGCAGGCGTATCTCTTGCCTTAGAGAGCTTCCTGACTGAAATATAAGAATTACATTGAGGTGGCACTCTTTTATGTAGAGTTGAGGTCAGAACAACTGGGGGTTATAACAACTTTTTTCTTGTTCTGTAACTGCCTTTAGTCTGTCTAGTGTATCATAACCATTGCTTCTGGTTCAATTTCTCTTTGTCCTTTTAAAAGATTTTTTTGTACAATAAATATATATATACAGCAAAATAAATCTCTTTTTTGATGAATTGAAGAAGGAGTGCTATATCTTAAAAGCATTTAACTTGGAATAATTTGATCTGAGTTTGCACTATAATCATGATATGTAATCTGTGCCAACCACTTTGACCTATCTCCAAATACATAAGCTCGATTCCTAGGAAAGAACAAGAGTAGCCAACAACATCAGTGAGTGTACAACTGGAACTGGATACTGGAAGACTAATTCTATGCAATATGTGACTATATAACTGGACAGTTAGTGGTACAATGAATTGGATACACAACATTATATCTACATGCATGCTGTAATTAGGGGAGGGCTGTTATTTCAAAAGCTTTATGATACTGTCAGGAAGGAATGGATAGGAACAGAGTTACTTCTTGTTTCTCCTCAAGAGAGAGAAATTAAACCCATCTGTTTTGACTCTCAATTAGAGAGAGTCAAAACCCATAAACACAGCCTTTAAAACAGGCCTCTTCAACCTGTGGTCCTCCAGGTGTTTTGGACTTCAGCTCCCAGAATTCCTGACCATTGAACAAGCTGACTAGGGCTTCTGAGAGATGGAGGCCTGAACACCTGGAGGCCACAGATTGAGGAGGCCTGCTTTAAAACAGCATGACATTAATTGCTAGACTGATTTGATAACAGTTTTTAAGGAACAAACCAAAGAGAACAGAAATCTATTTTAAAAAATAACACATAAAATAGTCTATCTATATGATCTTTAAGAAAAATAAAAACCGTCACTGAGAGTATAGAAGGAGCATATGATCCTCCAGAACAACCTATGGTGAAAGATCTTGGCAACTGCAGCTCAACACTTCCCATTCATACCTTAAGAGGACTCTTTGATGTAGTCCTTGATTTAGACCAATATTATTCCAAGTGGTGACCCATGGTCAGACGCAAGTGTCTATGCTGGCACTTACAGGTTTCCATGAAAGAAAAAAACAAGTATATCCAACGGGCAAAAAAATTATGGTATTGCTTTTTGGCACACTGGGGTGGGGGCAGTTTCCACATCAGATAGTTTGACATGTGCTGATTTAGACTACATTTGAAAACATATCTCAAAGCCTCTAATCTCCCACTGAAAACTATTCTAAAATGGTCTTCAGCAATAGTTTCTTCTTGTTCCTCAACTTGATGTTCTCCAGATGTTTTAACTTGTGCTTACTAGTTCTGATGGAAGCTGAAGGCACAACATAGAAAGTTATTTTAGGATAACTGAATATAATGGATATTGTTTTACTGGTGACATATGTAACTAGATACTCTGCTACAGCCTCTGCCGAGATATCCAGTACTCTTTTAGGAACCTTCACCCTACCTGTCCCTGATAAAATGCAAGTGTCCACTGTTTCAGCCATTCAGTGGCCAGTGTGGGTGTGACCCTTTAGAGGCCAGGGGAGGATACAAGATGCATCCAGGTAGAAGTCAACAGAAAGGTATAGGCCTAGTTATCTCTCTTTTTTAGATCTCTAGCGTACTCACTGAAGATCTGGGAAGAGAATATCTGCTGTTTGCTCCCAACTACAGAAGTGTGTGCAGAATTGTGCAGGAAGAGCATTATGCCTCAGCCAGTTCAATGTAGGGGCATGTCTGCTAATATACCGTACATGACCAAACACAGTTGAACAATGACAGGATATGATGTTACTTCAAAGTTAACATACTCAGAGCATTTCACTATGAAGTAGACAATTGCTGCAACATAAAAATGGGAGAGAGGAAGTAGGTTGGGCATCAGTATCTCTCTTTTATTCTGCAAGTCTTACAGTTTGTTCCTCAGAGATAGTCAAAGTAATTCTGCCTTAACATATAGATTCCAGTTCTCTAGTTGACTTCTTTTAAGAAACCCATAAGCACTACCCATAAGTACTCATTTTGCTTATTTTCCCAAAATGTTAACATACCTCACTTAACAAAGACTCTGAAAAAGAAGTTATTTTTTACATTTTTGTGCTGTAGAAAACTATCCCTATTCTTTGTATGTGACTTCTTCCTTTGATACCAAGTAATGTCTAGAAACATCTACTTCTTCAACTGAGGGTCAACTGTACAACATTCTCTTGTGACCCAATTCTGCTTCCAACCTTCCAAACTTGTCAAGATTTTTTTTAATCTGCTGTTGAAAATCAATGGTGCAGCTATCCATCAAAAACCAGTGGCAAATAGCTAAATGAACCAACAGTCCAATTGATTAAGCTAGTCAATGGCCTTATCAAGAACCATTCAAGAAAAAAACATTGGTTTCATGAGCATTTCAAAGTGTTTTGCCAGTCAGCTGGAAAAGGGAGCCTTCAATATGCTGCTTCTGCTGCTACTGTGTGTCTTTGCAACCTTGACCACCAAAGTGATCCAAGTGTGGCCAGCAAGATGTGTTTTGCAACTCTGAAGTTCTCAAGACTCCTCAGGCTGCCATTGTTTTCAAGTACCATCCTCAAGAGCTGATCTGTCTCTTCTCAAAGCCTCCAAGAGCTACAAGTCACTTTTTCAAATAATATGCAGAAATACCCATCCCATTACCCTTTGCCCCGTGACTGTTTAAAGGGTTTAAAAAAACTAATCTTTCAAAATCAGAAGTGAACATCCAGCAATTTTTGATGGGGGGTTATATTTGTGTGGTGCTTTGAATAACTTTTGGGGGTGAAAAGTGGGGGGAAATAAATAGTAATAGGAAGACAGAGGAAGAGGAGGTTAAAAAGAAGAAGGGGAGGAGGAGTTGGGGTGGGGGGAATCACATAATTTTCCAAATGTTATTGGACTGGAGGTTTGTGAAGCCTAAGCCGGGATAAGTAATGGAGAAAAATGCTGGGAATAATAATTCAACTGGGGGGTGGGTGGGGGGAAGGATTATTCCCACTCCTGTTTTCGCATGCAAATTCTTTCTTTCCTCCTTGTCTCAACCACAACATTGCCTAATTCTGTAGCAAAAAGCACAGATAACATAACATAATATAGATGGAAGTCATTATGTTTGTAATCTACCCATGGAACTAATGTTTGGAAAGGAATATTTTGTGCACAGCACCACAGAAATATAGCTACACAGGCAGATACACCTTGAATCAAAGATGTTTCCTTCAGTTGCTGTTCTGGTGCCATCTGGAAAGGTGCCTATTTTCTTATTAAGAATTGGAAAACATTACCAAAATATTTAAAACTGTGCAATGAAGTGGTTGGTGGGGGACACCTCATGGTAGAATATGTCAGACTTGAAATTACTAACTGATACAAATACTTAATTATGGTAACCAGGATAGGCAATTAAATGACAGCAAGAAACATGTCTGTTATATATAAAAATAAAACATTGTGAGGCAGATATTGTGAGATAAGTATCCTAGCTATCCTATTCAAAGTAGAAAGACCCTAAATAACAGCAAAACTTATCAGTGTTAGGAAGAGCTAACAGTGGTGGATTCATACACCTGTATCAGGAAAGATACATTTAATAATAATAATAATCATACTATAACTTCTCTAAATGTCCCCAAGAGATATACAGACACATGCAAACACAATACTCCATATAACTCTTGCTTTCTTCTGCTTTAGCTCCTTCATTAAGTCCTTTCCTTCTCATCCAGTCCCTGAAATTCTGAAGGTAAGGACTTTGAAATGAAGCACTTAAGGATTCCATATAGCCCGTGTCTAGTACTGTGATGTATATTAAATGTTGCCTTAATGTCAGCCAAACAAACAGATATTATATGAAGGAAAGCAAATGTTATCCTGAAAGCCAAGCACACCTACAAAAAGTTATTCCATCTGTTTTGCTGCCCCCCAAATTGTAAAAGCTGAGATTTACAACTAGCCGGAAGTGCTGCAGGAAACTAGATCATGGGATGTTGTTTTATGGAGCCCTCATTAGGAGGTGACAGGTATGCTGAGAATGCAAGAGCTAATTACATTGCCCCAATCAGAGGAAGTGGTGTGAATATATATACACATATAGACATGAAGCCAATTGGAACAACCCTGATGTGCTGGCTGTGTGTGTTGGTCAGGGCAAAGCGGCTTGCCAAAATGCAGCTGCTCAATAAAATAACTGGAAATGATAGAGGCAACTGTTCAAATGCATACCAAACTCTAAGCAGCTAAAATAAACCAGCTTTATATTTTAGGGATGTATGTAAATTCCTAGATATAATTCAGATCCCTATCAAACACTTTCAAAATGCAACGCCTTGACTCAGATCAATCCACTCAGGTCTACTCCAACTTGCATCCCAAAACCCAAATCAAGATTTAAAATTTCAATAGTTTCATGCATCCCAGAAACTTTGAGATTCCCTCTTTAACAATTAAACGATTTACAGACTTATAATCATACTAGCTGACCCGGCCACGCTTTGCTGTGGCTTTTTATCTTTCCTGTGGCCCAGTCTGTATATATGTGTTTTGTGTGTGTATGTATGTGTATATATGGATTTGTGTCTATGTGTACATATGTGTTCTTATGTATATGTGTATATGTGTATGCGTGTACTTATGTATATGTGTTTGTATATGTATATGTGTGTATGTGTATATTTCTGTGCATGTGTATATGTGTGTATGTTCCTTTCTTCTCCCCTCCTTCCTTCCTTCCCTCCATCCTTTCTTTCCTTTTCCCTTCCCATCCTTCCTGCTATCCTTCCTATTTTCTTGCTGTTTTCTCCCGTCCTTCCTTCCTCCCATCCATCCTTCCTCCTATCTTTTCCTGTCTTTTCTCCCCTCCTTCTTTCCTTCCCTCCATTCATGTTGTGCATGTCTTTATGTATATGTGTGTCTATTCTTTTTTCTCTCTCTCGTGTGTCCCAGTCTGTATATACGTGTTTTGTGTGTGTATATATGTATATATATAGATTTGTGTGTATGTGTACATGTGTGTACGTGCATGTGTGTGTTCTTATGTATATGTGTATATGTATACTTATGTATATGTGTCTTTGTATATGTGTATGTGTATGTATGTGTGTATGTATGTGTATGTGTATATTTGTATATTTCTGTGCATGTGTATATGTGTGTGTATGTGTTTCTTTCTTCTCACCTCCTTCCTTCCTTCCCTCCATCCTTTCTATCTTTTCCCCTTCCCATTCTTCCTGCGATCCTTCCTATTTTCTTGCTGTTTCCTCCCCACCTTCCTTCCTACCATCCATTCTTCCTCCTATCTTTTCCTGTCTTTTCTCCCCTCCTTCCTTCCATCCATTCATGTTAACCCCCTTAACCCGTTCCTTCTCTCCTTCCTTTTCCTTCCCTCTCTCCCCTTGCTTCTTACCTCCATTCTCCCTCCTCCTTCCTTCCTTTTCCTTCCTTCCTCCCCCTTCACCTTTTCCTGCTCTCCTTCCTTTTTCTTTCTTCTCTCCCCTTCCTTCTTTTCTCAATTTTCCCTCTTCCTTCCTTCCTCTTCCTTTCTGTCCCCCTTAACCCTTTCCTTCTCTCCTTCCTTTTCCTTCCCTCTCTCCCCTTGCTTCTTTCCTCAATTCTCCCTCCTCCTTCCTTTGTCCCCCTTCACCTTTTCCTGCTCTCCTTCCTGTTCCTTCCTTCTCTCCCCTTCCTTCTTTCCTCAATTCTCCCTCTTCCTTCCTTTCTCCCCTTCACCCTTTCCTTCTCCTCTCCTTCCTTTTCCTTTCCTCTCTCCCCTTCCTTATTTCCTCCATTCTCCTTCTTCCTTCCTTCATCTTCTTCCTTTCTCCCCCTTCACCCTTTCCTTTTCTCCTTCCTTTTCCTTCCCCTCCCCTTCTTTCCTTCACCAAGGAAGGGATCCGCTGCTGCCTCCGGCGGCGCCTCCTCTTGTCCCTGCCTTGCCAGGCCCGTCCTGGGGAAGGCCTAGGCGGGGCTTGCGGGCGGCCTCTGAGCGGGGCGGGGCTGTGGGCGGCCTTCCTCGGGACTCACTTGGCCAGGAGCGGCATCGGGAGGAGGCGGTGGCTCTTCCTGGGCCTCGGTGCCACTTCTCGGGCAGGCCTGGCGGGCGCCGGGGCCGGTAGTCGCGCGCGTGTCTCGCTGCAATTTAGGCAAGGGCACTCTGAAGTTTAAATGAAAAGAACTAGATTCCAGCAAGCAAAGATGTAGCAGACTGCAGTTAAATCAGGCAAAGGTGATACAACAACAAGGTCAAGGACAGGGTAGAGTTCAGGCCAACAGTGTCCACCAGCAAGGAAGTCAAGTCACACAAAGGCTATTCAGAATGCAAAGTAAAACTCAGCTCAAGTACAGATCCAAAGGGAGCCCTTCAGAGTACACACCAAGGAGTCAAGGGAAATGGGTGTTCTGATAACCATATACTACCATTAATACAATGTTTTCCAGCAACCTTCTTGTTTACAACTGGTCGAAAGGTAGAAAGAATTCTCCCCACATCAGCAGTAGGTACTTTGCCAGGAGATCTCGTGAGGAGATCCTTGTTCACAAGAAGGCTGTTACAATTGAGAAAGCTTTTCTTGAGGACAGGTGTTTTCTCAAGTGGACATACATCCACTTGAGGAAATATCTGTTCTCAAGTGGGCATACGTCCATGGTTCTAGGTACTGGTGTTCTGGATGATAGCCCTATCTAATTCTCTAACTTGTTAGTTCAGCTCCTAACTTTACAGGGAGGCAATTCCACCAATCTTTCCTGTAAGGATCCAGAATGTGTGAGGATGATGTGTTACTCAATGCCATTTCCTAGAAAGATCCCAATTTCCTAGAAAGTGTCATGTTCCTGCTAAATTTCTTCAGCAAGAATGTGACCCTTTTCAGGGCAGTGGCAGCAGGAAGTTTCCTTTCTCTATTAACTGTTTGTAACATCTTACATCGTGCCTTATGTCTTTTTTTCTCTAGTGACTTCTTATGGTATTACAAGTTTCAGACACAGGATTTGGGAAAATGAGAAATGGAAGCATGTTGGGAAGCTATCTACTTTTTCATCATTTTGAGAGTAAGGTATCATGGCCTTTGTTCTTAGTCCAAAATGTTTTCAATATCTCTTGGGTGAAGTGTGTGCTTTTAAAGTGCATGGCAGACAGTTTAAGGAGCACTGGTATTTTACTGCTTAAGTCATGTGGACCATATAGTTACTGTAGAGGTAGCTACAGATTTTACATGGATTCCATCTTTAACAACATTAGCAAGAAGAGAAGAAGCTTTGTATAACGTAAGAAGCCTGTTGGACAAGGTTTGATTATCTGGATAGAAATTATTCAGCAAGATCTCAGAACAAAGTACAGTGATCCCTCACTTATCACGGTGGTTACGTTCCAAGACCACCCGCAATAAGGAAAAACCGTGAAGTAGGGACGTCCCCTTCCATCCTCACCCTATTTACCTTTCTCTTCCTCCTCCTCATCGCCGAATGAGCCTCTGGCCGCTGCTTGGGCCCTGTGATTGAGGAGGCGGTGGAGGTGTCGCAGGGCCCAAGCAATGGCAAGAGGCCCCGGCAGGGAAGAGGACCAGGAAGACAAAGGTAGAAGAAGCCAGGAGGAAAGTAGAGCTGTCCCCTCGCCTTTTTATCTTTGCCTTCCTGCTCCTCGTTCTCAGCGGTAGCTACGCCAGTGGTGATGAGGAGCAGGACGGCGAAGGTAAAAGGGGCGAGAAGGGAAGAAGTCGCCCCCTCACCCTCTTTACCTTCCTCTTCCTCCTCCTTGTCACCAACAGGGCCTCGTGCAGCTGCTTAGGCCCCGTGATTGAGGAGGTGGCAGACGCGACACAGGGCTCAAGAGGCGGCAAGAAGTTGCACAGGTGGCAACAAAGGAGAAGAGGAAGTTAAAGAGGGAGAGGGGGCGGCTCTTCTTCCCTTCTTGCTACAGTGTTCCCTCGCTACTGAATTTTATATATATATATATATATCTCACAAAACAGCGAGTCCGCAATAAGTGAACCGTGAAGTAGCAAGGGAACAGTGTATAGAGGTTGTAGCAAAGATTAAGGCTGCAGATGAGGTTTAATTGGCAGATTTCTTCTCACCAAGGCCTTTCAAAGTAGTGCAAGATGCCCTCCTTGGGGTGGGTGTCAAGGCATCAGAGAAAAAGGCTGCCGGGTTTTTTTTGGGGGAGAATTCAGTACAACATAGAACATTTAACATAGAAATATGTCTTCTATGTTAAATGAACCCTCCATAGGGCACCCCGTTCTTCTTTAATAAGTCCGTTATTGAGTGAAACACAAGTGATGTCAATTTTTGCTTAGAAATACAGTTCATCTCAAAAGGTAGAGAGGGATTTCATGGGTTTAGGAACAGATTCAAGGTGGCCAAGGAGTTGGATAATCATAGAAGAAAACTATCAGAATTAAACAGTACTCACTGAATTCTTCCTCAGAATGGAATGAGAAAATTCTAACTTAATCCTGCACAGATATAACCAGGTAGGAAGACTTTTTGAAACCGAGGAATTATTTGGAGGTTGACTATTTTGACCACCAAAATGGTTACAAGAAAAAACAGAGGGCAGTGGACAAAGACCGCAAGCTCTCTAATGGGACACAGTCTTTGGTTCTCTTGAAGAGATCACATAAAGTGAGTTAAGGAGGTTTCAAAATCTTGGGGTGAGAGATAGAGCCAGTTTTCTGGGCCCCAATGACTCTAGGGTAATAAGTTCTCTGCAGCTCTTTTCTATTTCACTTTGCTCTACTGCTGTCAGATTCTATGGCTCCTAGAGATCCAGTTGCATATAGAATGCAGTTTAAAATGAATACTAATATTAATACTAATATTTTATTTATATTCTACCCTATCTCCTCAAGAGGACTCAAACCACCAACCTAGCAATGTGAGTTGATTCATCCATTTGTAGTGCAAATTTGGTACACCTGATGCAACTGATAAGTTTCTCTATCACAACATCAGCCTTATCACTGATTTGTCAAGCAACTGTGTTATTTGACAAAGGATTGTTGCAGACGAACCTAACAACATCATGTAAATAATTGACAAAATTGATTGTACAAGGTTTAATAAGAGTATCTACAATGGTATGAGCTTTACCAGCTTGAGCTATATGGTAACTTATTAGGTATGAAGCTTCCAATACTTTTTATTATTTGTTTTAGAAAGTGTTGTCATAGTTTTCTGTAAAGCCAAAATTTCGTTGCAGTTTCTCTTGAATAAAACATGATTTATCTTTCAAACTCAAGATGCTTTCCCTCAAAATGATGCCATAGTTTAGCAGGAAAATGGAATGGTTGATCAGCACATTTCTGCAAATCATTGAGAAGCCACTCATCATTTGTTTCTGTGAATCCCATATTCAAGTAACTTTCTTTGTATTTTCATTTTTTATTGTGGGGGGGAGGGGGGTGTTTCCACCATTTCCCCACTTTTGTTACATTTTGCAAACAATTATTGAGGTAGCATCGCAGATTTAAAAATGGCTTCTTCTGAGGAAGCTCTTTTGACCAACAAATACTGGAGTACATTGCTTGGTTATCAATTTTTTTGTTGCTGATTCATCTGCTGAAACTCTGACGAACCTCTGATGAAATCTTGATGACATTTTGTCCAAAACTCTGATGAAACAAATCTCTGATGGCACGCCATTCAGCGTCCTTGTTTGCCCTTCTTGTGTTGCAATGATTATGAACTAGTGGCAGCAGAATGACCAAGCTAGAGGAGGAACAAAATTCAACTTGGCAAATTTCCCTTTGGAATACAATTTCTAGTTTTCTTATTTTGCTTCTACTTTTTGTTTCTTATTCTTTAATTTCATTCATTTTTTATTAATTCTATTTTACTGGAGCAGCCATGGAGGTGAAGATAGGAAGATCCACAAGGAGAAGACCATAGTCAAGGGTCAGTAAAACATTTACTAGATCTATCGATGAGGTAGTCCTGCTCCTGTCTTGTGATGAAGCACCAATATAGAAAATGTGGTCTTATTAGTTAATAGTCAACGTTGTTGTATTATATAGTTAAAATTAGATAATTATATTCGTAGTTCCAGATGTGAAGTCTTCCGCCCCATGGGGCATTTTCATTCTATTATTTCTCCCTAAGTTTTAAGTTTAAGAGTGTTGTACATGAATGTGTTATCCAATCATCAGTCTTGATTTCTTGTTTAATTTGTTGTCCCTTACAGATCATCTTCTGTCTTCTTTTACCACCTTTTCTTGCTATCCGAAGGGCCTTTCCCATTTATCTCTTTTTTCAATTCAGCTTGCCACTAATCATTCAATTCTTTATTTCCTTTTTTAGTTACTGTCATTTAGTTCCAGAATAAAGCTCAGTTTTTGTTTTCCTCAGAGAGGTTGGAGTGTTGGTTGACCATCTGGACAGACACATAACCAAACAACAAATGTCAAGGCCAGACTACTTCTGTAGCTCTGTTGCATGCCACCCCAGGGGTTGTCTCCAAATTCAGATTCCATGTCCATCAGGTGTTCCAATTGCACAATTTAGTTGGTTACCCGACTCATCAGCTGTTTGGTGGAGGCAATCTCTCATGCAATGAAGATTGCTACACTGGGATTAGAGATACCAAGTTCAAGCACACTCAGGGAGTTATACTGTTTGGCTTTTACTCTAACAATAATGGAGAATTTTTATCTTTGCTTCTGCAAGATGATTCTTTCTTGCCTCTTAGCTTCACAAAGGCAATGGGAAAAATGAAAGTGAAAATTAAAGGCTCGAGAATGCTTGAGGATGTTGAACTAAAGAAAAATGAGCAGTTAGTGGAAATTTACTGAAATCTGTAGGGAAGATTTGGAGGTGAATAAAGCTCAGAGAAAGAGATTTGGTGATAAAACTCAAGAGAAAGATTTTCTCATTTATTGTTGCTTATCTAAGGCAGTCATTTAAACACAGCACACTTTTTTGAATCATTATTTTAAAAATCTTCCCAAAAAGGACAGACAGTTCTATCGTTGTAGACTTATTACTAAGGGATATGAGACTTTTTTTCTTGTGTGTCAAATGAGCTTGGCTGACTTGAGAACTATTCAGTTTTATTTTGGTAATTCATAAATTGGCATTTACTGATCCAACTTAAGAGGTAAACTTATTTGGGCAGCCCTCATCCATTGAAGAACAGAATGTGTCACTCACAAAGCTGAAGTTGAAGGGAGTCTCTTTAGAACACACAGTAATCTCTGAGAAAGTTTTGTGGATTACATTCAAACTGATGTATTTATTTACAGAACCAGTCCGATATCCTCGCCAGAAATGAACGGCTGTAACAAAAGCTCACTCTTCCAGGAATGCAGTTCTGAGACATTACTTCTTATTTATGTAAAGGTCACTTTCTAATGTAACATTCAAAAAAGAGTAAATCAAGTTTGCTGCACATTATTAGCTCTGACAACTGCCTGTTTCACATGTCAGTGGATGACAGGAACAAATTTACAGAGGATAGGCTCAGCAATGGTTTTCTGTCCCTGTGTTCTGAGATAGCATTTCTCCAATTATCAGAGGCATCATGGTTTGTTGTGCATTTGCCAGGCACAACTGATTGGCTACCAGTGAAGTCATAACACCGGGTGTTTTTGGTTTTTTTAATTTAGCATGGCAATTTTTCTGTTCTTATCATGAACAAATAGACTCCCAGCTTCACATGGCTCCAATTTCTCCATTTCCCTCTCTCTTATTAATATAATGGATACTTTAATCTCCAAATCACTTATGCAGAATCACTATAAAACATCATCTAAGTAATGGTACTTAATTAGTTATGATACCCTGTCAGTTACCGACTTTTCCATACACTCGGAATTATTTGTGACTATTTCAGGATGAATCAAACTGTTAGTTGATTATCAGTTTCTGTAAATTGTGGCCTCAAAAGGTTATTCTCTTGACAGCTCTTTGAATTGGGAAGGCAGCTCACAATTTTCCTGTTTCTGCTTCACTAAGCATTTTTCTGAAGGTTTTACTCCTAAATAATTGTGATTAGGATTGAAACCTTAAGGACTACCTCATGGACTTGAGATATCATTTATCAAAGTTGATCCATCTACCTCAACTTGTTACTATCAATACTGCCACTAGATGTCTTGTACTCTGTTTTCTTTCTTTCAAGTACAACTATTTCCTAGGAATTGGTGCAGTTGGAGCACAAATTTTAAATACGCAAAAGCACTCTTAGCCACTATTGAAACTTTGGCTTCCAGGTTCAAAGCTGACTCCAGGAGCATATCCAAACCTAAATCTTCAGAGGGAGGTGTAAGTCCATCTGGCCTAGGTGGAACCTCTATTTCCTGATCTGCATCATGACTGATCAGGAACACCTCTGTCTTGCTTTAATTGTCATTTTTTTGCCCTCATGCAATCCACTACTTATGACAGCAGTAAAAGGATCCAACTAAGATTTTGGAGCTCAAGAAGACAAAATGTGTCCTAAATATTTAGTGAACAAGAGAGTTCCCATTCAGACAGAACATGTGAACAAATCTTTCTGGTTGATCTCCCCATGTAGCTTGCAAGAGTCTCTACAAACTACCTAGCAGTATCTAATAGTAATTACATCAAACAATTACAAATAATTAGAAACAGGGTTTATTTCATGTACTTGATGGTGTAGAAGCAAAGATATATTAAAATGTGGCATTCTAGGATTTTGAATTTCCAAATGAACAGAAAGAAACTATTTTTTTTGCATCCTTACCAGTTACATCTGTAAAGGCATAAATCCAGTTTTATGCTGATGCTAGAGCACTAGTGTATTTTCTGGATTTGTAATCCAGTTTACAATATATGGATTTAGAAAGTCATGTGTCTAGCCCAATGCCGGCTACTCAGACTGGATATAACTCTCCAGGTTTTCACTCAACAACAACAATTTTATTGATTAGCCAGAAGCCATATCAAATACACACAGAACACAGACACATTGCAATGATTCTAAAAACAATCTGAGGAGAATTCTAGACCATTACATCAATTAAACCCGTTTTGCCCAGCAGGAGGGATTCACAGGTCCTCATCTCCAACACAATTTATTCCAATTGCATCTATGTAATCAGATCTTAGTTTCATGGCTTTACAGAGAAAACGAGCAGTAGCATCTGTTATCAGCTTGTTGGAGCCGGCCAGCAGAAGTGAGACTTTTGCTAGAGGGTCCCAATGATTTTTTCCCACAAGAAATATCCCTAGCAGTTGTTTTCTCTCTATTTGATAGATTTTGCAATAGAGCAGAAGATGAGTTAGATCTTCGATCTCAGGGGCACCACAAATACAGATACGCTCTTCATAGGGAATTTTCTTGAACCTCCCATATCTCACCATTGAATCTAATTGCTCAAACCTGGCTCTAGTGAAAATTTTCCTTAGGTGGTGTAACCTTCCTTGCTATAAGTAAGTGGTTAATTGGAAGGATTTCTTAAAACCACTCAACCATCTCAGGGAAACGGTAGAACCCAAAGAGTCTATATCGGTTTGGGCCGCAATGTCATTAATTCGTTGACGCACTTCTTTGAAGTGCTTACTTAACTCTTGACCAGATAGGTGGACTGGGAATATTACCTGAATGCCGCACCTTCTGATGTAATCAAACAAATGGTCAGCCCCCGATTTATAAGAACTGTTAGATTGTTCCAGCAAACATAATTTTGGGAGGCGAGACGCCTCCATCTCCATGACCTTGAGCCAGTAGTTAAAGGCTCTGATCTTAGATTGTGTGCTAATAGAGAACATTCCCAACTCCGCCTAACTGCCGCTGCTGGGAGCTTCTATCGACCCCTAGAAACCACTTCAGATGTTGAGCTTGGGCCTTATCCAGGAGGGGAGTATCATTTGCACCCCACATTTCAGAACCATAAAGAAGCAGCGGGGAGATTTTGTGATTGTAAACTTTCAGAAGGGGAACGAGGGAGCCCGGTTGCCGTTGATTCAGCAGCTTTAAGAGTAAGCTCGTTCTGCCCTTGGCTTTAGTTGAACACCTGTGGAAATGATTATGCCATAGACCATTTTCTGCAAAGTCTAATCCTAGGTAAGTGAAGGATCTAACTTGTTCTAATTGTTCGCCTTCTATTTTCCATTTCATTTTGGAGGGCGTTTACCAAAGATCATCGTTTTGATTTGGTTTTGTTTATCTTTAGTGCGTTTCTAAGGCAGTAGTCACTAAGTTTTCTTAATAACCTCCTCATCCCTATTTGGGTGTAGGAGAGTAGGATCATATCATCTGCATACAGAAGTGAGTTGATTTGCAAGTTAGTTACTTTAGGCATATGGACATCCGCCCCTCTAAGCGAATTTGGAAGGTCATTTACATACAGATTAAATAGCAGGGGGGCAAGAATACATCCTTGTCTGACCCCTTTGTCGGTGTTAATAGGGCCAGTTCGGTCACCAGCAATACCAAATCTCACAGTCACCTGAGAATTATGATATAGGGCTTTGATCAGCAAAATCAATCTAGGGTCTGCATTCATACGTTGGAGTTTGTCCCAAAGGATTTCCCTATCAACTGAATCGAAGGCCGCTGACAGATCTATAAAAGCGGCATATAGTCTATTACCCTTGGCTAGGTATTTGGAAATCAAGTGATTTAGAGAACCGTCTGTTCATCAGCTGCAATCCAAATTTTGTTTTAAGTGTGGATGCAAAATTTAATAGATATTTCGTAAAGGTAGAAGATCCCACCTGATCATGGAAGCTAAGGGTCATTACTGGCTAGTATCTGAATGGGAGACTGCCAATGATTACCAGGTGATGTAGATTAGAGGAAGGAACTGGCAAATCCACCTCTGAGCATTCTTTGCCTAAGAAATTCATATGAAATTCATGGGGTTGCTATAAGCTGACAAATGACACAAACCATACAGAAACTTTGCTGGTAAATGAGGTAAGTAACAGGAGTAGTGCCTATTCCCAATATGTCCCATATTTGGAAATATCTAAATTCTTTAGGTATGGGTGGTCAACATCCAGCCCTTTGAAATATCTGGTCCCACAAAGTTGTTTTTGCTTGTTACTAGACCAGCAGACTCCCCTAAACCACCCCTTCCACTGGCCAAGAAGATATTTTAAAAGACTCCATGAGCAGTGATTCATTTTTAAATGGGCTGAACTGTTTAACAATTAAACAATTCCTCCATGTTTTTATAATAAAAAGTGGATTTCTGGTCACATTCTCCCCAGAGTTTTTTTTTAACCTTAAGCGGGTCCTAGAGCAAAATTATAATCCCTGCATTCAGCAAAGTTGCCCATTCTTCGTTTATGACATTGGTTCTCAATCTGTGGGTTCCCAGATGTTTTGGCCTTCAACTCCCAGAAATCCTAACAGCTGGTAAACTGGCTCAGATTTCTGGGAGTTGTAGGCCAAAACACCTGGGGACCCACAGGTTGAGAAGTACTGGTTTAAGCAATCATTCTTTCTCTTGGTCTTGCTAGAATGGCAATTTTGCAAAATCACTGAGATTAAAATGAAGAGACATCCCAGAAAACTAAAAAGTCCATTTCTCACCTGACAGAAAACTGGCCACTCCCCCTTTGCCCCTCCCTGGGTACAGGAGGAATTAATGTGCATTTCAGGTGTTCAGAACTTTGGAAGAGAGATCACCCAATTTGCTTGTTTTTAGAAATAACTTTTCTCTTGCTTTCTATAAATATTTAAAAGATCAGGGAGGGCTGGGGGCAGGGAGAAGAACAGATTTCTCTGTATTAACTCTTCATTGGCACACATGTCCAGGCTCCTTCTCCTCTTTTGTTTTCTTATTTTCCTGAATCTAAACACAAGAGAGATCTCCAAACCCACCCACGGAGGGATCAGGGGCAAGAGGCCACTGGGGAGAAGAAGACATTGCCATTGGGAAGAACATGTGTTTGTATTTCTTTGTGAAGGGGTGCACACACGCCTGCAGACACACACACACACACACACACTTTCCCATTTCTTTTCTTCCTTGCATTCTACAAGCCTAACACAAACTCTCATCTTCCCCTGGCGTGACCTATACTCCCAACTTGCATTTAGAGCTCCAGCGTCTACACTTGAAAAGTGACTTCATGCTGAATTTTGTGCTACATGGGTTTCCCTAGCTCTCACGCTGCAAAGCCCGGCCATCCCTTTCTTCCCCTGGTTTTCCCACACTTTCTGCCGTTCATTGTATGCCTGCTGCTTTTTCTATCTGCCTATTCAGCTCAAATTAGTCACGAGTGGCCCCCAGCTTAGAGAGGAAAAATAAATTAGGTAGTGTTTTAAACACAGTTTGATTAGAATGATTCCCCCCACCCTTTACTGAAGAAGGGTGAATGCACACCCTCTAAAAGATAGCATACTCTCTAAGACAATCCTTCACCCCACTCAACACAGGAGTGGGGCACAAGGCAGGAAAGATAAAGCCACAGACAAAGTACATATTGATATATATGCAATAGGTACCCACAAAATAGGTAGGTGAGGAAAGGTGACAGGATTCATAATTCCTTACTCTGCTAACATCTGAGCAGAGAGAAGCACAATTGCAGTAGATGATAGATGAACAACATTTGCTAAATATTTTTTTTATTTTAATCACAGGATTATGTCATGTATAAAATGCAGACTTACCTATGATTAAAGATGTCACCCAATGTCAAAAAACATTTGCCTACTAATTTTCCCAATAGTCTCTCTCTATATCTTTTCTTTCCAAAACTAACCTACCCTGAACAGCCCTATTTCTGTTCTGTTTATACTACTATCATTTAAAATATTCCTAATATTGACTCCATTAAAAAGAGTACTAATGGGTTAACCACACATTTTGGCTTCAGTATGGTATTTAACTCAGATACAAGAAAAGGAATAGAAAGTCTCTTGCATTTATGCGAATAACAGAAATGTCAATGGGGAGGCCTCCTCTTGCCCTCAGTGACTTACAAACAGCAGTGGATTCTGGAGAATTAATCAGTAGTATGCAAATTTTAAATAAACATTGGGAAGAATAGGTAGTTACAGTGGTACTATGGTTTATAAATAGGTCATATGGTTATTGCTAATAGTATTCTTTTGGCAGGCTGCAGAGTTCTTGATTTCTAGTTACAAATATGAAGGAAAATAGCTATTTATTTCATGATTCCTTCCTATTCTAAAACAGGTTGTATATTTTCTAACCTCTCTCTACAATAAATTGCAAAGATGTTGATAAAATTCTTGTAAAATATAAGGAGGCAAACAAAAATGAATGCAAAATATCATGTTTTCTTCAAAGGCTGAAGTCTGCTCATTAACACCTAGCATACAGGCAGTCCAAAGTTATCAATCAATCAATCAACTTTATTTCTTATGAGTTGCCCTCCACCAAAGGTGCTCTGGGCGACTTACACAATTAAAATAAACAGTTTACATAGTCACAGCTTGTTACTTAACAATCATAGGCTCTTCTGAAGAGCCATGTCTTGAGTGCCCCTAAAAATGTATGTAGCTCAGGAGTGGCTCTTTGGTCTGGCGGTTGGGAGTTCCACAAGATTGGGGCTGCGATTGAGAAGGATCTCTGTCTTGTTGACTCCAAACGGACCTCTCTAGGGCCAGGGACATAGAGAAGATTCTTATGAGCTGACCGTGGCAGTCTCTGGTGGAGGAGTGGCATTAAACGGTCTCTTAGATATGAAGGACCCTGACCTCGAATGGCCTTGAATGCTAGGACCAGAGTCTTATAGAGGACTCGGAATTCAACCGGCAGCCAATGCAAGCACTGCAGGGACGGCGTTATATGGCGCCTCATTGATGTTCTTGTGAGGATCCATACCATCATTGCAATATTTGTAGATGAGCAACATAACAAGCCCATACAATGGTAAAAAAATTAGGATCCGCTCCGCAGCAACTTGTGGTTCCCAGAATTTAATTTATTGTTTAACCTGTATTTGTGGTCACATTTACACTGGGGAAACGAATAGACCGCTCCGTTTGAGAATCCAGGAACATTGTTCACGCTTCAGGACCAAATCGGACAATTCTAGATTATACACTCATTTTTTGGAACAACAACACAATTGCGAAGACTTTACAGTAACAGTCCTGGAAAGACTTGAATCCAAACCCCATATGGATACCAAAACTAGATTACTCTCATTAGAAAGAGATTGGATAATCCGTTTAAAGTGTGAGTCCCCATTCGGGCTCAACGACCAGCTTTCAGTAGGAGAAACTTTAATTTAACTCACCTGAAATTGATTTGGAATGGGTTAAAACTCCCAGTGCTTTCCGTCCCCTCCCCTGTCAGAAACCGTTGACCCGCAGGCCTATGCCACACTAATTGTTGCTTACTTCATTTCAAGGTCAGCTATCTCTTTATGTTTTTGTTTTAGACATGTTCTCCACTGTCTTTATCTGAGCTTTATTAATGTTATTGATATACTGTGATATATATATATTGTTTTATATGTTCATTCCAGGAATATCCACCTTCTTAAAGATTATCCCGGTCCTGAGGAGCCGACAGGCGAAACGCGTCGACCGAATTTGATCCGCTTGTCTTTCTCACCCACACGGGACTTTAATTGCATTTTGTACTACTGTATTGAACTTTGGGAGAGTGCGGATCATATATTATGTTGCAGGCTACATAGCCGCATTTATGTACTGAGGGTCTACCTTTAGGCTTATTGCCATACCTATGATCATGCATGAACTTTATGTTGTATATTGGATATATGCTTTAGGATAATTATATTGTGATAGTTCATGCTGTATGATTGTTTTTGCAGGCTTGTAGCCGCTTAAATATATTGCTTTGATTTATGAAATATTTGTATTGTATATTGTCACTTTATATGACATTGTATGAATTACTTACTACCATATTATATGGATATATTAATACATTACTGATGAATTATATCTACTAAACCATATTTTATGGTAATACTATTATTTTGTTGTTGAATTATTCTTAGCTCGCCTAATCACGTGTTAATTAGCAGTGGATTTGGGTACTGTTTGCTTGTGAGGAGTCTAGCGGCTGCATTTTGCACAATTTGGATATTACGAATTGCTGCTCGAGGTAAGCCCACATACAATGCATTGCAGTAATCCAGCCTCGACGTAACTGTGGCATGGATTACCGTAGCCAGTGCCTCTGTTGGTAAATAAGGCGCCAATTGCTTCGCTTGGCGTAGATGAAAGAAGCCCCTTTTACTAGTGGAGGCAATCTGGGCTTCCATCATCATTTTGGAATCCAGGATAACACCGAGACTCTTCACAGTGGGGGTATGAACAATATAGGTTCTATAGGTTTGTTCTTAACTTGAATTTATATATAAGTCAGAACAGGCACATTTTAATAGTGTAACTCCAGCCAAAAAACATACATTTTTGGCTTTGGGTAGCACATGAAAGGATGAAAACTCCTGTGGTGTTTGTTTTGTTGTCTGTGCTCCTGTTCATAGGGTTTCATCCCATTTCCATCCCTGTGATCATTGAATTATGAAAAAAATGGCTTGTTGTGGAAACAAGGATTGGTGCTAAAGCTTCAGTAGAGACATATTTTCCCCATCATAACTCTTTTAAGAGTGAATTTCCCTTCCTAGGGGTAGATTTCTCTCATTTACTGTTGTATCGCCCCTGTTCTTAACTATGAGTCATTTGTAAGTTGAATGTTTGTAACTCAGGGATTGCCTGTACTTTGAAGTACAAACATTGCCATGGACTCTATGGTAATAAAATGTTAGAAAGCTAAGCCATTGCCTCTATCACACATCTTGTGCATGTCCTTGAATAAAACTTATGGAAGCATATATTCAAATATGGGTTATTATCCTTAATAATCAGCTATATTATTATGTATTTTAATTGCCCTTTCACACTTATTTATTACAATGATTAGTGAATCATTAGAGAAGCTACTATCCCATAAAAGCTTGCTAATGGAGTAACAATTTTAATACACACAATTAATTTGTTTTTCAAAAATTATAAGCCACTTTTTAGGAAAAACTGACTCAATGTGGCAAACAACATTAGAAACCACAACGTACTAGTTAAATATAGAAACAGGAGAAGGATAGGTTGCTTACCTGTAACCGTGTTTCTCTGAGTGTAAGGTCTGTGAAATTCACACAGTGGGTTTACTCCCGCGCAAGCGTAGAATCTCGGACATACTAGCTAAAATCAAAGATTTACATATGCCCCTCCCACTCCCCGCCCTCCCTCATCCCCCACTGTAGCTACCTAGTCAGTCCTTTACCGCCAGACAGCGGCAAGAACCTAGGCATGACATAGAGGGGAGGACGGGTGGGTTCTGTGTGAATTTCACAGACCTTACACTCGGAGAAACACGGTTACAGGTAAGCAACCTATCCTTCTCCTTCGTGTGGTCTGTGAAATGCACACAGTGGGTGACTTAACAAGCTTATGTACTTATGTACCTTGGAGGTGGGTCATGCCACACAGGAAAACAGGACGGCTCTGCCGAAAGACGCATCCTTCTTTGCGAGGACGTCCAGCTTGTAGTGTGCTGCGAGCGTTGACGGGGTCACCCATGCAGCAGCCTTACAAATCTGGTCAACAGATACACCCCGCAAAAACGCTAGGGATGTAGAAACAGCCCTTGTAGAATGGGCTTTAATGCCAACGGGCAATTCCCTATGGGCTAACTGGTAAGCCAGTCGGATTGCCAGGACTATCCCGGAGGCTAAACGCTGGGAGAAAATGGGAAGTCCCAGGGAATCCTCCCTATATTTAAGAAACAACTTGGGAGATTTTCTATGAGGGGCTGTCCTATGCAAATAAAAGGACAAGGCCCTCTTAACGTCTAGGGAATGGAGGGTGACCTCCAGAGGAGATGAAGGTTTGGGAAAAAAGGTTGGAAGGACAATGTCCTCAGTCATGTGAAAATAGGAAACAACTTTTGGAAGAAAGGTGACATCCGTTCGGAGAACCACCTTGTCTTCATGGAACCGAACGAAGGGAGGATCAGCTCGAAGTGCCGTGATCTTCACTGGCTCTTCTGGCTGAGGTAATGGCCACAAGGAAAGCAGTCGTCCAAGAGAGATGGGAGATATGGCAAGTAGCCATCGGCTCAAAGGGGGGCTTGGAAAGATGTGAGAGGACGAGTTCCAAGCTCCAGGCGGAAGGCCAAATTTCTTCCTGTACCAGGACAGGGATGCCAAATAGCATTTAATGGAAGAGAAGGTAAAGCCCTTCGTGGAGAGGTGAACAAGAAAATCTAGGACAACAGAGACGGGGGCCGACTGAGGCAAATGGCCCAGTGGCTGGACAAATTCGCGGAACTTGTTCCACTTGTATGTGTACGCCCTCCTGGTGGAAACTTTTTGAGCCGCCTGGATTATCAGGCGGACAGGGTCGGAGAGACGGGGCAGGGTCTGATCCTCCACGCTGTGAGGTGGAGAGATGGAAGGTCCAGGTGTAGGACAAGGCCCTGCTGAATGGAGAGGAGATCGGCATCTAGTGGCAGGCGGAGGAAATCTTTCTGGGAGGCTTGAAGAAGGGGTGTGAACCACGGTTGACGGGGCCACCAAGGGGCTATCAGAATACAGTCCGAATCGTCGGACAGCAACTTCGCTATCACCCCGGAGAGAAGTGGGAGTGGAGGGAACGCGTACAGCAGACCCGGAGACCAATGGTACAGGAACGCGTCTCCTAGACAGTCTGGGGATGCGTGAGGTTGGAGTCTCGCGCAATACTTGGGGCAGTGGGTGTAGAGATGTGATGCAAAAAGGTCTATTTGGGGGGATCCCCAGCGTCTGACCAGTGACTGGAAGCGGTGGGGGCTGAGCTGCCACTCGTGCGTGGTGGACGATGTCCTGCTCAGTGAGTCGGCCAGGGTGTTCTGCAGGCCTGGGAGATGTATGGCTTGGAGGAACGTGTCGTGGAGAATGCACCACTCCCATATCCGGAGAGATATGGAGAGGAGAGTGGGTGAGCGAGTGCCTCCCTGCCTGTTGATGTAGCACTTCACCGAGGTATTGTCCGTGAGGACTTGAACTACCTGGTTGGAGACTACTGCCACAAATGACCGAAGGGCCTTCTCCATTGCCGTGAGCTCCAGCGCATTTATGTGGAGTTTCCTCTCTAGAGGGGACCAGTGACCGCTGATGGTTAGGTCCTGGATGTGAGCTCCCCACCCCGTGGAAGATGCATCTGTCGTCAGGGACAGGGACGGTTGAGGGGGGGAAAAAGGGAGACCCGAGCACACATTGGATCTGTCTGTCCATCATGACAGGGAGAGTAGGACATGGGCGGGGGGGTGGAGAAGCATGTTTTGGCTGACCAAACCTGGCTGAAACACAGAAAGGAACCACGATTGGAGGGGGCGGAGGCGGAGGCGGGCGAAGGCCGTGACGTTCGTGGTGGACGCCATATGGCCAAGGATAGACTGGACAGTCCACGCGGAGCACCGGTGAGTGGCCTGGATGGTCTGGATGGAACTGCAGAGATTGAGGAAGCGATCCTCTGGGAGGTAGGCCCTCTGGGACACTGAATCTAGGACCGCACCTATAAATTGCACTGTTTGGGCAGGAGAGAGGTGAGATTTCTCTCGGTTGACCACCAGTCCCAGGCTCTGCAAGAGAGATAAAGCATAACCAACATCAGAAGACAGCTGGTCATGTGACCCAGTGCAAAAAAGCCCGTCGCCCAAATAAGGAAAAACGGTGACCCCCTGCTGGCGTAGGTGGGAGGCGACGACCGCCATACATTTTGTGAAAGTCCTTGGGGCCGTGGAAAGGCCGAAGGCAGGACATTAAAATTATAAGGGGTCCCGTCCACCATAAAGGTGAGGTATTTTCTATAGGACCGCCTAATCGAAATGTGGAAATAGGCGTTCTTAAGGTCAACAGTGGCCATCCATGCTCCCTTCGGGATGAAAGGGAGGATGGAGGGAAGAGTGACCATCCTGAATTTCCGAGGCCTGATGAATTGGTTGACCTCCCGAAGGTCCAAAATGGGTCGGAGACCACCATCCCTTTATCCACTAAAAATACCTAGAAAAAAGCAAAATCGGAGTAGGTGGGATGGGGTCGGGGAAATGGCTCCCTTAAGCAGGAGAGCGTCAATTTCTTGTAGCAGTGCCGGGGAAGCTTGTGTGGAGACAGGTTTGCCAGGAGGTGGAAAGATTCAAATTCTATGGCATAACCTTGAGAAATAATATCCAAGACCCACTTGTCGGTGGTTATGGACTGCCACACTGAGAAAAAAGGTGCCAATCTGTCAAGAAACAGATTAGAAACGTCGAGCCCTATTGTTGGAGGCTCTACCACCTCTGTATTGACCCCTGAACGGAGTACCTGAACGCTTGTACCCCTGCGAGGGGAACTGCGGGCGATGACCTCCTCTGAAAGACGTGGGATTGTAGTACCCACGAAAGGGCTGATGGTAATACGGGCGCCAGCGTTGTCTGTATGGCTGATAGGAAGAGTTGGGGTGATGGCTGTATTTATTCAGCGTTTGCTTCATCTTATGGCTGTGCTCTAATTGAGAGTCTGTCTCCGGATTGAAGAGACCAGCCTCATCCATAGGGAGGTTCTCGATCAACGCGCGTTGGTTAGGAGACAACGTTGCGGACCGTAACCACGCATGTCTACGAAGCGCAACCGAGCCAGCAATAAGCTTGCCCGAGGTATCCGCTCCATGCTTGGCCAGGTCCTTCTGGAGGGTGGCCAGAGTGAGCGCCTCCTGGTGGAAGGCTCTTGCCATAGGCTGTTCGGACGCAGGGAGGAGGTCAGGTACGAGCCCATCTTATTTAACAAATAAGATTGGTAGACACTCATATATACTCCGTAATGTGCCATCCTGCCCGAAAGGCACGCTGAGGAGTAAAACTTTTTGGCCATCGCGTCAATTTTACGCCCTTCTTTGTCCGAAGGAATGGCCTGATTGCTCTGGTTTGGTTTCGGTTGAGCATCGGTGACAATAGAATTTACCTTCGGAAGCCTTGCCAGCCACGGCGTGGTGGACAGGTCGATCCGATATAGGCTCTCTGCCCGTCTGGACGTGCTGGGAACAGACGCTGGGGCAACACCAGTAACCTTTAATAATTTGACTAAGTAGGGAATGGTCGGCAGCATGGTGGATTGCTGCGCTTGTTGTTGCTCCGCCGACGTAAAGTATGGGTCCTGAACCACATCATCAGACTTGGGAGGCTGAATGCCTAGAGATCTGGCTAGTCTGATTAGCAGAGCAGAGAATTTCTTATATTCTTCCACCTGTTGGGGATCCGTTTCAGGCTCAGGAAGGAGGGGAATGGGAGTCACCTCAGAAGTGGACTCCATATCCGCCTCATCATCAGTAATAGGGAGGCGAGGAGCAGCAACTGGAAGGGAAGGGGCTTGAGTGGGAGGGGCTGGGGGGGCTGGAGGGGCCGGAGTAGGAAGGGAGGATGCCACGGATTGCGGGTCATGAGTGGCAAAGTGCCACGGATACCGGTATCCCTCTGAGGGTAGGGCTCAGGAGGATAAAATGGATAATGGGGAAAAGGAGGGGGGTAGGGAGGAGGGTATCCATAAGGATACCCATAGGGGAAATCCCAATATTGAGCTCGGTCACCGGAGCCTTCTTTAAGAGGGCTCCGTGACCGAGGTGGGACAAACCATCAAGATGAATCCCATAGTCATAGGGATAACGCTGCACGGGTGCGCGCTGTTGCAGGGGCGAACGCGCGTCACCGCAAGGCGCCTGGAAGGCAGCAGCAGCTGAAACGAGCAAGGGAGAGGGAGGCCACATGGTGCGGGCCTCCACATGCCCCCCCTCGGTATCCGGCGCTGGCTCGGCAACCGAGGTGAGGGGAGAAGCCAGATCGCGCGTTGCAGCTTTGGAAAGAGAAGAGGAAGGCCGCGCAGCGCTCGCCTCCACGTGGCGCTGCTCGGTCTCCGAGAGCGGCGGAGCAGCTCGGGGGCGCGCCACGGACACACGCGGCGGCGGGAAAGAGGCTACCGCCGTCATAGAGCAGGAGGGAGGCCGCGTGGCGCTAGCCTCCACGTGGCTTGAAAGCTCGGTAACCGAGGGTGACCGAGCCAGCAAAGAAGGAGGCTGAGGTAAAACAGGCTCTGAGGCCTGAGAAAACAAAAGGCTGGGGAGAAACTGAGGGGGAATCTCAACCCCCGAGAACTGAGTGCTGTCATTTTCAACAAACTGCAGTGCCTCAGCTGCACAAAGAGCCATTGGGGAGCTGGGGGGCGCAGAGCCATCCAGGAGCCCCATATTTCCACGTGCCATTTTATCACAAGGACTGGAGGGCAGCGACCCATCCAGGAGCCTTGGGGACTTCTGAGCCAAAGACTCTTTAGGTTTTCCCTTTGACTTGCCCAACTTGGCAGTCTTCATTTTTTCAGTTTTTTGTTTTTTCTTCCGGAGTGGCTCAATGGGCGAACCAGAGGCCAACTCACGGATGGCACCTTCAGACATAGCACTCACAGGGCTGGTATTTCCAGTCCCTGGCAACAGAGAGGGCTGACTCGCAGAACGAGGGAGCGCAGTCTCTGAGGAGAACAAGGCCTTTTCAAAAAGGGAGGCCTTCAACTTAGAATCCCTGCTTTTCAGGGTTCTATTGGAAAAAGTCCTGCATATTTTGCAGGACTGGGGGATATGCGTATCACCCAAGCAGAGGAGACATTTAAGATGTCGATCCTCTTGGGGTAAGGTTGCTCCACAATCGGAGCACCTTTTAAAGGAAAGAGAAGACATAATTCTATTCTTATCTGAATAGTCGAGGCAATCCGTGGACTTGTAACAGGAGCTAGTAGTCGAAGATCCTTTCGCTGTCAAGGCGGAAAAAGGACTGACTAGGTAGCTACAGTGGGGGATGAGGGAGGGCGGGGAGTGGGAGGGCATATGTAAATCTTTGGTTTTAGCTAGTATGTCCGAGATTCTACGCTTGCGCGGGAGTAAACCCACTGTGTGCATTTCACAGACCACACGAAGGAGAAACAGGAATAAACTATTTGAACAAATTATATGATTACTCTGTATCCAAAAAACTGAGACTACAAAGGAGGACATAAAACATAAATACCCTCCTATTTTTCAGTGAGGAGAACTTCAGATCCAATTACCATTACATTTATTGGACATGTACGGTAAACTGGCTGCCCTATGTGAGTTGATGATGACGTCTCCCCCACAATTACTTGAGAAAGCCTACTTCACAGGACTCCCCAACTACCCGGAGTTAATTTTTAGGGAATTTGGTGCATTACAGTGACAAGGAGAACCACCATGCTTCCTATTCCACTAACAGAATCTGTTCTCTCGGGTGGTGGGTCCACACCTATTTATTTAATTACAGTTCTATCTAATTACTTTTTATAATCCGTTAGACCAGACCCAACAACAGTTTCTAGAGAGGTAGCCATGTTGCAGCAACAAACAAATGAACAAACAAAGTAACACACACACACCCCTCAGCAAAACCAACAGCCACACTAACACATCTTGTGGCATTTAAAACAACAACAATACATATCTATTTTCGAAGAGAAAGCCATCTTAATATGTTTTAACATGACAATAAATGCAGGAAATCAGTATCATTTCTGCAACAAATTGGAAAATGGTTCATTCATTTGAAGAATTTAATAAAATTACAAAATGCTTTATAAACATATATCTATCATATTCCTAACATATGGATACATACTGTATTTCACAGGGAAAAATGAAGTCTATGGCTACAGTACCGTTTGCACAAGGGTAGTACTGCTGTATCCTTTTCTCCTTTCTTTTCCCTTCTAATTTGATGCAGATGGATAAACTTCAACAACCGGAATGCTTGACAGAACCTATCCTTATCTGACACTGTGGTATTTAATGTGAATTGTCAGAATTAAGTCTCAGATTTTTTTCTCATTCTTCACTGAAAACAAGCCAGACATGATCATCATTATATCTTCGGCAGCTCTAAAACTTCCTGTAATTTCACATGTCCATAAATGTAAACACAAAATGATAACCCAGTCATGTTGTATTAAAAGGGAAACTCTAGGCAGTGCCTTGAAGTAGTTTTATTATGAACCAAAGAATGAAGTATAATTCTGCTTCAAACACATCCTGTAAAAACATTTCAAGCAAGTAACCGAACCGACCAAGTTGATGAACAGAAAATTAAATTATCAAATTTAACATGTCAAATAAAGTTGGAATATACATAATGAGACACAGCAGTGCTAAAATGATACATCACCCTTGCACCTATCCTATCAAGTAGTAAATGCTGCTCAGAGATGGCATAAAGAATCAAGAGTTAAATCACAGATTAACCAAAAACACAGTTTTTAAAGAATAAATGATAAAATTAAGAGGGCCACTAATGATTTTTCTAAGCACTGTTTAATCTGTACTGCACAGAAAAGTGCTGTATGTCGACTACAATGAAATATAGTCACTGATCTTTCATTTAAGGATTATATTAAAAATAAAAAATCCAAATTAGTTCAAGTGGACTAGCATTCCAATGCCAACCAATAACAGTATATAACATATGTGACCAACAAGAAAGCACACCCATATAGAATACAGAAAAAGTCTTGATGATTTTTCTCGGTGCAAAAGATGAATGAGATCTGTAGCAACAGGGAAATGTACTTCGGGCTATATGAAGCAATAGAGCCAGGTGTCACTTTAAATAAAGATGAGATTACTTGAGCAAATGTATATTCTCAATGGGCTATTAACACAAATCATTTCCTCAGAAAACATGAATAGGTTATTTTTAAAACCTGGTTCTCCAACTTGTTACCTTTAGAAAATTATAATACTGCAAATAGAAGCAGGAGGGCTCTCCAAAATATAGTTCATTAAGGGAGAAAAAGAACAGCCCAGTTTGATAATCCAGCTAGAAACTAAAGCATTTGAAAACACTGGGCAGGAATAATATATGTTATAGTATTAATTTCACAGCAATTATGCAGAACTTTTTGATACTATTCTGTAAGGGGGAATTATCTGCGTTTTTGAAAATATAATGTAAAAACTGAAGGAACTGTTTCAAATTATCATTACCAATAGGGTATTTAAGAGACTCTTTGTCAATGGTTGCCAAATGCATGACTGTTGCACTTTTTAAAATCTTGGGATATTCCACACTACAGCTAAGGGAATAAATACCATACTGTAACTCAACAGTGTTCTTTGAAATGTTTAACAGTTTCACAAATTCTAAAAAAACATTAATATCTGTTGCAGTACCCTTTCACGATAGGTGTATGGTAGGCATCATGCCTCATGACGTCATAAGAAACCTAACACATGTAGCAGAAGCCAAGGGAAGAAGGGCTTCAGGCTTTCTGTACAAGACAGATGAATTTTGGTCAGGGATGGAGAAACATTTCCGAGGCATGGGCAACATGATACTGAAATATTAGGAGTAATAAATGCCTAAGGAGCATTCAGACAGTTCTTGATGTAGATGTTAGTAACTTTAATAGGCACTGAACGATGCATCAGAAATAATCATATTCCTACTTTTTTATTTTGAGCAGCTGTTTTAACTCAAAACAGAGGGGAATCACACTGGCAATGTAATAAGTGGCTGATAAGAGAATTTGCTTGAAATTTCAAATTGTTTACATACACAGTAGAAACTTTCATTCTAGGCTTCACAATCTGTTTGAAGTCCAAAAGCGAAGGAAAGCACAATTGAAGAGCTAGCTTTAAAATGTAAAGCCAAGATCTGTGTGAGGAAGAAAACTATATTCTTCATTAGGAACAAAGAACAAGAATGTGTAAAACATACAACCCAAACAGGTAAAGGCTAAGAGGAAGATCCTCAGACGATGCCAAAACGTTCTGCTCTTTTTCTCTTCTTTGCCTGCAAACAGGAATTAAAAGAAAGACAACAATCAAGAATCAAGAAGAATGGGAAGTCTGAGAACGTGCAGTTGTTGTTTTTTTGGCATAAAGGTAGAAAGTTATGGAGAGCATCACAAGAGTTTGATTAAGTAAGTATTTTTCCATACCAGGTTCTACACAGGGCATTGCAATTTTAAGAGGGCTCCTAACCAGGCTTAGAAATTAAGCTATAAATGCATGAGATACAGTGGCCCATTGGTTGCTTCATCTTGTTGGGTTACGAGAGAGTGCTACGCTTGGAACAATAACCACTTTACAAGCCTGGAAAGCCTTCCAGCAATAGGGAGGTGGGAAATGTAAAAGGCCAAAGGGTTAACACTCTTCTATTCATGAGAAAGGCGAGAGGGACACAGTCAAATGAATTAAATATACTCATGCGTCTCTGAGATATGCCTCTAAGTCAATACACTAGGGGCATATAAATCTTAATTTTTACTTGCACAAATAGCCTGGGGGGTAGCAGAAATCCTAATCAAGAATCTCGAGGGTAAAGGTGCCGTTTAGCATGCACAATACTAGAAAAAGACCTTTTTGTTTCAGGCACACTCTCTAAGTGACCTAACGGAAAAGCATGGAATCCCTCAGACCAGAGCTCAACCACCCCTTTCACTCAAACTGAACAGGGGGATCATTCTACTTTATTTTGTGGAGCAGTGCTTGCACAGCATCTGGCAAAGACAAAAGGCACCAAACCATATCTGAACCCTATATAAGATGCCAAAGAAAATAAACTTCCTGTATATAATACTCAGGATTCATCCAAGGAGAGTTCAGAGTCCCAAATATTGCCTCTCTTCCACAGGCAAAATGAGCACACAGAAAGACCTCTTGCACGGAAGACTATGGCTTAATACCAATCACAATAAGCATGAATACAGATTTACAGAAACAAAAGAACTGCCATACTAAAGTAGAAGGATCTCATTAAAATTAAAGCAGATAAAGCGAGAAGAAGACATTCAGAAGCCCCACAATAAGAGAATAGATTTCCCCCCACAAATAATTTACTGAGAAATGAAAGAAGCAGTATAAAAATCACAATAAAACCTTGGAAAAACTCAGAAAAATACAGAATATAAAATACAACAAAGCCCAATTGTAAACTTTTTCAAAATGTGTACTGTCAAAACAAAATGTGCATCATAGACAAAAGTAAAACAGATATGATTATTGTTATTATTTTATTTAGTCATACCCTGCTTTATCTCCCCAAAAGCAGCTTGACATAAAAGCATTAGTATACAATTTAAAATATACAAAAATGCAAACATTAAATCTTGGAGGTATCACACATTTTAAACGTTCAAACCATAGCCACTCAAAGTCATGTATGTGTTCTTTCTTTCATCTCTCTCATTGATATTAGTACAAAATGTTTAGCACCACTGGAAAATAATAATAATAATAATAAACTTTATTTATAAGTCGCTTCCCTCTCCCCAAAGGGGACTCGGAGCGGCTTACATGGGGCCATGCCCAAACCACATGGGGCCATGCCCAAGACAATAGTCCATATACCAAGGCTGTTATTTGTTTCACACACAATCCAGATTTAAAAATCATCGCGCAAACTGTGCAATGGGATAGAAACCTGGATGTAGATCTGCTGACTCACATTCAAAGTCCAGGTCAGTTGTGTAGCTAACTAGGTGATGTCAGATAAATTATAGATAAGTGTCACAAGGTTAGAGCAAAGCTTTATGGGCTTAGCAAGATAGTGATGGAAAAATCTAAAGAACCCGCTATAACTTACCGTAAATTTTATTATTTGAAAAATACAATTTAAACATACATTGGAATGACCTGATATAGTAACATTAAAGAAAAAAAGGGAGAGCATTTCTGACACAATCTATTGAAGAGCTATCTCAAACACAATATAACCAACAAGGCAGTTCAGTCCAGCTTCTCTAGATGTTTTGTACTAGGGCTACCACACTTTGATTACTGGCTGGAGATAATGGGAGTTGTTCTTCAAAACATGTGGAAGACTTTGGATTGGCAAAGCTGGTTTAATGGGATCATGGAAATGGGGGCACAGGAAAAGATAAAGGATACACAGTGCCATCTTGTGGAGTGTTTGACATGCCAATTAATCACAGAAAGCAATCTCATCTCCTACTCATGCCACTGAACAAACTTATCATCTTTGTTTTGACAGATTTACCTCTGTGTCTTCTGTGCTTCCAGTTCCAGCTGAACTTGTTACAATGCCAAACCTCTCCTTTCTCTTTTTTAGCTTCTCATCATCTTCGGTCTACAAAATGGAAGAAAGTATTTAATTGGCATTGAGGAAAAGAAAGCCATTTTGATTGCTGACTGCTTCTTCCTTGGTTGTCCCAAGTTTCACATAAAATTTGCTGGGAAAGAGATTTAACATTAAGGTGTAGCTAGTGTTTGGAATTATACAATGGACTAAATGCAACTGTTAGTTTAGATGAGCCTCTGAAACAATGAGAACTTGGTATGTCAACATTTATGCAATGTCCATGGGTTCAAGGGGTCTATGATACTTGAGACTAACAATTATAGCTAATGTGAGGAAACCTGGGAGTTGAAACCCAGCACTTTCGGGAAAGCCACACTTTGCACATTCTGCCTTAGAATTGTCAAGCTTTTTCTCAATACTCCCCCCTCCCATGAAATAGTGTGCAGAAAGCATAGAATCTGCTTTAGTACATAACATTGTTTGAGGACATGTTCCAAACACCAGAAACTGTACAATATGAAGACAATTCAGCATGAAATGGAAGGTTTTACTTCCATTTTCTTTGGAAAAATGGTTATGGATATGAGATCATGACTCAGCATTTCAGATTGTTTTAATCTGTTTGATTGATTGACATGAATTATAATGGCTTATGTGTTTAGATTGTTTTATATTCTGATGAGATGTGTTTTATTGTTTATCTGCGCATCTTTAAATTTTTGCTGGATTTGTAAGCCACCTTGAGTCTCCTCTGGGGTCGAGAAAGGCAGGGTAGAAATGAAGTAACTAAATAATAAATAAATTATAGTAGTTCACTATCACTACTGAGATATTTCCCAAAAGTATGTCTGGGGACTTTTTTCCATCTGAAAAAAATGAGACTGATGAAGATCAAGAGACTGATGTAGAATAAAGTGTAAGATCTTAGAGCTAACACTTTTTTCTGAACAAGGATGTAATAAAGATGAACCACATGAAGTACTTTGACAATACATTGAACACGAAGTACATTTGGTAAACTCAAATTTACGCTTTTCCTTTTTTTAAAGGCCACTTTTTATCTACTTACTGTGGTTTTAATATAATCATGTTTTGTTAAGTTGTCCTGTATGCCACTAATGTGTTCCATCTATTTACCAGTCTGTGTGAGCAAATAAATGTCGAGTGATGTAGGTACTATGGATTCCTTCTGTGGATGTCCCAAAAAGACTGAGGATTTTTACTCATTTAACCCTTAACCATGCTGGTAGCCTTGGTATTCAGTAATAATCAAAGCCAAAAGGCTTTCTACATCCATTAGCCAGGGAACTTCTCTTATGCTATTTACAGCTGCAGGTGATTGCTCTTTTATTGTTCTTCTCAACTCTTCATACAATGCATTCACTACTTGCCCACATTCCATATTTGATGGACTTGCACTTCTAACCATGACAGTTGTTAAAATAATAATACCCTCATATGGAGAATACTGGAGTCAAAGGGATAATGGAAGTGGGCAATGAAACAATTCTTTCACTCTGCTTGCTGGTCCCTATGAATGTCTACTTGAGTTTATGGCTTGTCACAACCAGTAAATGCCCTTGAGAATAAAAAAAACCTCCTAAAGCAAACATTGATTTTTCCATTTTCTATGCCATTGTACAGAATGGGACTTGAGCAGCCATGGATTTTGGTATCCACAGGAGAGGGGATAATCCTGGAATTAAATCCCAGTGGATACCAAGGCCCACTATACATGGTAAGAAAAAAGATGTCTGGCTGATAAAGCTCTTGTTCTCTAAATGTCACCTATATAAAAAAAATTAAAAATACTTTTTAGGTTTGATTAATTGACATTAAGCAGTTAAACAGAGACAAACAGCTCTGCTTTTTAAAACAAATGCAACAGAAAATATCAATTAACTTCCAAAGTAAGCCCAATGACATCACTGGTTCAGCAGGCAACTTTTGTCACAAACATCGTGCTTGACACCTCCTCAGCGAGTGGCAGTACTGCTTTCATTATGTCAATCCCTTACATAAATAACACCATAGCAACCAGGCTCAGCTTTATTAATTATGACATCTTCGTGTGTTGTGGCAACACGAGTAATTGAAATGTTTAATTAAAAATGCAGTGGTTTCTTGGGGAGTTCTCACAACAGCAGCAGTTGTTACTTTAACAGACCACAGATATCCTTTTTGTGGAAGTATAACACTTCATAATATTTACTGCTAACTTTATTGGTTTTGCCAATTCTTTTGTCACAAGATACATGTCATACTTGGATTTTCTACTTCGATACACCTTGTAATAAAATAATGAAATAATAGGAATAAGAATTTTAAATTGTATTATATGATCTACAGATGTGCCACTGAAGTACTTTTTGCATACATTAGTTTGGCTGGCGAGATATCTCAGCAGACAGAATGCCCAAAATGATGACGAAATAGGAGTTTATAGGCTACAATATAGATCCTGAATATCTCTGGACTTAACCTCACTAATGATTTTGGTCTGGAAGAATGTGCCAATTGTGGAATTTAAACTACATGATGCTGACAGGTTGAAATAGTGAATATCTGGTCCAGCTATTCCAGCGGAATATGCTAATTCTAATGATTCTTATGATATGGCACAAAGCAGATATGAATTTGGAACATGATTAACTTTACTGGACATTCTGGGCAATCTGACACAGGGCAATCAGTAGCATTACTTTGTGCCTGGGAGTCTATCCCTAAAAAAGATTAATATATGGACATAATTCTAGTCTTCTTTCTCAACAAGATACAGCATATCAACTATCTTTTAAGAAAAGCTATTGTGTGGCTTAAAATGTACTATGAGCTGAGAAGAGTAGAACCAGTAACATATTTCTTTGTTATTGCTGCTAGAGTGCAAATGCTATTTCTGTGTTTTACTTGCGCATGCATTTTTATCCTTGTGCAAAAACTAATTGAATAAATAAAGCCATATTTTTTAAATTTTCATAAAAATTAAGCTATGATAAGAATAAGACAAAGCTAGGCAAAAGCAAAATACAATGAACAGAAAGGAAAAGCATAGACTGAAGACGCCATTCCTGGTTGTTGTTTTATATGACATTATATTTGAACAGAAGCTTAGAAACCCTTTTTGATCAGAGAACAGAAACTGCAAAACTGATACATGTAGTAGCTTCCTTATCTATAAATCTCAAACAGATATACACAGAAGTGACTTGAAGGGACACAACAGCAGCAACAACAACTCAAATAATAATTATTCCTTCTCTCAAAACTGATTTGCACATGAAACAATCAATACATTCAAACCCCCATCCCCCGCACTCTTTCACAGCTTAAATGGTATAAGATAAAGATTGTACTAAAAATCACAACACGTAGTTTGCAGATGCCACAGTGCTGCTGGTCCATGTAAACATTTTTCTTAAAAGGTATAATAGTTTATAAATATACAGTCTGTATCTACTTGGTGTAAAGGAATATGAAGAAAATAAATATCAACCTTAAATGAATGAATGGATAATCCAAGGCACGTGAGAGTAGCGGAGGGTTTTATTTATTTTTGCAGTAACCCACTATAATCACCCCACCCCCATCCAATGCCTTAAGGAAAAGTGTGTAACAATCCCACTAAATCAACACTGTTCTAATGATCTCACTCACTTGACCCCCTAGCACACCAGTGTCAGATGCAAACACGCTTACAATAAACTTCACTCCATCTTTAGCTCCTCACTGACAGGTTTTGATTCATGGGGTGCTGAAACCCATCTGAGGAAAATTACCTCTATCAAAACACTGCTATCTCAGCATTTATCAAGCTCTGCTAGAGCCCTGGGGCAAGCTCGAATATGCACATGAGCATTTGTGTATTTGAAATGGGGGGTGGAAGCTGACCTTTACTGTGAAGTGACAGATACATTTTTTTACATTTTCTTTTTGCAGAGAAACTCTGAGTGGACAATATCTGCCTAGATTATCTTGCTTCATTTCAAATTAATTTGGAAATGAGTTTGCATCCTGATTTTGAAAACCAGGCAGAACAACAACAATAATAATCTGACAGCCTGGCACTCTGAGGAATTTCACAGGTACTTCATACTTTATAAAAAATAAGATACGATTTAATCTTGAGTAAGCCACCCCCTCTCCCTCCAAGAAAAATAAGATGTACCTAATCTCCTGTCTACTTCCTCTCCATGTGACCAGCAAGACAGCTTTGGAGAAGCAGAGGGGAGCTGCCTTGCTGGTACCTGGGAGTGGGACCAGGAAGTACACAAGAAGGAGATTAGGTACATCTTAATTTTCATTGGTTTGGAGGGGAAAACAGGGAGTGAGATGTCGATGGGAATCACCCCATTCCCCAACATGCCAAACTGGCCTCAGCACAGCTGGGCTGTGAGGCTAGTGTCTTGCTGCAGAGGTGGCAGCACCCTTGCCTAGCCATAATATAAGTCTGAACTAGCATTTTTCATGCCTGTTCTATCTGCATTTTGTGCCTGTGAGGAACTGCCTTTCAAAAATCATAGGTGACACAGGATTGTACAAGAAACAGGTATTTTATCACATGCACAATTTTCCTATGCTTGCCTTATGATCCAAATTTCCTTTTGCTGCTGTATTTTGTTGTTGTTGTTGTTCATTCGTTCAGTTGCTTCTGACTCTTCGTGACCTCATGAACCAGTTCACGCCAGAGCTCCCTGTCGGCCGTCACCTCTCCCAGCTCCTTCAGAATTAAGCCAGTCACTTCAAGGATACCATCCATCCATCTTGCCCTTGGGCCCCTCTTCCTTTCTCATTCCATTTTCCCCAGCATCATTGTCTTCTCTAAGATTTCCTGTCTTCTCATGATGTGGCCAAAGTACTTCATCTTTGCCTCTACTATTCTTCCTTCCAATGAGCAGTCGGGCTTTATTTCCTGAAGTATGGACTGGTTGGATCTTCTCATGGTCCAAGGCACTCTCATAACTTTCTTCCAACCCCACAGCTCAAAAGCATCTCTCTTCCTTTGCTCAGCCTTCCCTCTGGTCCAGCTCTAACATCCGTGACTACAGGGAAGATCATTGCTTTATGCGGATCTTTGTTGCCAGTGTGATGTCTCTTTACTATTTTATCGGGAATGGTCATTGCTCTTCTCCCAAGAAGTAAATGTCTTCTGATTTCCTGGCTGAAGTCTGCATCTGCAGTAATCTTCGCCCCTAGAAATACAAAGTATGTCACTGCCTCCATATTTTTCTCTCTCTATTTGTCAGTTATCAATCAGACTGGTTGCCATCATCTTGGTTTTTTTGATGTTTAACTGCAACCCAGCTTTTGCACTTTCCTGTTTCACCTTGGTTATAAGGCTCCTCAGCTCCTTCTTGCTTTCAGCCATCAAAGTGGTATCATCTACATATCTAAGGTTGTTAATGTTTCATCCAGCAATTTTAACTCCAGCCTTGGATTCATCAAGCCCCGCACATCACATGATGTGTTCTGCATACAAGTTGAATAGATTGGGTGAGAGTATACAATCCTGTTGTACGCCTTTTCCAATCTTGAACCAGTATGTTGTTCCATGGCCTTACTGTTGCTACTTGGTCGTTATAGAGATTCCTCAGGAGAGAGACAAGGTGATTTGGTATGCCCATACCATCAAGAACTTGCCACAATTTATTATCATTCACACAGTCAAAGGCTTTAGAATAGTCAATAAAGCAGAAATAGATGTTTTTCTCCAACTCCCTGCCTTTCTCCATTATCCAGCGGATATTGGCAATTTGGTCTCTCGATCCTCTGCCTTTTCTAAACCCAGCTTGTATGTATTGCTGGAGTCTTCATTGGAAGATCTTGAGCATTACCTTACTGGCATGTGAAATAAGTGCCACTGTATGAAAGTTTGAGCATTCTTTAGCATTTTCCTTTTTTGGTATGGGGATATAAGCTGATTTTTTCCAGTCTGATGGCCATTCTTGTGTTTTCCATATTTGCTGGCATATGGCATGCTTCACCTTGACAGCATCATCTTTCAAGATTTTGAACAGTTCAGCTGGGATTCCATCATCTCCTGCTGCCTTGTTAGCAATACTTCTTAAGGCCCATTCAACCTCACTCCTCAGGATGTCTGGTTCTAATTCACTCACCACACCGTCAAAACTATCCTCAATATTATTATCCTTCTTATACAGATCTTCTGTATAGTCTCTCCAGCTTCTCGTGATCTCTTCAACTTCTGTTAGGTCCCTGTCATCTTTGTTTTTAACCATGCCAATTTTTGCCTGAAATTTACCTCCAATGTTTCTAATTTTCTGGGAGGTCTCTTGTCCTTCCAATTCTGCTGTCTTCTTCCACTTCCATGCATTGCTTGTTTAAAAATAGTTCCTTATCTCTTCTGGTTAACCTCTGGAATTGTGCATTTAACTGGGCATATCTCCCCTTATCACTATTTCATTTTGCTTTCCTCCTTTCTTGGGCTACTTCCAGTGTCTCAGCAGACAACCATTTTGCCTTCTTGGTTTTCTTTTTCTTTGGGACGTACTTTGTTGCAGCCTCTTGAACAATGTTGTGGACTTCTGTCCATAGTTCTTCAGAAACTCTATTTATTAAATTGTGTCCCTTAAATCTGTTCTTCACCTCAACTGCATATTCACTAGGAATGTTAGTGAGATCATATCTCACTGGTCTGTGTGTTTTCCCTGATCTCTTTAGTCTGATTCTAAATTGAGCAATAAGAAGTTCGTGATCTGAACTACAGTCAGCCACAGGCCTTGTTTTCACCGACTGGATGGATGTCCACCAAAAAGGATGTAGTCAATCTGATTTTGGTGTTGCCCATCTCGTGAAGTCCATGTATAGAGCCGTCTTTTAGGTTGTTGGAAGAGAGTGTTCGTTATACACAATGAGCTTTCCTGCCAAAATTCTATCAGCCTACGCCCTGCTTCATATTGTTGTCCCAGACCATGCTTGCCTGTGATCCCAGTTGTCATTAGACTTCGTACCTTAGCATTCCAGTCTCCTGAAATGAAATAATGTCTCTTTTTGGTGTATTATCCAGTAGGTGCTGAAGATCCTCATAGAACTCATCTACTTCTGCTTCTTCAGCTATTGTATATACTTGAGCATAATGCAGCATCTAATGTAATGCACACCTTGATTTTGAAGTTGTGCATTATAAAAAAAAGATTTTCAGAATGTAATGTGCACAACGGCACACATATTGTATCAGGGAGACAGGCAGCATGAATGAGGCCAGTTGAGAAGCCATGCCCCTTTGTCAGGAACCAGCCTCACAGTTCCCAACTGGCCTCATTCATGATGCCTCCTAAAATTTGTTACCAACTTTAATTTCCCAGATACTATAAGATTCCTTTTCATATCAATATCCATGCATCCTTAACAGAGAAAAAAGATCATTCTCAACCAAAACTACAACAGAATCCAGCCAATTTAGGATGACTGGTGTTGTGTAAAAGAATTGGAACATCTACATAGACGAGTTATTCCAAAAGGCAGGTGAATCAGCTCTGTGGTAGCTAAATGACGCATGGAGGTTGAGATGCAGCCTTGAACCATGTTAACCCAAGTTGTGGTTGCTCTGAATTCTCCCTGATAATCCGGAGCAGACCATGATTTTGGGCTCAGGTAAACGATGGGTCCAGTTCTGGGACAGAATCAACCAGAACCTTTTACACAATCATCCTGTAGTCCCTGACTCAGGTGGCCCAGGGACACACAATGGCACTTACTGCCCCGCCCCCCACATCTGTTCATTGTAACTTTCACAGTTCATGGGCACAACACGCTAGTGTTGGTGGCTCATCACCAAAATGGTACTAGCTGGAGTGATTGGGAGATTGGAGAAGGGAGGGGGAAAACAGGGGCTGATTTCCTGTTACTGACTTCCTTGCTCCTGCATCACTTTGGTGCTCTGGAAAAAGTTATTCCAGGTGATAAGCAACTGACAGTTGTTATGTCATGCCTGCTGGCCAGTGAGATGACAAGGGGTATTAAGTGTGGCCACCGGATAGCTAGCACTTCCTCCTGCTTGTACAGCAGCTGGGGAGCAGCCAGTCAAAATCATTCCAGAGCTACAAGATATTATTTTACTGACACAAAAACACAGTATGTCACAGCAAACAAGATCTATATGCTGGATTTCGTATCATAAAATCACAAGTCGAACACTTCCCAAGCCTCTAGGACTGTGTGATGATGATGATGATTATTATTATTTCAGACATTTATATCCTGTTCTTCTCACCCCCGGAAGGGACTCAGGGTGGCTTGCAACCAGCAACCATCAGATGCCAACAACAATAAAAACACTTTAAACATTAATTAAAACATCATCAAAAGTTAAAAAGACCATTTAAAAGAGACAAATTTAAGTCCAAGTCCAGTCATAATTCAAAATCCATCCATTGTCAATCATATGATTCCTTTATAACTGTTACTGCTGCGACTGCTGCTCAAAAGCTTGGTCCCACAGCCATGATTTCAATTTCTTGTTGAAGGACGGGAGAGTAGGGGCTGGCCTGATTTAGTTAGGGAGTGTGTTTCACTGACGATATATTGCAAATATATCTTTTCATACTGACACAACAGTACATGTGAAAAAATATCTTGGAGTCTTTGTTGTTTATTCTTTCAGTCACTTCCGACTGTTAGTGACCTCATGGACCAGCCCATGGCTCCCTGTTGGCTGTTCAAGGATACCACCTATCCATGTTGCCCTTGGTTGCCCCCTATTCCCTTTTCCTTCCATTTTCCCCAGCATCATTATCTTTTCTAAGCTTTCCTGTCTTCCCATTATGTGGCCAAAGTACTTCATCTTTGCCTCTAATATCCTTCCCTCCAGTTGGGCATTATTTCCTGAAGTATAGACTGGTTTGATCTTCTTGCAGTCCAAGGCACTCTCAGAATTTTCCTCCAACATCACAGTTCAAATGCATCTATCTTCTTTCGCTCAGCTTTCCTTATGGTACAGCTCTCGCATCTATATATTACTACGGGGAATACCATTGCTTCAACTATGTGAGGTTTCGTTGCCAGTGTGATGGCTCCAATCTTCACTATTTTATCGAGATTGGTCATTGCTCTTCTCCTTGGAGTCTTAATAGATCACAAGTTGAACATGAGCCAATAATGTGATACAGCAGCAAAAAAACACAATGGGATTTTGGGCTGCATCAATAGTGTCTTTGGTCAGGTCTCACCTGGAATACTCTGTCGAATTCTGGGCACTACAATTTAAGAGAGACATTGAGAAGCCAAAACACATCCAGAGGAGGGCGACCTATGAGGAGTGGTTTAAAGGGCTGGGTATGTTTAGTTCGAAGAAGAGACAGTTGAGAGGAGATATAATAACTATGTTTAAATATTTGAAAGGAAGAGAGAGCAGGCTTGTTTTCTGCTGCCTTGGGGACTAGGACTAAGAGCCATGGGTTCAAATTATAGGAGAGGAGATTCAACTTGAGCATTGGGAAGAATCTCCTGACCATAAGAGCTGTTCAACAGTGGAACTCTCTGCCTCAGAGTGTGGTGGAACCCCCTTCTTTGAAGGCTTTTAAACAGAGGCTGGGTTGTCATCTGTCAAGGGTGCTCTAATTGTGCTTTTCCTGTATGGAAAGGGGTTAGACCGGAAGGCCCGTGTAGTGTCTTCCAACTTGATTATTCTATGATTTGATGACATTCCAGACTAACATGACTATGCCTTTAAATTCTACCCCAATGAATACTGATGTCATATGAAAGAGGTCAGCAAGAAGTACTGAGCTTGTACTCTATATTCTTCCTAGACTAGTGAAGGACTCCCTTAAACGTATTCATCCTAAATATGGGGTGTTTCTTTTAGGCATAATTTTCATGATTTAATCTCAAAAAAAATTTTTCTTGTTCATTTCCAGTTTTAATACTCCTTCCATGCATCAATCCATGCAGATAGTAAATATACTTAATGCAACAAATAATGACAGTTTCAAGTTGTACAGTGGATATACATTTTTCACTATTTTCAAGGTTTTGTTGCAAGTAACAGCTTCATTAATTATTACAGATCACAAATTTTGTGAGCAAGTAGCATTGAATTTTCACTATACTATCCTAAGATTCTTAAATTACTTCTAATTTGTCTTGATAAAAAGTGGGTGGGGGTCAAGGTGCAGGAGGAGAACTTACTGGAGAACAGAAGGACTGCAGCTGTTTCTGGAACGAGTAGCAGGGAGGTGGCTGACAGAAAATACATTGCTCATTAGAACTTTTATTTTATGGAGGGTGACAAGGCTGTTCTCTTACTTTAGCTTACATAGGCTACCTGACAAATTCTTTCAAAGCAAAATCCAAAGAAATCACAGAACACTTAGATACGCTATTAAGTGTATTTTCAAATGTGTGCACAATGATCTACCAAACAGGTCCACATACACTCACAACTAGTTCTATGTTTGAGTAAGTTAACCGGGGAAGAGTAGAAGGGAAGGGAGGTTGGGGCTGGTGATAGAAACTCATAAAAACTAAGTACATCTCTTTATAATATGTGCTTTGATGAGGATTAAATGAAGTCAATTGTTTTGCATTATAAAATAACACAAAAAAGGAACAATAAAATGTGAAAATATGTTCCTGCCCAGAGTGACACTCACTACTAAATGTATGAGTCAATTTCCATCTTTCTAAAAGTATTTTACATCAATATTATATAATGAGGGTAAGTTTTCTACAGGTGCCTGACTACTCTAAAGGCATTAGATACCATCTAATCTTGGAAGCTTAAAGCAAGGCAGGTTTTGCTGCTTAATATTGGGTGGGAAACCATCAATGAATATAAGGTGCTGTATGATATATTTTAAGAGAACGAAATGACAAAACAACCTCTGAGTATTACTTGGTGATGGAAATCTTATGAAATTCCTGAGGTCATAGTTGACAAGCAATTTGAAGACACACACACAGAGGTTTGCTTCCCTCACTGCTTTCTTCAATTGTTATAAGCAAAATTATTTTTATGATCCATTAGTGTTTACACACATGTCCATTTGAGAAAAATTATACATGCAGATAAAACAAGCATTGCACTATATCCTTTTATTTCAGAAAGATTATTATAGGTAGTCAAGATTATCTGCCACAGCTAAACCTAACAAGTACAGAAGGCTTAAAGATCTAATGATGAAGAGGATGGCTGCATTATAACTGAGGTTAGTCACTGAGAAACACATGAAAAAAGGAAGCCCTATGCTTCTTGGTGTCCTAATACTGTAATAAAAAACAGTGAAGTAATTTTTTTTGTCTTTGGAAAAAAATGTTTACAGACATGTTTGATTAGGCACATGACAAGAGTCAAGTATTTTTCTAGAAACTGCATGGAAATTAGTTAGTCTATAATGTACCACAATATAGTAAAATCTGCACCCAATATCACATAACACTATATGCTTTCCCCAACTTATCTATTTTAGGACAAAAAGGCAAATTTGTGGGATAAACCCACAAATATCACTAGCTGTCCTTTGATGTATTCCAATGCTAGTCATTTATAATACACTAAAATGTAATTGTATATTACTATTCTAGCTGTTTCAGTATCTGAAAACAGATATTGAAAACAGCTAGAATGGTTTCAATATCTGAGAAAGGAGCCCCCGGTGGCGCAATGGGTTAAACCTTTGTGCCGGCAGGACTGAAGACCGACAGGTTGTAGGTTCCAATCTGGGTAGAGCACGGATGAGCTCCCTCTGTCTGCTTCGGCTCTCCATACGGGGACATGGGAGAAGCCTCCCACAAGGATGGTAAAACATCAAAACATCTGGGCGTCCCCTGGGCAACGTCCTTAGAGACGGCCAATTCTCTCACAACAGAAGCAACTTGCAGTTTCTCAAGTCGCTCCTGACACGAAAAAAAATAAATCTGAAAACAACACTTACAAGACAGAACTATGACTCAAAAATAGGGTCTTTAGCATTTAGGTTACATCAAAATGATCTACTGTATATGTCACATCAAAATGTCCTTGGAGGTCAATCTGAAATGTATATGTGTAGTAAAATTCAGAGCTCAGATGAAGGTAGACAATAAACTCAAGGTAATCAATCTCAATTGCTTCCTTTATGACACCTATTCAACATTCTGGCTCATTCTGCTTGACTAATGTAAATTGAAAAATATGTATTCAATATATTTTTGTGTGTTCTTTTTAAGAACTGCAGAGCTACCTTTATGGCTGTTACGGCATGCTATAACAACAGAGTTCAAAACTCTCTTTCTGTTAAACTATTCAGTTTGCTCCTTTGGAAAGTGCAATTTTGACTTTTAGACAAAGAAAATGTACTCTAAGGTACTCTGACATAAGGTAGCTGCTCTGTTTCCAGTATAGAGAAAATATGTTTTTGAAATGACAGGTGAATAAAAAGCATATGTCTCAAATAAAGTATCTCAAGAGAAAGTCCTCTAAGATGGTTTGTGCAGTTAGTAAGATGCTTATATTGGAGTACAAAGAAGATATAACCCTAAGATTCTAATAGATCGATCTCTAACCTGAGAACAGCAGCACTGAAATATGGTAATGCAGTGATTTCCCCTTGATGACTATTACTCCACTCAGTATTTTAATCTTCCAAGAGCCCAAGGTCCTGCAATATGTTGATTTTTAGCTCAATGTCTGTAACACACACAGAGGAACAAATTATGTTTTGTTGCCAGTTTGTCATCAAGCCATCACTATGAAAGCAAGCTCAAGCAAACAACTGTACCCTGCAAATGTATGATAGCTGGAAATGGAAGCAAATGCATCATTTTTTGTTGTTGTCAACCTCTTCATTTCTTCAGGTGTCCCTTTAAAAATTTACAACAGCATGACATTATCATGAATTGTGTTTTACAAGACAATGGGAGGAGATATATAAAAATGAACCCTTCTGGCCACCACCCCTGTATCTCCACCAAAGCATGACGGATGGCAGGATGAAAAGCAGAGCCTGCAGGCTTTCAGGCGATGGTAGATTAATGATGACATGGCCTTGACCTCCAAAAGGTAAAGGTTATGAAACACTCATGAGTAGCTGGCTTCCAATTTCATACCCAGAGGGTGAATGACAGCAACTGATAGTTTTGTTCTTCAAAATACTCTAATATTGGGATACACAGCTGTCACACACCTTTTTGAAATTCATCCCAACATATTTATACCTCCTTGTTCTTTTCCCTAGTGGATGCTATTCTGTGTTTGTGTGCATTGGCAACATGGATAACACACAGCAACAAATATTTAGCAGAAGCCAGATAGTAAACAGTTTCAGTATAAGCATCTTTTGAAGGAGGTGACTTTCCCTTCATGTCTCTAAAATGATGGTTTGCAAACCATAAAAGGGGTTTAGCTATACATGGCACGTACACTGTGATCAACGGGACAAGCACAATCAAGAAGCTGTTGGTTTTATAGGCTTCAATACTGCCTACCTTCCTGCCCAGCTCTTTACAAAAGCCCAAAGAAAACGTGATTGATTTCCTCCTTTCAGGACTAGTCAGTCAAATCATCACAGTCCTTTAATCTCAAAGCCCAGGAGAAAGTCAAACACTGAGCAGTTCTTCCCATTCCCTAATAAGTCATGTTTCACTAAGAATTCTATGCAGTTGAACCCTGATATGTTGACACTGGAACAAGATCTTTTCAAATCCTCCAAAGTATCATTTGGAAATAAAGTTATGAATGTGTAGTACTTTTGAATAAGGTTATGCTTTTGTCTGTATATAGATGGTCGATAGGTTCACATCACAGTATGCTAAAAACAGAATTTATTTCTTTAAATTATTTCTACCCCAATGATCTCCCAATATGGGGCCCAAGTCAGTTTACAACAAGGCTAAAAGAAGATAAAGCCAAAAGAACCAAAACAAAACAAATTCCTTGATGAAAAAAACCCCCAAACAATTAAACAAGACAACACATTCAAATACATTTTTTTTGGAAGTATACAATAATTTAAATATATGATTAAAGTACCATCCTCCCTCAAGAATGACTGTCCACATTTGGCTATCTATCAGATGTTTAAATAAAAAATATCTTTGCCTATTGGCAAATTGACAATACAGTCGAGCCTCTGTAAAAGGGGGTTTATACAGGGAGACACTACTAAGAAGGCTTGCTCCTGTATTTTCACCAGAACAGATGGTAAACAATTACAGGATTTTCCTACCATACTGTGACACTATTCACATATAGTACAAAACGGAATGGCGATTATATATTATTACTCTCATGGATACACAACATAGATTTTCAAAGTTTTAAGGGTGGAAAAACTAACGGAATTTACTTTTCTGTTGCTAATGAAGTTGGAATAGAATCACCTGTCTTTTATTGCTCTTTGTCCCTAATTGCTGCACAGGGGAGAGGTCTCTGCCTGCATTGAAATCATTCAATATCACATGAAGTGATAAGATCTCAGCCTATGACTCTAAAATCATCATCATCATCATTTTTCTTCCATAAGATTTATAACATTTTTGACGAATGAAGAAGCCAGTGAAGCTTCAAATACTTGCATAATGGTATATAATGTTTTAGAGCTGAACCTCCAAAGTATCGCTACTTGTGGATTGTGCTGTATTTTGCTGCATGGCCAACACAGTTCTCCCTGAATATTGTTTTCCTGCATATACAAAAGTTGCAATCAACAACAAAATTTAAGAATGTGACCATTCCAGTGTGACAAAAATATAAGTCTAACTGTGAATACATGTGGTGTAAAGATCTTAACAACCAGATTTTATTTGACACAAGTGTTCAACCTAAACATACACCTCTGTTGACAGTATGGGGTGTATGTGTGTGTGTGTTCAAAGACAGTGATATAACTTTCTCCGTTTCTTCTTTATTTGACTCTTCCAGCCATGAAAAAGAGAAAGCTTAAGAGATCAAAAATTGTATGAGGTGTTGAATTTGTTAAAGGGCAAAGTTCTGAGAGACTCAGCAATTTTGAAAGCTCTTTGTGTCAAAATACCAGGGCTTCACAGATAAAAGTTTATGCTTGCTCCAAACGGGATCAGCAGGGGAGTGAGACACAAAAAAAAGTCACAGTCCTGTGTTAAGCGCACACCTGCAACTTCCAGAGTTTAATTCTGAAGTTGAAAAGCATTCTTTTGCCTCTACGACGTCAGTGGATGAAACATACGTATAAGGAATGCCACAAAGAAGAGTGAAAGAGGCATCTCAAGTGAAGAGTGAAAAAGAGAAAAGCATCTTCGGAAACATTTAATAACATAATGACTATACCAAACAATAACTCGTATGCTTAACTGCAACAAATATTAGCTTTTGAAGACAAATTTCATACTTATTACCCACTCTGAAGGCATGATCTGATAATACACATCACAGAAGTTGGATAAGCCAGTTATATAGTTTAACGTATTGTTCTATGTGCCTTTAAGCGAACATCCTGATCCAACAAAGAAATTTCTGGTGCACAGAATGCAGAATTAAACATGCACTCAGATCTAGTTCACAATTTTCATCCTACTGAATTGATAAGATAAGACTTTAGTGAAGAATTCCACTGTTACCTATGCCCTGAATTAGATGGTTTAAAATGTGACATAAACTTTTTTTTAAAAAAGTATAGGTTTTAAAGTAAGTCATTATGTGTCGCAATGAAAAAAAAGCCAAAAAAATCAAGAGGGCCTGAAGAGTGTTGTAAAACATCTGTACAATACACAAACATGACCTGGTTAATTCTTTGTTATTCCAGATGTTGGGCCATAATTTAGAAACAGAGAAGGTACAGCCATGGAACTTCATTTCACACTTTCACTTTTGCAACCTCTGACCCCCAATTTTCAATTGCTTTTTGTCACAATTTGCTGAACAAAATGACCTCAAATGCTAGAAAATTGCCTTCAAATGCAGTGTTTTATCTTTCCCTTCTATCCCTTGAAGTCACCAACATTTGTTCTCAGCCCAAAAACTTGAAGTACCAAGAGGTCTTTTCCAGGGCACGATAATCAGATGGTGCCATCAGGTAAAGGAAGCTGGACAAAGTTTGGCCCGTGCCCTCCTTACAGTTGCCCATCTTTACAATTTTTGCCATCAGAATCCATCTTGCAATGGCCAAGAGAACTAGCCAAGTCTATTTCAATTAGTCAACTTCTTATTTTATTCCACGTCACTTTTAATGTTGCTCTTTTTATATAATATGGAAGATGACTGGTTGAGGGGGAAAGATATAAGCCAATTAAATAAAACAAATTTCTGTTTAAATGATAAAATATTTTTTCAGAAAACAAAGCAGAAATGAATACTGTTATATGTCAAAGAGGTCACCAAGTATGAGTGTGGAGGAAGCCATGACTAGGTTTAACTAATTATTATTTTGAATGGTTTTTTAAATTCTAAACAACTGGAATTTGGTGTACACAATAACTGGCAGTTCAGATTTTATCTCAACAATTTAAATACGTTTTTAATACCATGTAATTTGCCATGCCTTTCTGAACAGTAGTCCACAGTTTCTTCAGGTCTATATGAGCCCACATCTACATTGCGGAAGTAGAAAAGACAGGACCATAGCTTGGAATTAATGCATAAGTTGAACTGACAAGTTAATAATTTAATTAGTGGTTTCATCTAATAGTTTTTCAAATTAAGATTAGAATGTTAGAATGTGTTGAATGAATGACTCTCCTGTCACGGAAAATTCTGCTGTTTGAGCTGAAAGAAAGGTGTTACATAGATGGCAGGGAAGAGAAGGGAGAAAAGTTTCTGGACCCCGGAATGTCTACCTGAAGGAAGGCATTTCGGGTCTTTCTGGGAAAGCACACACATTGTGACTGCCTTTATTAATTTCTTTACATCCACTGATTATATTCTAGATTGATTTATATTTGATATTACTGTGTGATATGTAATTATTATATATAATATTATGTGGAGTGATCTGCATTGCATTATTTTTAATTTTTATATAGCATATTTCATGTGCCTGGAAGTTTACATAAGCAGTGTACAGTAGGAAAAGATGATGGTAGTGTTGAAGAGCATTAAATCAAGCAGATGTTGATTGCTGTTCTCTCTCTGTGGGGAAAAAAGGAGTGGCAGCTGGGTTCGAGGGAGGGCCTTTCATCAATTGTTGGGCCTCGGAGTGATGGAGCTACTCTGCAAAATTCTTTCCATAACTTTAAAATGGATGAAAACATCCAAACAGTTGTATTTGTAATAATTCACTTTGCTGTGCTAGGAGAAGGTACAAAGTAAATTGAAAAGTTTTTCAACATCTTGACTCATTCATCAAAATGGAGACTAGTTAGGAAATCAGACAACATCTAAGATGTGAAAGGACAGGTGATGACCTTTAAAGCCCTAAACAGTTTAGGCCCCACCTATCTCCACGATTGCATCTTCCCCTATGAACCGGCACAGACTCTTAGATCTACGAGGAGGCTCTTCTCTCGCTCCCACCACTGTCTAAAGTGTGGCTGGTGGGGACAAGGGAGAGGGCCTTCTTGGTGGTGACCTCCCGCCTCTGGAACACATTCCCCAGAGAAAATACAAGCCCTGTCACTAACCTCCTTCCGCAAGGACCTGAAAACCTGGTGGTTCCATCAGGAAATTGGAAATGATCCCCACTCTGCACTCTACACATTTCCCTGGCCCTTTGCTACCTCATTGTACTAGCCTTGGTCCAGCCTTAATATAGCTATTCAGCAGGCCCTGGAAACAAATAGCCCCAGCACCACCCTGGCTATTAGTTAGGTTCCTGTCCTGCACTTTACCCACTTCCTCAGCCCTATGTTTCACCGTTGGCCCAGCCTTCTTATAGTTGTGCAATAGGCCTTGAAAATAAATAGCTCCAGGTCCCACCCTGACCATCAGGCAGGACCATGCTTGCACTTTACCCACTCCCCGGGCCCTATCCTACTTCGTTGTACTTGCCCAGCCCTCTCATAGCTGTCAAGGCCCACTCTGGAATTCTGGCCATTGGAAGCTGAGCTTGCCTGATGGAATTAGTATTGAACTGGCTTTTAATTTTAAATATGTATGCCTGTTATATAGTTTTATGTTTATGTTTTTATAAGGATTTTCCGTATGTTTTATGTCGGTAATTGCAATACTTTACCTATATTGGAAACAGCCCTGAGTCCCCTTTGGGAGACAGAGCGGTATACAAATAAAACATTATTATTATTATTATTATTATTATTATTATTCAAGGCACTGTCATTAAATTAAAGCTGACTAAATGAAGAATATAAAAAACAGAATTGAAGATATGGGGAAACTGGCAGGACTCCTATATAATAAGCAGAGGTCCTTGCTGCTTATATCATACAATTTTTGAGTCCTAAAAAATTCTTTCAAAAGTGACATTATTCCAAACAAAGTTTTCTCTGCAAGATTTCTATTTTTACAATTTATTTACATTTCTATAGCCCACACTGAAAAGTATATTGAAATCTATGCTAGACATCAAAATATATATTTTTTAAACTAACATCACAGCAATGTACACATTGGCACTCTAAGGCCTACAGATCCTGGTCTACATAAATGCCTCGTTCTCTGTCAGTATTAGACAAATGTTTAACCAAACCCCAACAGCTTGATGAGGGGATGACAGGAAAATTACAGACAATGATAGAAATTCTGGCATTGCTGACACTTTATTTGAGCAAAAAGGAGGACGCTATTAAAAATCCCTGGAAAATGTTTGTGCTGTAAATTAGAACTTTCTAAGAGTCTAATTATGAATTCTAAAGAAAAGTGCTGCACTTGGTTTCAGAACTACCCTTAGGTATACATACTCCCCTCCTCTTTTCTCACTTTAGGAGTTTTTAAAATGTGACTTTGTTTCTCTGGTTAAAAGTAAAATAGAATCTTGAAGCCTAGGAGTGAGAGCACAGTTCTCCATTCTTCCCCTGGTTGCTCCTCCAAATTCCTGCAGCCAAGTGGTTCAACAGTCCCTGAATGGCACACATAATGACATCATTGATTGAACTATAATAGAAGGGAAAGGGGGGCTGGGGAAAAAGATGTATTTGTGTTACAGACAAAAGATAAGTTCTGTTTCACAGCAGGGACAAATGAAGAACCAGATGACTGGACAGAGTGAGGTCGCAGAGTACCCCTTGCCATTGTCTTTGCTTTAAGCAACCCTTCCATTACTCCCTAAAGGTTTGTTAGGGGCTCAAAATCCTTTTCAAATGGCACCATGAAGAAAGGAAAGAACAGGAGCCCTACTGACCCTTCAAAACTCTCTCATTGTTTATTTTTAAAATATCATGTATTGTAAGCAGAATGAATGATATAAACAGTAATATGAATTTAAACCTAAACACAGAATATGACAAATATCAATAGAAATGCATTAAGAGAAAGTATTTGACTTTCTCTCAAAAGTATATTCTATACATACTGTATTTCATGTGTATGTAACTCCAACAAATACTAGAAATCACTCACAGGTACTTGGACCATCCATCTTAGGAGTGCCCTATTTTGAGAGACTAAGAGGATGACTTTGAAGTGTTTGAAAAATCTGACTGAGATAATAAGGTTCATTGAGTCGAAAGTTCCAGGATTATATAGGTTGAGCATCCCTTATTCGGAATTCTAAATCCAAAATATTCCAAAATCCAACTGTCTACACAGGTGGCTTAGACAAGTAATACCTTTGCTTTGTAATAGTTGAATATGCATAAAATTATTTAAAATATTGAATAAAATTACCTTTAGGTCATGTGTGTAAGGCAATGTTTCTCAACCTGGGGGTCGGGACCCTTGGGGGGTCGCGAGGGGTTGTCACGAGGGGTCATCAAAGACTATCAGAAAACACAGTATTTTTTGTTGGTCATGGGGATTCTGTGTGGGACGTTTGGCCCAATTCTATCGTTGGTGGGGTTCAGAATGCTCTTTGATTGTAGGTGAACTATAAATCCCAGCAACTGCAACTCGCAAATGTCAATGTCTATTTTCCCCAACCTCCACCAGTGATCACATTTGGCCATATTGAGTATTTGTGCCAAGTTTGGTCCAGATCCATCATTGTTTGAGTCCACAGTGCTCTCTGGGTGGTGAACTACAAACTCAAGGTCTATGTCCACCAAACCCTTCCAGTATTTTCTGTTGGTTATGGGAGTTCTGTGTGCCAAGTTTGGGTCAATTCCATCGTTGGTGGAGTTCTGAATACTCTCTGATTGTAGGTTAACTATATATTCCAGCAACTACAACTCCCAAATGACAAAATACATCCCCCCAACCCCACCAGTATTCAAATGTGGGCGTATTGGGTATTTGTTTCCAATCTGGTCCAGTAAATGAAAATACATCCGGCATATTACGATTCATAACAGTAGCAAAAGAGTTATGAAGTAACAACGAAAATAATTTTATGGTTGGAGGTCACCACAACATGAGGAACTGTATTAAGGGGTTGCGGTATTCGGAAGGTTGAGAAACACTGGTGTAAGGTGTGTATGAAGAATAAATGAATGTTCTGTACATGACTTCTCATTATGTACATACATGCAAATACACAAATTCCAAAATCTGAAATTCAAAACACTTCTAGTAATACTGAACAAATTGACTGTGTGTTCCTGCCCAGAAGGGGTTAGACTGGATAGCCCTTGTGGCCTCTTCCAACTCTATGTTTCTATGAGTATACAAGCATTTCTCAGAAAGGATACTCACCTTGTATTAGATTAATACCTTGTAAAATGTGCTATATATTGGGTTGAGTAAAATGAGACCTCTAGATTACATGCAGCGTCACATCCATCCTTTAGTGTATTTGTCAGTATTTTTTTCTCCTCCAAAATGGCCAATAGCACTTCCCAAGACCCTAGGGACTGTTCCACTATGTTATGGGGCCTTTGAGCTGCCTTAGGCTTGGGGGGGGGGGGCTTTCCCCCACAACCAATAGTAATAAATTTAAGTGTAGAACATGGTCCTTCTGGACTTAAATCAGATTGAGGGTGGGGGAAATGATAAAACTGTCCCTTCACATCTCCAGGTGTCTTTCAATATAAAAAATAAGGTATTGGAGCAACAGGTGCAGTTCCCTGGTTTGGTGATAGCCATATGCATCTCATGAACCTTTGAAAGTTGCCTACCCTTCCTAGTGTATGCTGGCAGGAATATGATATGCCTCTTTAATTGGAGCAAATGCTAAGTATTGAGGGTGGATGTCCAGCTATTTATTCTGACCGAGTTAAAAAGCCATCAAAACAGACATGTGTGAGAACTGCCCAGCTGTCCAGATACTATTTGACCACGGCTTTCATCATTCCTCGAGATTGACTATGTTGACTAAGACTGCTGGAAGTTCCAGGCTAGCAATGACATAGAATTTCCATTTTAATGGGCAAACATTCAAAACCCAATGTAAAAACACAATTCGGCAAGAATGGTTCTTTCCAAAATATGGGAGGAAATATCTATACATTGTTCACATTATACACCTCTCTGTCCACAGAACAATACAGCCCCATAGCACTGCTGATATTGCCAAAGGTGAGTATATTTTATTATACAAGTTAGAAAGAGGCATACTTGAAAGGACTATTTGTAGGAAAATGGGGTTTTCTACATAATTCTGGGAGACTGGTTCGAAGCAAAAATATAAAAATAAATGATAAAAATGATTAAACGCCATAGCAATGTAACAAGATCTGTCTTCTATGATTCTGAGAATGTATACAATATTAAAGATAAGTATAGTGATGGGAAAGGATGGAAACGAAAGTGGGAGGTGGAAGAGATACATGTGATTAAAAAAAATACTACCAGGAAACTTCAGGAGTGAAGAAGGAAAGGTATTTCTCTTTCTCATTCCACTGGAAAGCTCCCCCCTCCCCAATTGCATACAGTTAAAGAAAGTCACAAAATTGGAATTCATATCCATGATCAGATGCCTTTACTACTACATGATACAGCTGGGAACAGTTTTAAAAGTAGAGAGCAATTCTTCTTCCTTTCTCTACTTGGAAGGTGTTACAGGTGGATAACACTCATCAAGGAAACGACTGCCCCATGTTTGCAAGGCCTGAGTAGGGCTGTGAATAAAAGAGACTCTTAGAGGTCTTCCTTTCAGAGGGTTGCCTTAAGGTGGAGATGAAGTGATGAAGAGAAGCATCCTACTCACTCAAACTATATAATAAAGCTTCTATTCCGGGCTAGCTGAAGATAAGAGCTATTGCTATATGTTATGAATGTCTGCCAATATTTACTTATTAAAACCTCTCACAAAAAAGCAAAACAAAAAAACCCCACAAAAAACAAAAACAAAAAATCCTGATAATGTGTTGGTATATATTCTACAGCATCTATGAACACTGAATATACCTATCTGGAACGCCCTTATATTCCAATTTTAATATGTACATTTTTAGATATTTGAACAGTGACCCTTAGTGCAGTAGGGGGGGGGGGAATCAAATGACTCTTTGGAGTCATCAAGATTTGGAAAGGATTGCTATTACTATTTATTACAGGTGAACTGAGCTGGGAGGCAAGTCAAACAATCAATTCTTTATGGCTCAGAGGGAGAAGAAAATGAGGGCGCGCTCACAGCTAGTGTGCACCTTCCTATCCCTTCCCCTCAAAGCTATGCTATTTGAACTCCCTTCCTTCTGCCTTTCACCAATCTGAAAGTCACCCCTTTTGGGCTTGAGAGCTGTGGGAAGGAAAGGTTTTGAGTGTCATACAAAGTGTTATTCAACATGACCTTGGGCTCCATCCAATATATGTGCATATTTCACTTAGGAGATTCTGGCATCTCCGCCACCCCCAAAAGGCAAGAATGATGAGGTACTGTCAGTTTTCCATATATTAGTGCAATAATTTATATTCAACAAAATCCAGGAAATAACATCTTCACAATGTTAATTTATAATATGTTTAGAAGATCACTAAAGTACACACTACTGTGTTCAATGGCAACAAGTAAACATTGTTAATTTGGTCATAATTAATTACACTCGCTTGTTATTCTAAACTGGAATAGGAAAAAAATGCAGCCATAGCACTGCAAAGACATACCCCAGGCTCTTTCTGAGGCCCCTGACCTGCCTCTAGACTGCCCTTTTTCTGGCAAACTGAAGGGCAAAGTGCCTCTCCTGGGAGCCTCTTGGAGTTGTGATTTAATCTTTAAATATATTTAAAGTTCCTTTATACTATTTACCATTTTTAAAAAACACAGAAATAGATTTGTGGATACCTCTGGTCCATAACAGTTCCCCTCATTTTGGCCAATCTATTAGTCAATCATTTTGGCTAAAGATGGACGCAAAGCAGAAACTTTATTGCCTGACTTTCTGTCAATTTGAGGCCAGTTCTCCACACACATTCTATTTCTATTTGCTGGACAAACTGGGCAACCTTGTTCAGTTGGGGGGGGGGGTTGTCCCCTCTGAAATTCATCGTCATCATCATACACACACCACACTCAGTCTCCCCTTCTATCCACTGAAACTAAGCCTTTAAAATCTTTAAATAGAAGCATCCCTCTCTCTTTCTCTCTCTCTCACACACACTCTCTCTTTCATGCTCACAGAGAAAGGGTCAAGAGCTAACTTTTCCAGCTTTCAAGAGGTCTTAATACACTCTGGAATGCATCTCAGAAGCACCAATGAGATAGCAAACACAGTGTCCTTTTCTTATTTTTAAATATATATATATATAAAGTATTATTACACTTTTAGCGAATCCAAGAAAATGATAAAGAATGCATTTTAATGTATTTTATACGTTTCTCTCACAAATATTGAGGAAACAAACAATAAATTGCTAAGATAACTTTATAATTAAACAAAGCACTGGGGAAATTACTATTTCTAAGCTCTGAATATATCCAGCTACAGTATTCTGTTCCATTATTTTTATTCCTGCTTAAAAATAGAATCTGGTGTTTAATATTACATGTAATATATGAATTCTGAGCACCATACGTCAGAGTGATTTTACCATTTTCATTCTAAATAATACAGTTATGAATGTCAGGTTCCAGGTTCCTGGAGATGACTGGTGACATCTCGTATGAGATTAGTGCCACTTTTTAAGGACAGGGAGAATGCCATGAAAGCTGAAGTGTCTTGCCTTTCTTTTTAATCTAGTTTAATTGAGTTAAGAAGCACTTCCGTAGTGTTTTAACCTTCTCTAGATGTGGATTATTTTTAGAAACAGGAAGTGTGCATGCTCTGGAGACTACGAGATAGCATTATTTCATTTTTGGGCTTTTTTGGAGCCACAGCTGCCCTTTTGGACAATTGGGCTGGATTAGGCAAGGCATACCTAATAATTCCTTGAGTCATTTGGAAGGTGATGGCTATTTCATGGTTGTAAGTCCCTGCAAAACAACATCAACCAAAGGGTTTACAGCATGACAATGATTTTTTGGGCCAAATGGATTAGAAGGATGAGAAAAGTATTTCTCCCTCAAAATTAACCATGAATTGATTGACTACTAGGGCAGGGGAATATTATGATATAGCGTTCACCATAACCAATCTCTTCATGACTCATTTTGAGGGTAAGTATATTATTACAGTATATACACCCAACATGTTAACCAACTCAAGTAAAAACATGTTAGTGTGGAAACAATTGCAATACTTGTGACTATCTCCTATCTACTTACATGAATTATTATATAAGCTTGAGAAACCTCACACATCAGAGTATTATACCAGGCATGGCATAGTTCTTATAGCTCTAGAAATTATGCATATTTCTTTAACTGGTCAGGCATTATAAACTAAATTATCTATTCCCATTTAAAATGAAACAACTCTAGAGAGTAAGGCCTTCAGTTACACTTTCCAAACAAAATTAAACAAAACAAAATGTTTGAGTTAGAAAATGAAAAGGACAGGAAAAATACCTTTTAGAGCAAGATCTTTTTAAAGTTGTACTGAATAAGAAGACAAGTAGCTTACTGAAATGTTGTACATAAACTATTTAAAACTAATGACTTCAACTGCAGCCTCTTACCCCTTCTGCCTTTCTACTCATCACTATAATTAAAAGGTTGTACGTTCAGAAAACAATGTACATAATTTTATCAATTATAGTTGAATATAGAATTTAATTTCCTTGACAGAAAACCTGTATTATTACCAAAACTGATGGCCAGTAGCAAATGACAGGACCTCATAAAAGTAGAGAACCAGCTATTTAGATTAGGAAAATGATCTATTCATTCACACCTATGTTTTAAGAGATGACTCAATAATTCATTAAATGTACCAATATGACAAAAATGTCGATTTTTCCAAACTATCAAACTTATTCCTTCCATATATCAGTAGCAAAGACAGTAAACTCTCTTCACTATGGAAATGTGTGCAGGAGCTTAGGAGAAGATGATTGATATGTACAGAACACTACGTCTCCCAGGACTAGCTTCAACTATATATGTCAGCACAACTGGATCACAAGGACAGTTTTAGGATTTCACAGAAAGAAAGAAAGAAAAATAAAGAATTCAGGTCAAACGCAAGGAATAATAGAAAAACAGAAACAAGGGTAAAGAGGTCAGGGGTCATGGGTCAGTATCTGACAGAAGCTGCAAAACATTTCTTGGCCACTGATCCATCTTATCTATTTATAACTGATTTAATCTGCTCTGAGCCTTATGATGCAGTCTACAAACTGGAATAAATATGGATATAAGTAGGGCTCCTCATATGTAGAGACACACAGTCAGAACTTAGAAAAGTCTGTTTTTAGCAAACATGAAATTACGTGACTTTCATTTTTGCTAAATTTGTGTCAGGGAAAGACACAAAGACTGCAAACACCAAGGATATGGTTACATAAAAAACGCAAATGACAGCAGCAAGAGGCTACTTTTTCACCCATTCATAACAGAATCTTGAGTGAACACATTAGAAGATGTTAAGACACAGGGTAATCATCTTATATTTCAACATGTAAACCATATCGGCACAGTCCTGCACAAGCCACTTGCTCATTTCTAGACCATCCAGAGTGTGGGGGAGGAGGTGTCCTAGCATCTCTGTGTTGAAATGTCCATGACTGCCAGCACTATTCTTCACCTTGTCACTTTCCATTATTCTAACATCAACAGGCGTACATTCATGGCTACTCAAGTTGGAGCATGGTGACATCATTTCAAGGCAGAGGGGGTGGGGAGAAAAAAGCAAGCAAGAAAGAGAGAGGAGGATCAAGAACAATCTACTACTCTGGACATGCAGATTCACTACCTTACTTTAGAGCAGATTCACATTTTACATTTTGAAATACAGGGTTCAAAACATTAACAGTGTGAATCTGCGTCTATGCAAAGATGCCATCTAACCAAATCAATCAGAAGCGTTTTCAAAGTGAAGTTGACAGTCCAAACCTGTATGTGTTTCCTTGTAATTAAGTCCCACTGTGTTTACTGCAGCATATTCACTTGCAAGTGTTTTGGACTGTAGCCTCAGAAGCACTTTGGAACAAAACATGTAAGGAACGATCTTGGCTCCCATGTTTCTTACTAATATAAAGTTTCCAAAATTACAGACAAAATTCCCTCCTGGTTTCTATATTCTCATATAAATGGGATTAATGATCAATTATGGATCCAAAGGATTTCACATTAAGCATAAACCTAATTTAGGCTCCTTTTTCTATGGATGCACTGAAGAACATAAAAATGAATGTTAGTAAGCTAAAGATCATTCAGACTTTTCGAAAGTGAGCATGCAGTAAGTTGACCATTTTGAAGAAGGAGCTACAAGCAGGTCCACTATCTATTCTAGAGTATATTTCTGGTACAGAGTTTGGCCCTGAAAATCATGCCTTCCTTTGCTGCCATTTGACTAAACATTATCTTCTGGGATCAAAGAGCAGCAGAAGAAGTGGCATGCAATAAGAAGCCAACAGCAAATAGGTCCTGTACTGCACATAAGGATTTTAGATGAAACAGATTTTATACTTTCCAAAAGGCAGGAGGAGGACACATCGCTTATTCTACCTTTGCTTCCAGCAAATCCTAGAGATAGGTCCAATCTAAAAGATCATAATATTATCTGGTACAGCCCAATGCTAATAACTGCAAAAATCCCACCTCATAGAAACATTTCCCCCCATGATTTGACATTACAATATTTTTTTTCATGGTTAACAGAATAAAATCTACATCTCTATGTAATGTTTTGGAAGAACCCTTCAAGTGATATTTACAAGGTTCAAGATTTTTCTGATTACTTATGCAAGGTTTATGTGACCTGGCTGTTTCATTTAACACTCACGTGTTGTTAATTCTGGATTTAAAAAGGTATGCAAAAAAACCCAAAACTACTCTTCTTTTACTATCTGCAGCAAAAGAAACAAACAAAAACAGAGAAGCCTCGGGATGGCAGATGAAATTATTCAAGCAGTAAAGAAAAGACAAAAAGCAACAGTAAAAAGTGAGAAAAAACAGAATCACAAAAAATGAACGTTTTAAGATCTGAGAAATCAAATGGAAATTTAAACCAAGAATGGGGATGCTCTACAGTAAGCAGAGGAATACATTACATGGCTAAGTAGAAATGAAACGACAATAGAAACAATGCATTGAAGAACTATGTGAAAGAGATAATGGGTGACAGAGTCATTTGAGGGAGAAGCATATGAAGATGAATATATAATTTTAGAACATGAAGGTGCACTTGGGAGAAATAAATCAACAGGAACGGATAGCATGCAAGGCTTTATTTTATCACTCTGTTTGAATATATCAGACACAAGGTAGAATGAGAAGAATGATGTGTGAAAGTTGGAGAACTAAACATCAATTTTAATTTAAGATATACAGATTAAAGCATACTACCGTGTTTCCCCGATAGTAAGACACCCCCGATTGTAACACGTATCGGGGGTCTCAGGGGGGTCGGCTAATATAAGCAGTACCCCGAAAGTAAGCTGTACCTCGTTGCCACGCCGCCGCCGCCGCAACCGGCCCATCGGCCGCGGCACACCTCCGCGGCGCACCTTTCTGCCAGGCCTCAAGGGAGGGGAAGAGAGCAGAGGCGTGGCGAAAGCAGCGCCGCGTCAGAGTGACGCGCCGCCGCTTCGCCACGCCTCTTGCTCTTTTCTCCCGCCCTTCTTTCGTCCAAGGAAGGGAGGGGGAAGAGAGCAAGAGGCGTGGCGAAGCAGCGCCGCGTCAGAGTGACACGCGCCGCTTCGCCACGCCTCTTGCTCTTTTCTCGCTCCCTTCCTTCGTCCAAGGAAAAGCTGTGACGGCGGCGGCGTGGGCGTGGGGACGGGGTACGTCTTAGTTTATATAAGACGTACCCCGAAAGTAAGACGTAGGGGGACTTTTCGGGGGGAAAAGACTTTTCGGGGGGAAACACGGTATTAGTAGAAAAGAGCAAAGCCTTGGAAAGATTACTGAAGAATTGTCAAGGTGCAGAGACACTTTCACAATTGAACCTTAAAAAATGCAAATAACGTTCTCAGATATACAACCTGAACACAGATGTTGATCACAGATTTGCTGCAAGCTGAAACCAACTTAATGGGAGTTAACAACAACAGAAAAAAACCTCTCCTTGTTATTACTGCCTCTAGTGCCAACTTTTCTATTAAGGAAATAATGCCTGAGATTGCATCTCCATTGTTAACTGAAGAATACTTAGAATAATAGAGTTGGAAGAGAATACATGTGCCATCTAGTCCAACCCCTTGCCATGCAGGAAAAGCAGAATCAAAGCACTCCCTTTGGCTTGGGACCCAATGGAGTCTACATTTGGTCCCAAGTTTAAACATGGCAACTCTTTCTTTTTCTGTATTAATGTACTCTTATCCCTTCTTTCTGCTTCCTCCTTTTTCTGTTATGTTTTTCTCTATCTCACTTTTCTTCTTCTTTAGAAATTTTTAATGCCTGCAAAACCCCCAAAGCTTCCAAAAATGGGGGAAGAAGAGGAGACTGTAACACTGTCACATGTGTGATCCAAAGTAAACCCATTGGTAAGACCTGGCTTTTCAATTGAAGGCCAATGAACTATACTATTTTAGCTTCTGCAGCTTTACAGGCTGCTTGCAATACCTTAAAATCTTTGAACTTTCTGAAGCTGTCCGGACAGTTCATTCTTCCTAGTTCAAAAGACCAAACCTTTTTGAGTGCATTTGCACTTAAAGCAAAAGTAGAAGTTGTTTGGTCAGGCAGGTGCTCTTACAAATCCCATCAATTCTAGCTAGTATGGTTAGTGTTGAGCAATGTTTGAACTATAATTCCACAACAGCTGGAAGGCCCTGTAATTCCCACTCCTGATTTAAAGCCCAAGTCAGTTCATATTAGTGTAAAAGCACACCAAAGCACTGTAGCTTTTTAGAAAATCTAATTATAAAGCAATAAATATACGCACGTCCTTCAAGTTGGCTGTTAACTGATGGCAATCCCAGGAATATCATACACTTTTCTTAGAAAAGGAATACTCAAGAGGTGGTTTTGCCAGTTTCTTCCTTTGAAATACAGCCTACAGCACTGGGTATTCATTAGCAGTCTTTCATCCAAGTACTAGCTAATGCATTTAGGGTATTTAGGCTTTCTCCTAAAGTAGCATTAATTTGGAAAAAATCCTCCATGTTTTGATGTTACTGTTCTTGGAGGATCGCAGCCTGAAAAGGAAACGTTCTGATAGGTTCAGAAAAATCACGGCAATTTTTTGGAGTTGCAGAATGGCCCAGTCTGGATAACATGATAAACTAGGCATCTACGGGGTTATGAGCACTGTGCTGCTGCATGCTGTTTAATCGCTTTTGCTTGCAATGGGAGCTGTTGAACGAATCATGACTAGCTGCTGTCAGTGTAAGCAGGGGCAATGGTGCAGCAAGCACCACCTACTATTTATAACTAATCAGTCAGGGCCTCCCCAGATGCTTGATTCATTGCATTGCTCAACTTGGGCTATTCTATCATTCCAAATACTACTGCCATTTTCTCATATAAGTTTTGCTCCATGGTTTGCTTAGCATTATGTCCAATAGCAATCAAGAGTTCTATCTGGTTTATCTCCCCTACGCCACTCCATACCAAAAAAGGAAGCAGGCCCTGGAATTCTGTCCTGGATTGCTAGGGGCGGGGACTGAAGCGGGGAGGGATATTTCAGAGAGTGAGCTATGGTTTCATCTCAACATGTGGAGTTCTACACAAGAGAATTATGGATCCAGGCCAATTCCATAACTATGTAATGTATTTCTTTAACAGCATATAAACTAAAACCTTGGATAATACAAAATAAAATAGAATAACAGCATTTTAATGCTATTAATTATTTCTTCAGCTGTACACTAAACCATGCCCTTTGCCATGATGATTTGCTAGAAACACCTCATTCCAATTTGTATCCCATCTTTGCAGCACATCCTAAAATCAAGAGGTAGAGGAACAGTGTGGGTTTCCACATAACCTTTTCAGATGAAGATATATAGTAAGATGTTTTCTTAGAAAGATACAGATAATGCATTTTAATACTCCCATAGACATTTTATTACATCAGAAAAAGGTGTATTTTACATATGTGAAGATAGGAAAGATGAAGGCACAGTTGTATTGATTTGAATGTCAATAAAGGTTCTACTTTACAAAAACTGCACAGGGAGAAGTGAGGAAATGACAGCAATGGGTTCCAGATTAAAATGCAAAAACATGTTGGCTATGTTTTGGGATGGGGGGGGGGGAGCTGGATGACAAAACATGAGTAAATATAAGGGAAATCTCTGAGCAACAAAAGACATCTGGCAAAATTTCTAAGCAACCTTCTAACCATCTAGCCCACCTTGGACAGAACCTGGTTTACTCCCATAAGAACACATGACTGCTCTCATCGTCCAAAGTAATACAAATGGTTGGGCTCCAATACAGTACTAAAAAAAGAGTCTTGCACAAATCTTTTCTAACATTTACAAAACTCCTGGGGCACATAATTTGATATATAAAGAGATAATATCATATTGCATGGAAGTATAGGTTGCTTACTTGTAACCATATTTCTCCGAGCGTTAGTCTGTGAAATCCGCACAGATGGGTTATTTATGCGCATGCGCAGCAATTTCAGAACATTCTAGAGATTTAAAGAATTAAGGTGGAGGCCCCGCCCACTCTCCCCTTGAGTATATATTACCCTGGGCGGGGCTACGCCTCAGTTTCTCGTAGCTAGACAGCAGGTGAGGTTTGAGGTATGATCCAGCGGGGAGGATGGGTGGGGCTGTGCGGATTTCACAGACTAACACTAGGAGAAATACAGTTACAGGTAAGCAACCTATACTTCTTCTTCGTGTCTGTGAAATGCGTACCGATGGTGATTAACAAGCTACTAATCTGGAGGTGGGCCATGCCACACAGAATAGCATGGCTCTGCCGAAGGCTGCGTCCTTTTTAGCCATGATGCCCAGCTTGTAGTGAGCAGCAAACGTTGATGATGTTGACCATGTTGCTGCTTTGCAAATCTGCTAAATTGGGATGCCTCTCAGGAAGGCTTGGGAGGCAGACAGTGATTGAGTCAAATGTGCAGTTATATGAAATGGAGGTTCTTTATTTTATTTATTTATTTATTTATTTATTTATGGTATTTGTACCCTGTAGCTTCTCACACCCGCAGGGCAGACGAATTGTTGCAACAATCCAGGCGGCAAGTCGTTGAGATGTCACTGGGAGGCTGAGAGCTTCCTCTCTGTACTTGAGGAAGAGCCTGGATGACTTCCTGTGGGGAGCCGTTCTATGTATGTAGAACGCGAAAACTCTTTTAATATACAAGGAATGAAGAGCAAGGTGATCTCTTCAAGTGAAGAGGAGGGATTGGGAAAAAAGGCAGGCAAGAAAATATTTTGGCATATGTGGAAATAAGAGACCATCTTGGGGAGCGCAAAACTTTGGAATGCGGTATAAGACTGTTTCGTGGAAGATTTCTGAGCTGCCATAATTATTAAGTGGGTTGCCTCAGAGAGGTGGGCCGTAGTTTGATCCTCCATGCTGTCAGGGGGAGAGAGAGAAGGTTGGGGTGTTGAATGAGCCCCTTCTCCAGTGTGAGGAGGTCGGGGGGGGGGGACCTCAGACATAGGAAGACTGTTGGATGCCTGTAAGAGTGGGGCAAACCATGGTTGGCGTGGCCACCAGGGAGCTATTAGTATGCAGTCTGAGTTGTCTGCTATGACCTTCGCTACCACTCTGTTGAGTATTGGGAGGGATGGAAAGGCATAGAGTAGTCCTGGAGCCCAGTGAAAAAGGAAGGTGTCTCCTAGGCAGCCAGGGGATGCGTGGGGGTAGAGTCTTGCGCAGAACTGGGGACAGTGAGAGTCCAATGGGGATGCGAAAAGGTCTCTTGAGGGTGACCTCAATGTTGAGTGATGTAAAAAAACCCTCTCTACGGTGAAGGCGCCATTCTTGGCTGTTGGGAGCTGACCTGCTCAGGGAGTCTGCTAAAGAGTTCTCTATTCCGGGAAGGTGAATAGCTGTGAGTAGAATTTTGTGCTTTATGCATCATTCCCAAATCTGAGTGGAGAGAAGCAGGACAGTGTGAAAGCGAGTCCCACCCTGCTTTTTTATGTAATATTTGATGGTTGTATTGTTTGTGAGAAGGCCCGGATGGCTTTCTGTACAGCTGTCAGCTCAAGAAGATTGATGTGTTGTTGTTTGTGGGGGGACCCACGCCCATTGATCATGAGGCCTCAGAGATGGGCACCCCACCATGAGAGGAGACATCCATTTTCAAGAACATTGACAGGCGTGGTGGGACGAATGGCATCCTTGAGCACACATTGGACCTCTTTGTCCACCATAAGAGGGAGTGGAAAACAGGTGGTGGTGGGTGGAGGATCTTGTTTTTGTGGTCGAAGCGGGGGTCAAAAGCCTGGAGAAATCAGCTTTGAAGAGGCCAGAGATGTAATCTTGCAAAGGCAGTGAACGTAGTGGTGGACGCCATGTGGCCAATGATCACTTGGATGGTCCAGGCAGATACCTGGCGTCATGAGATGAGGGTGTTGTTGGTGTTTGCTAAGTTGGTGAAGCGGGCCTCTGGAAGGTAGACCCTTTGAGAGGTAGTGTCTATGATAGCACCAATGAACTGGATGCATTGGGTAGGAGAGAGATGGGATTTCTCTTCATTTACAATGAGCCCAAAGTTCTGTAAGACATAAAGTAAACTCAATCCCAGAAGACAATTGTGTGGGAGAGGTAGAAGAAAAAAGCCAGTTGTCAAGGTAAAGGAAAATGGTAATCCCTTGTTGACAAAGGTGGGTGGCTACCACGGCCATGCATTTGGTGAAGACTCTGGGGGCAGTGGAGAGGCCAAAGGGCAGGACGTTGTAGGAGAAAAAGTTGTTGTCTATTGCAAAGGAAAGGTATCTGCAGTGGTTTTGTCTAATTGAAATATGGAAATAGGGCATCTCGGAGATCCACTGTGGCTAACCACACTTCCTTCTTAATGAAAGGGAGGATGGTGTGGAGGGTAATCATACGGAATTTCCATGGTTTGATGTAAGAGTTAACATTACATAAATCAAGGATAGAGGGAAGTCCACCATCCCGTTTATCAACAAAGAAGTAGCGGGAGAAAAAACACTGATGGATTTGGGAGGGAAGGATGGGGGATATAGCTCCTTTGGACAGGAGTGAATTGACCTCTTGCTATAGGACAGGTAAGGATTGGGTTTGAAGGATCCAACCTGGAGGAGGGTAGGACTGGAATTCTATAGCGTAGTCCCTTTGTATTATGTCTAGTACCCAAGTGTCGGTAGTAATGTCTTGCCAGGTTTTTAGGAAGGGGGACAAGTTACTTACTGAAGTAAAAGACTGTTGAGGACTGTTCACCATCAGAGGTGTTGTCACAAGGGGAAGACAGGAGAGGGTGGTGTGGTGGAGAAGGGGAGTCATGGTGGGAAGATGAAAATAAGGTAGCGGCTGGGGAATCAGATGAGATGGATATGATGCTAAAAGCGCCATTTTCTGTTGGGATCCGAGGGTTTGGATTCCTGGTATTGACCTTTGAAGGGAAAGGGTGGTTTTCTGGCACCTGAGGATGGAGGTGTGCGCTGTAAGAGAGAGGGCTATAGTGTCTACGGTAATATTGGGAATAGTGAGAGTAGGGTCCCCAGCGCTGGCGTTGTCGATGGGGATAGGACTGTTGGTCGTATTTGTTGACTGTTTGTTTCATCTTGTGAGAGTGTTCAAGTTGAGAGTCAGTTCCAGGATTGAATAAGCCCGCTTCGTCCATTGGTAAATCTTCCATTAGGGTGCGGGCCGATGGGGAGCGCGTGGATGCCCGAAGCCAAGCATGGCGGCTATGAGTTTGCCGGCTGTGCCAGCTGTATTTTTTGCAAGGTATTTTTGTAGAGTGAACAAAAGGAGTGCTTCCTGTTTGAAGGCGTTAGCTAGGCCTTGGTCAGCCGTAGATAGTAAGTCAAGGTATGGGCCAAGTTTATTCCACAGGAAGTTTTGGTATACACTCATATAAACTCAGCAATGGGCCATGCGGGCAAAAAGGCATGCAGAAGATTAGAATTTTTGGGCCATAGCATCAAATTTTTCTCTTTCTTTGTCAGAAGGTGAGGATTGGTTTCTTTGAACCGGTCTTGGTTGAGCATATGTTACATCAGAGTTTGCTTTAGGTAGTTTGGAAAGCCAAGTTGCTGATGAGAGGTCAAGGCAATAAAGATTTTCTGACCACTTAGGGGTCACTGGGACCAGGGCAGGGCCTATCCCGGTTGTTTTTAGTACTTGAAGTAAGTAAGGTAAGTTTGGCAAGGCAGTGGACACAGGAGCCCTTTGTTCAGAGGAGAAGCAAGGATCGTCAACCACATTAGTGGTTTGAGGAATAGAGAAATTGAGTGCTTTAGAAAGTCTAATGAGGAGAGAGGAAAAGTTTTTAAACTCCTCTGCTTGTTGGGGATTAGGAGTGGGGTCTGAGGAAGGGACAGATAAGGAAGGAGTTTCAGGATTAGATTGGAACTCAATCATTTCACACTCATCCTCAAGTCCAGGGGAAGGGGGCTGAGGTGGTGGGCCAAAAGTAGAAGGAGATTCAAATTAGGCCAGAGGGCGGGAGATTGTAGCTGAAGGAGGAACCCGTGGGTGTTTAGGTTGGCTAGGGCATGGCTGATTGGAAGCCGAGCAGGATGGAGCCTCACAGTCCCTATAATCATGGGGGGCTAGAAAGGTCCATAGATAGGGAATGGGGGATAGGAAGGGTAAGAATAGTCAGGCTAGGGGTAGTAAGAGCGGGGGTCTGGGGGGAAAGAGTAAAGAGAGGTCATGCAAGGGCTGCAGGAGCGGGAGTGGTCTGATACTGGGGAAGGAGAACGCCTGTGGTATTGGGGGGAACGCCTGGCGAGAGAGGAAGGACGGTCTGCAGACAGAGTTGTCAGTGACGGTATCGGGGAGGAAGGGCAGTCTTGAGCTGCTGTGGGAGGTGTTATAGAAGCCAGCTGAGAAGCTAAGGGGTTATCCGGCTCTGTTGTAATTTGCTCGTTGGTTTCGAGTAATAAAACAGGGGGTGTCACACCTCAGCCAGGTTCCCGTAGCAAGCCAGACCGACGGCATGTTACTGCCAAGGACTCAGAGAGGCTTGTAAACAGGCCTTTGCAGCAAACTCTAGCTGAACCCCAGATAACCAAAGCGAGGCGCATCCCTGTGGCTTCTCAGGCCGATAAAGACACCTGGTACCATGAAACCGCAGATCCTCCCCTGGACACAGCTGGCCCCGCTAACAAGTTTGCATTCCAAAGAGATAGAGATACGGTGGGAAGAGAAAGTGTTTCTCCTGTTCCCGTTAGGAATAAGCGCCTTCAGGAGCAATGCAGTCCAAAACCTATAAAGGTTTGGCCCGAACTCCATTCTGAATCTCGTGCCAACGTTTCAGCTACTTTGCCAAGTTCTGTGGATCTTCATCGGGGCCAGAGGGGCCTTCTTGCTTAGAGACTTTAAGCCTTGCGAAGTCGGGGGTCCAGGACCTAGTGGATTTAGCCAATTGTGACATCTTGGACATTGCGTCTTTTGGGAAACCTTTAAGACTATTCTTCGCTATTTTTGGACTTTGAAAGCATTTTTGAACTATTCTATCTTTGCCTTTTTCTTATTTACTTATTCTAAATAAAGCATTTAACCGCAGCCGCTGTGTGTTGGTTTACTAAGGGTCCGGTCTAAGTCTTAGTGCAACAGGGGGCTCGAAAGGAATTAGTTGTGGAGGCTCGTTGGGCTCCAGGAGAGAGCTTTGCTCCAGTTGTATAACTCTTGTTTCGCGAAGAGTATGAGTTGGAGGGGGAGGACTCAGGGGCTGGTTTGCTCTTCTCAGGAGCTTGTTTCAGTTTTGGCACATGGTGAGGCCGTTGGAGCTTTTTGCCTTTTTTCTTGGTGGCTCTGTAAAGAATGCATTGTCTCCAGCCAGTTCAGCTCTATCCGCATTGACTCTTGTTCTCCCTGGGAGAGGGAGGATAAAGGAGGATCTGCAACGGAGCGGGTGGGGAGACCAGCTCTGTCAGAAGTTAAGGCTTGCTCATAAGGACAAGCCTTGAAGCCTGAGTCTCTGTTCCACATTGGTGGTTGAAGCCCCGACAGATGGCACAGGATTGGCGGTTGTGGGATTCTCCCAAACAGAGAAGGCAGGTATTATGGCGGTCAGCTTCAGGGAGATTAGCTCTGCATGTTGCACATCTTTTAAAATATAAGGTAGACATTGTAAAATCTAGCCTGAGACAGTCCAGGTCAGCGTTGGAGAAGGCATCGTGGTCAGGGGAAGTCTTGAGTCAAGAGGGTAAATTCAGATAAGTAGAAGCTTATTGAGAGTCAAGAGGAAAGTTCCTAGTTGCTGCTGCTGTCGCGCGGAAAGAGGAACTGAGGCAATGTATACTCAAGGGGAGAGTGGGCGGGGCCTCCACCTTAATTCTTTAATTAAATCTCTAGAATGTTCCGAAATTGCTGTCCATCCGCATAAATAACCCATCGGTGTGCATTTCATAGACAACACGAGGAAGAAGAAGGAACAGCTTCCTTTTAGAATCAACTTTCCCTTGCACTATGTCAAAAGCAAAGTTTAACAGAGTTAAAGCCATATTTGAGCTTTAGTCATATTTTGTCCCAGAATTGTAAGTTTTCTGCGACCTACAACAGTTGCACATTCCATAGTGCTAGATCAAAAGCTGCTTTAAAGGCTTGGGGAGCATCCAGAATTGAACTAAGCACCTTTGAACTTTCATCAGTCATAAAAATGAGACTTTCTAGAATGAACAGTCGGATTAATTATTAATACATACAACAGAAAACAAAAATCATACAACAATTTTTGAATTAATATTGCTATGAAGATAATTTTTGGGAAGGGGTATAACATTAACAATTATTGTAGGGATAGGAATTCTTGGGCCCTCTAGATTTTCGATTGGAAGTCTCAGCAGCCCAAATCAACATAGCCAATTCCAAGGAATACTGGGAGTTCAATAAGCTCTAAAAGGCAACATATTTTGCAGCAGGACATGGATGTGTTTTAATGGCATTGAGAACAAAAATGCTTTTCTTTGTATTTTTTTCCTTCCTAAATATTATACTGTTGGTCCTCCACATTTGTGGTTTTTCTTTTTGCAGATATGATTTTTCTCATATTAAAATATTCATTATAGGAATGACTAGGTTCTCCAGTATATGGTGAACATCTGCAAGATGTTCACCAAACAGTCAAGCTGGAGGGCCTAGAGATCGCCAGAGGTGATCTCTTAGATTTAAAAATATCAGTTTTTTTATTCATAATTTCTCCCACTTTCATGGGGTTGGAATGTGGATGACTGAGTGTATTTTATCTGCAAAATGGGGAGTACTGGAAATTAAAGAATTAAGCCAATAGTATGTTCTCCTTCTGTTTACTAATGCTTCGCTTGTTGCTTGTCTTTTAAAAAAATCATATAAAATTAATTCATGTCCCCTGACCTTCACTAAAATCAGTTAAATCAATATATTTTGACAATTAACTTTTATCACCCTGCTCGTTATTAATTCATGAGTTAATAATAAATTAGCAATTAAAATAAAGGTCATTTTTTAAATAAAAAAGTGCTTCAAAAGGCCTCACTCTTATTCTATCTCAGCTAGGAAAGGTAAGTACTCTGCCTGAGGATTGCTACATACCAAATAAGGGAAAGAGAATGGAGTCTATGATTTCTTAGTCATGGTTTATCTATAGATTCTGTCACTTTGTAATGATATAAATATACGTCTGTTGTAGTTGGCCCCTGCTTATTCTGTGGTTTCATCATGTTGACATATTATGCGGCCATTTCTGACAAACCTGAGAATTACTATGCTTATGTAAAGTCCTACTTGACTGCCCAGCTCCAATCTCTAGACTGGAGACTGTGATTCAAATTCTGGTTGTTTTTTTTCTTCAAAATTCACAACTGTGAACTGGAAGAAATTAATACTAAGGTGTCCATGATTAGTTCTTTGCAATTCTGTTACTACTTTTGCATGATTCTGATACACTGTAGCTCTGATACAGCTGTTGAGCTACAACCTCTGACAGTCTTCAGGTTAATGAGATACCTGTAAAATAGTTCAAGACCCCAATGTTAAGCAATGTGAAGTACAAATAATTTTATTCATCTCGTCTAAGAAAGACACTGTGTAATGCAACACAGAAAGAAGCATTTATGCCAAGTGAGATCTCAAATGATTCCTAACCTTTGATTTTGTGGCAAAACTCACTCTGCTGGATACCTATGAGGTTGTTTTATGCATAAGAAGAAATAGTAACCCCTTTGAGAATGTGCCTATGCGTTACGATGCGGCCCCCTCTGCAGTACTGGAGCCTGCAGCTATCGGCACTCCCACTGGGAAGCCTAGGTTCAGCGTGATCCAGGGAGCAGCTGCTACAGAGAGAAAATTTACAAGGGAAGGGAGCAGTATAAGTATAACTTGCAGAAATCAAGGGACAGCAGCCTCAGGTCAGAGGGTACATTTTAAAAGGGGGCCTCCCAGGAGAGCACAAAGAAGGGGATGTGATTAGTTCTGGAGAAAAAAATGGTTCCTTGATTTATTTTAAAAATTAATTTGATGGCTCCATGCTAATAAAAACACAAACACCTGCCACTTCGATTGTACCAGATAATGACGCTCACCACCTACTTCTACTGTACACATACAACTTTGTTATCTTTCAGGATGAGGATTTTAACTTAATAGATTCTACATGGCAGTGGGTTCAAAGCTGCAGATTAGGTGGAGAGGCTCTTGCTCAGATCTAGGCTTGCTACCCTGATCCCAGTAGGCTTGAAATTGCCCTTGGCAATTTCCACCACCACTTTATCAAATCCAAACTGAATAGACCAATTTGAATAGGAAATGAAATGTGGCTCCAGAGAGACAATGGTTTACTGTAAAGTTTTTGATGCCATGTGTGGCATTAAAAATCTGCAGCCCTAATCTGTAAGGAAGAGCTATAAAGAACACCCATGTGGGCAACTTGATATTATAGACTAATTGAAGTAAGGGACAATGTTCCTCAACAATATTCAAGAGTTCTCAGAGGGAGAAAAACCATTTTAAGCCACTTTATTTTACTTGGCCATAGTAGGACAGAACAAAAAAGGTTTCCAAAGCAAATATCTGTTTCATCCATATTTATGCCGTATGTAAGTAAGAGACACAAAGACCAAAAAAAAGGATTTAAAGAAAGGATAGGAAGAACCATATATCTAGACTTACATAACAATCAATTTCTGACCTTGGTCACATCATTCTCCTATTGGCACTTTCTCCATGTGCATAATGGGGATCAATTCACTAATGAAACTGGCTTCATGCATATTCTTTAAGAGCACTGAAATCAGTTAACGCTTACTTTTCAAAAATGAAGTATTGGGAAGAGGGCAGTTGTGGGAAGCTCTTAGAGAGCTTGCAATGTGTATTATGCCTCATCTACACAATTCTACTCAAAGGAAATGCAGCCATAAATGCTGACAAAGCATATATTCTTCCTGAAAAATGTGCACTCCCGGTGACAGGGTTAATGATGTTTGAGCAGCCTCTCACCCTGACCTGCCCCTCCACATATTCCAGCTTTAATGCACTTGCATGATTTCACCCTGCCCCCAGAGCAGAGGGTGGGGAGGAAAGTGGCCTCCACATCCAGTTATTTTCTACATGGTTGAACTCTCTGGTGCCAGGTTCAGTGCCTTACTGCAGAATGGAATGCATTAAGTGTGCAGTGTGCAAATCCCATGAGAGATGGAATAGTTTATTTGCCGGGGGCTAAGGCAAAATGACAGCCTTCCTCCTCCTCTAGGCTTTTTCAAGGCAATGTTTCCAGGTCTGAAATAATGAACAGCCAACCCCCTGCCTTCAGCAATCCAGTACTCCTCTGTGATGGGACTGAATTGCAAAATTGTCACAGAAGTAATAATTCAGTCTTATACAAGTTTCTACATTTGCTACAATCCTTTTCATCTTTCCACGTATAGCCACCATTGTTTAAAAAACCCATCCCTAGAGCTAGGGCAATGTGACTAAAGCTAATATATTCTTCTGAAAAATTCCTTCTTCCCAACTGCTCCTAAATTATTTTTTTCCTTTCTTTTAGACTCTGCGTATTTCGTATTACAAGCATAAAGAATCCAAATCCTTTACCTTTTGTTTTAAGAGTGCAAGACCATGAACCAGATGGCCAAAGGAATATAGAATCACCACATACGAGGTACAGTTCCCATGGAAGTGCTAAATGTGAGCTTTTATTTCACAACCTCTGACTGTATGAGAGGGTTCATATGAGTGACTATTCCTATAAGGCAGGGCTGTCCAACTGGCGGCCCCTGGCCCGTATATGGCCCCCCAGCCCCTTCCCCACGGCCCCCTACCCTCCTGCAAGATATCTGCCTTTTAAGATTTTTTTTTTAAAAAAAATTAAATATTTTTTGGAATATTTTTTTGGAATATTTTTTGGAATATTTTTTATTTATTTTTTTTTTTCGGGGGGGGGGGGGCGGGGAGGAGGAGCAGGCTCTCTTCCTCCTCCTCCTCCTTCCCTCCCTCCCCCTCTCCCTCTCCCTCCCTCCTTCTTTCTCTCTTTCCCCTTTCATTCCTTCCCCCTTCCACCACCTGAAGGAAAGAGGGAAGGAGAGAGAGAGTGCATGAGTGAGAGGGGGCGTGGCCAGAGTGAAAAAGGGGCGGGGCCAAGTTCAGAGCACGGGGGGGGTGTGCTCACTCATTCCCTTTCCGGCTTCCTCCTCTCCTGAGGCTTCGTGCCAAGTTTGGTCCTGATCCATCATTATTTGAGTCCACAGTGCTCTCTGGATGGAGGAGAACTACAACTCCCAAACTCAAGGTTCAGTACTTTCTGTTGCTCTCATGAGAGTTTAGGTTTGATTCAACATGGCTGAGGAATGCTTTGATTGTGTTTTCCCCTTATGGCAGAAGGAGATTGGACTGGATGGCCCTTGGAGGTCTCCTATTCTAGGAACCCATTGTAATTATTATTATTATTATTATTATTATTATCAGAGGCTGAATGGCCATCTGTGAGGAATGCTTTGATTGTGTTTTCCCATATTTCAGAAGGAGAATGGACTGGATGGCCCTTGGAGGTCTCCTATTCTAGGAACCCATTGTAATAATAATAATAATTATTATTATTATCAGAGGCTGAATGGCCATCTGTGAGGAATGCTTTGATTGTGTTTTCCCCTTATGGCAGAAGGAGATTGGACTGGATGGCCCTTGGAGGTCTCCTATTCTAGGAACCCATTGTAATTATTATTATTATTATTATTATTATTATCAGAGGCTGAATGGCCATCTGTGAGGAATGCTTTGATTGTGTTTTCCCCTTATGGCAGAAGGAGTTAGGACTGGATGGCCCTTGGAGGTCTCCTATTCTAGGAACCCATTGTAATTATTATTATTATTATTATTATTATTATCAGAGGCTGAATGGCCATCTGTGAGGAATGCTTTGATTGTGTTTTCCCCTTATGGCAGAAGGGGATTGGACTGGATGGCCCTGGATGGCCCTTGGAGGTCTCCTACTCCAGGAACCTGTTGTTGTTGTTGTTATTATTATTATTATTATTATTATTATTATTATTAGCAGAGGCAGAATGAATATTATGCCTTATCATTCAGGGTTATAGGCCTGTGTGGAAGGGCCCTGGCTTCTTATTTGACTTCCTTTCCACACATCTGAATAAAATCCCATGTTATTTGCTTTAAACCAGATTATATGGGTGTGGACTCCGATAATCCAGTTCAAAGCAGGTATTCTGGGTTATATGGCTGTGTGGAAGGGCCCTGAATCCACACTGCAATATAATCCAGTTCAAAGCAGGTTTTGTGGGGTTTCCTGCCTGGATATTCTGAGTTATATGACTGTGTGAAGGGCCCTGAGTCCACACTGCAATATAATCCAGTTCAAAGCAGGTTTTGTGGGGTTTCCTGCCTGGATATTCTGAGTTATATGGCTGTGTGAAGGGCCCTGAGTCCACACTGCAATATAATCCAGTTCAAAGCAGGGACTGGGACTTGAGACTGGGATTTTGGTGTTCATCTCTATCTCCAAGTCAAAGCCCCGGTGTCCTCCACAGACACCTCCAAGGCGGGGAGAGGGCGGAGCCGGGAGGGGGTGGGGCAGGGGCGGAGCCAAAGAGGGGGCGGAGCCTGGGCGGAGCCAGGGAGGGGGTGGAGCCAGGGAGGGGGCGGAGCCGGGGGCGGAGGCAGACCCTTCGGCCCCCCAGTCATCAGTAACTGGAATTCCGGCCACAGGTCTGGTAGAAGTTGGACAGCCCTGCTATAAGGCAATCCCCGAATTAAGAACATCTGACTTATGAACAATTCAACAAATGGGCCTCTACCTTCCCTCCCTGCCATGGAATCTTAGTGCTGAGCCAAAGCATATCTGTATCTTTCCACCCTCTTTCCTTTTTCTTCCTATTCATACCTCTCCAAATGCATTTTTCCTTTTCTTCCTGTGGAACTCTCCAAACCCTTTTGCTTGTTCTATCGATCTCTCCAAACTCATTTTCCTCTTTCTTCCTATCTATACCTTTCCAAACTACTTTTCCTTTTTTCCTACTGATCTCTCCAAACCCTCTTTCCCCTTATCCATTTCTATGGTTTTTCTTTCCATTGCTTGGAACCTTTGGTGTTTTAAAAAAAGGGATTCTAATCACACATAATGTGCACCTTTTGGGGCCAAATTACACAGAATGCACTTCTTGCTGGACCTGTTCCAAATTACAAACAAATTAAACTTATAGTACCCATCTTGTTTGTAACTTAGGGACTTCATCTTACCAAGAAAAACCTGAATGCCAGCCAGATAACTTCCAGCTCAGTCTTTTCAGTGATTTGTAGAATTTCTTATGCAATCTAAAGTGGCATGTTCAGGTCATTTTTTTCTTCTTGGTGAGAATGAAGCTTAACATTGTATATAACTTATTTCTCATGACATCAGAGAGTAGATTGTGTCTTTCTGGACACTGTTGGGCAACAATTCTTGTTATTATTAATCACTGGCAATGCTCAATTGTGCTGGCAGAGTTGTAGTCTAACAACATTTGGAGAACCATGGGTTTCCCAGTGTCATTTTAGGAGCAGTTCTATTTACTGCACACGAAGAAATGCTATCAAAAAGATATATAACTGGAAGGAGAGTAGGGAATCTATGCTAAATAAATAATTCAAAACCCAGCTGCATTTACCTACCTCAGTAATTACAATCTGACTTTGTAACACAGGCTTTTAAAATCTATAAACAGGATTCAGAGCTGAACTAATGAAACTAGAGATTCACATCCTCAATTCACCAATAGGTTTCATCAAAACAAAATAAGAAGAATATTATTTCTGTAAACATTCACTCATCTTTTATAGCAGTGCTTTTACCCTGTAACCTTACCTTTTTGGAGACTGTGGAGACATTCAAGCCAAATCTCTGAGCCCTTTCCTTTAATTTGTCTATATTTACCTAGAAAAGTCACAGGAAATAGTTTAATATAAACTCTAGTTTTATTACTGAGATTAGGAAAACTGCAATACATTAAGTGTTCATATGAACAAATGAACGAACTTGAACCTGAAGGTTGGTATGAACAAATTTGTTATACCCTAATGGAAAAACTTTGCGGATATCAAGATTCTATATATAACAATCCTTTTGCCAATTCTGGAGCAGCAGGAGAACCGAGAGATGACATCCTGTGATGAAATACTTTACTACTAGTTACTCTAAGAGTTTGTCCTAACCTTAAGAAGATTAAAGATTAAGCAGATTAAAGGCAACTCCGACGGCGGAACCCAGTAGAGTAGATCAGTGAATCAATGAGAATCTGATAAACATTCACATAAAATGTCATTAGCTCAATTAATCTACACTAGGAAAAACTAACAATGAAATTTGACTCTTTTTTCCTTTAAAATGCAATGACAACCGCAAAATACCTTTTTAAAAAATGGAGTTGTAACACCTACTTATAATGTACTTACAATTCAACATTCAATACATGAACTTTTAAAACATTCTATTTTGCTGCTCAACCCAGTATACAGTAAAGAACAACTACAAATAAAACTGAGCCTAATGATGCAACTGAACTCCAGCTGAAAGGACATTCAGCAGTTGATGTATTCAGGGGCAGAAGAAACATCTGAAGCTGCACAACACATATGGAATGTTTTTGGGACATGCTTTTGGGACCACCACAAATACCAAAATCTTATGGATGCTCTGGCCCCATTATATACAATGGTATTGTAAAATTGTGTCCCTTATATAAATGGCAAAACCAAGGGTGTTTTCTTTTTGGGTGTGGTGTTTTCAAGCTTTAGGTTCTGGAATTGGAGGGTACAGAATCTGTGGCCACAGAAGTGCCGACTATAATGCAAAGTCTGACTGAAGCATATCAGTACACTATAGGGAAAACTCATCAATATAATATTAATCCAAGTTTATGTATCAACTGCAGAGGCAGAATACACTGAAAGATTTTAGGCCAGGAGGAACTTAACCACACATTTAAACAATACTTCTTGTTAATCATAGTCACTTGAAAGGCAAAATTGGGGAACACAATGGAATCAAAATTGCAGGAAAATTTGGTCTGATGATGCAAGAGAGCAAATGACTGTATTTTGCATAGAAAATAGTTTGGTTATTGCAAACCCAAACTTTAAGCAACCCAAGAGACGACTGTATATGTGGACATCACCAGATGGCAAATATAGAAATCAAATAGGCTACATAACTGGAAGCAGAAATGGAGAAACTTAATTATTTCTGCAAAAACAAGATCAGGAGAAAATTATGGCACAGACCACAAACCATCAAAAGTGACAATAAAACTAAACCAACTAAACTAAACACAAAACTAACAAATGTCTCAAAATATACTCTGAAGAACATCTCTCTAGAATTTAATAATGTAAAAAATAGATCCACACTACTAAGTCTAATTGACTGGATGAACCTACAATTTTTGAAAGTGAAGTGGAAGTTGCACTCAGGATGTGGGAAAAATAAATAAAACATAAATAAAGGGTATACCAATACAGCTGATTCAAACTACAGAAGCAGGAGCTACTCTCGTTCTAACTAAAACCCTTCAACAACTATGGACAAAACAAATGCCCATAGATTGGACATATTCAACAAAACATTCACCCCCCCCCCCCAAAAAAAAAAAAAAAAGGAATTAGGGATTGTAGTAGGCCTAGGGCTATTGCATTAATTTCCCATGACAGCAAAGTGATGCTTTTATGGGAAATTCTACAACACACACTTTTGGTGCATATGGAGTGAGAAATGCTGATGGTCAAGCTTGCTTCAGGGAAAGAAGAGGCACTAGGAATCATATTGCAAATACTCATTAGATAAAGGAGCAAATGGGTTTTTCCGACGAAAACCAGCCAGTGCATTTTGATAGTATATATTATGAAAAATTATGTTTCCATCTTGAAGATATGACTGTGCCGCAACATTTAATTGAAAGAACTAAACAAGATCCTGAAGTGCAAAGATACATCATTGACTTGTAAATTCAGAACTGTCGGTGCCACTATATTTCCCATTTCTAAGTATGGTGTGAAAGCGGGACAATGAAGAAAACTGACTGAGAGAAAGCTAATTTATTTGAAATGTGATGCTAGATATGTGTTCTCAGGATACTGTAGACAAATTAATGGTTCCTATGGAAAATAAAACCTGAAGTCTCTCTTGAAGCCAAGATGACTAAATTGAGTCTCTTGTACTTTGGAGATATGATGACAATCATGCTTAGTAAAGTAGAAGGTAGAAGACAAATAGGAAGATGATTGATTGACTCAATTAAGGAAGCCACAGCACTGAGTCTGCAAGACCCGAGTAAGGCTGTTGATAACAGAATGATTTTAAGGTGATGCATTCATAGGGTCACTGTCAGTGAAAGCCAATTTGATGGCAGTTAACAACAATTCTATTTCGAATCCTTTATCAATAGCTACATATTCTATTAACATGAAAGACACTAAATTATCAAAATGAGGGAGAACTCTAAACGCTAGGATTTAAAACTATGAGTAGATGTTACATAAGATTATGCATCGAGTACATAAAATTGTACCTAAGCCTTATTCAAATTTATGGGAGAATCTTCAGAAAAAGACAACTTTTGTTGTTTATTCATTCAGTTGCTTCCAACTTTTTGTGACCTCATGGACCATCCCACGCCAGAGCTCCCTGTCGGCCGTCACCTCCCCCAGCTCCTTCAGAGACAAGCCAGTCACTTCAAAGATACCATCTTGCCCTTGGTTGGCCCCTCTTCCTTTTTCCTTCAATTTTCCCCAGCATCACTATCTTCTCCATGGTTTCATGTCTTCTCATTATGTGCCTGCAGTACTTCATCTTTGCCTCTAATATCCTTCCCTCCAGTGAGCAGTTGGGTTTTATTTCCTGAGTATGGACTGGTTTGATCTTCTTGCGGTCCAAGGCACTGTCAGAATTTTCCTCCATCACCACAGTTCAAAAGCCTTCCTTATGGTCGAGTTCTCGCATCCATAGGTTACTACAGGGAATACCATTGCTTTAACTATGTGGATCTTCGTTGTCAGTGAGATGTTTCTACTCTTCACTATTTTAGCAAGATTAAAAAGACAATACCTTACAGAATTGATTTTTTTTCCTGAAAGCCTTCCTCCTCTGTAAGCAACATACTCACTAGGAGACCAGAAGCACTCTCACTGGCCATGATAGATTGACTCCTTTGAAATAATCACTTTAAGAACATGACCAGCACTTTTCTCTTGGCAAACTGCAATCATACTAATGTGGGGAGCATCACACTATGTATAGTGGCAGTTGACAAGATTACTTCTTTTAAAGTAATACTTTGGGCACACAAACATTTTTAGTCTTGCTCCTTGAAACAGTATCAAAAGAGCATCTTTTTGTATGGTTCCTAATAAGTTGCCCAGACCTAATTTGGTTAGAGAACTTAAAATGTCAGGAATTTTCTAATGATTTCGCCCAATGTCTTCCAAAGTGATATGAAGCATCTTCAGTGGAGGAATAGTTGACAATCACCGAATACATGTAGAACAGGAATGAAAATCATGACATTCCAAATTTTGTTGAACTACATGCCTGATCAGCCCTAGCTAGCACAGCCCATGGTAATGAATGTGGGGAACCAAAGTCGAATACCACTTGGAGGGCATTATTTCATTTTTGGGATAAAAAATATATTAAAGGTAATTTTAGGGAGAAATCTACTTCTCAATATTTATCAAGGTAAAGTAGATCAGGTGGGTATCTACTTTTTCTTGACAAATAACTTTTCAAACAAGGTGCCTTTTAGAAGAGTGAAATTCATTATTTTAGATCTCAGAAATACATTGGCAATATTAGTGTGATGCCAAGCTCTTCTCTCAGTATGTGTTTCAACGGTGCATTACATAGGGCTTTGTAGAATATCTGACCTTTTAGGAGTAAAGTTCCAACTCCAAAGAATTTACGACTTCACCAGGATAAATACATACAGATACACACACTGAAATGTCATTTTGGCTAGAAGTGAAGGATAAAAGATTAAGCCCAAAGCTTCACAGAAGCTCAAGTAATCATTTGAAGAGTCACGGAGAGAATGTTCCTTCTGGGAGAAGTTTCCATAAAGAAGTAATACAAAAAAAAGAGATACATAAAGGAACATAAGATTTTTTTTGACTGAGCACCAGAGAATAGGAAATGAGATTGTCAAATAGAAAGACACATTAGTGGATAAGAGCAGATAGACAGTGTGAAAGAATTCTGTGAAACTTGATGACATAAACAAGAAATGAAGAGATTTGAGGAAGAAGTCATAAAAATGAATTATGAGAGAAAGAAGGGAATTAATTATTTTGGCAGAAGCTTTCTGGATAGATCAAAAGGGCTGAGAGATGACACGGCAAAATTAGATAGCAGCAACAGTCAATATCAGAGACAACCAGGGTATAAAAGAGTGCTGCAGCTTGAGGAAATAAAGAACGAACAGATTGGAAAATACTGTACAGAAAAGAGCAAAATAAATATAGGGAACAAAGAAATGGCAAGAATAAAGATAGAGCCTATTGCTGGTTTAATACCTTTGAACTAGTATGATAGAATCTGCAGCTTTGATGTCATCATTTGGGGAAAAACCAATTACCCCAACATATTTCCTAAGGCAGTAAAATGACATTTGTAACAATGATATGAACAACATGAGGGGCTTGAAATGGAAATCTAGTACTCTATTGTATTCAGCATGAAATAACCACAATGTGAAGAGAGGAAGCAAATATCTTATTGGGAAATTGTGTAATTTAAGTAATTATCCTGGAACTATGTTTATTTTAATCTTGAGCTGCCCACTCAGCAAAGAAAATTTTTCATAATATTAGTCATTTTTTGTATGTGACAATATTTTAATTACCATTAGAAAAACAACCAAAATGCAAATTACTTACTGTAGTCTTATTTTCGTCACCAAGACCTAAAACATAGAGAAAAATGACTATTTAAAGCAAAGTTTTAAGTAAATTTCTCCAAACTGTCAAAACAGTGAAATAAAAATGTGGTGAGTACGAAAGTGATAGCATATAACACACAGCATACAAGTTCAAAGGGGCAACAATGTATATTTTCAACCCTCTTTCTACAAAATGTTTGTGGGGAAAGAAACAAAAACATTCAAAGAGAAAGATACAAGACAGTTGTTCTACAATTAATTCCAAAATTCATTAAAATACCTTTAGTTGAAGCCACAGACATACCAAACCTATGGAGAAAAGAAAAGATGTAGTTACAAACCCTGACATTTAAAACTGAAGTCACTACAGAAAGTTGAAAACAGTTTGAACATATGACGGTTAATGAATTCCCTGTAAATTTGCAAAGGAAAAAGCTGAAGGAATGGACTGGTCTTTGAATCATATTAGCAAATAATGATGGATTCACATGGCAGATCTGTTATTGCAGATCTGTTATTCACAATATCACTACCAATCCAGTAGGACAAGTAGTGCATATTTTGGGAGCATATTATTTACAGTTCCGTAGTCTTTACAATGTTTTATTCTCTCTAAAGCCAATAAATAAATAAATCTGAAGACGATATAAAGTAGGCTGAAACTGGTCTCTATTAAGGTGATGTTGGACTGAAACATGAGCCAGAATTGCCAATCCCTCACCTAGCCGTGCTGTCTTGTTCTGATTAGTGTGTTTTTATCCGATTTTATGTGTCTGTAATTGACCATGATTGTTTATGGTATTTTAGAGTGTTTTAGGATGTTTTATCTTGATGTGTTTTATATGCTTGGAAACCGCCCTGAGCCTTGGGAAGGGCGGTTTAGCAAATTGAAATAATAAATAAATAAATAAAATGGTCTAGGATGATGGGAGCTGTGATGCAACACTTGGAACATGATAGGTAATTTATCTACATCTTAAAAAAGGATCAGAATTTTTTTTATTGATAGCATACAGAAGTATCAGCTCAATAGTCACCACGTGAGTAAAATGTTATTTAAGGTTCAAAAAGTACACCATTTTACCCACAGCTTTCTGTAATGCAGAGGGCAAACACTGTTAACTGCAACTCCACCCACCCTTCATCTATGCTGTCCCAGTTAAGTAGTATGAGTTTCAAGACTCTTCCATAATAAACAACCACCTATACAATAACTAAGAATCATCAAGGAATTTTAATATTACAAATACAGGCTTACCGAGCAGCTCGTGCAGCCTTCTTGCTCTCCAAACTCACAGGAACATTAAATCTCTCTGCCCGTTTTTGCATTCTCTAAAGCAGAATAAAAAGTAGACAAATGTACAAGTTTAATCTAAGCACAGCAAAAATATAACCTTAGCTTCAGATTTAACAGCCATGATCAGTATATCTCTGTTAGCTCCACACATTCAAGGAATAATTTTCATTCCCATCTGCGTCAAATATTCCTGGGTATTCCAAGATTTGAACAATAAAAGTGCCCAAAGAGTTTTGCAGGTATACTAGTCACGTACGAGCTCCAGAGATGAGATGGTCAGATTCTATGCACAAGACAGTTGTGGTGGTATAGATAATGAACTAAGGTCCACACTTCCCACTGAAATACTGGTAAGTTTATGTTGGTTAAAATTGTTCTTCATGTTAAATATTGTATTGTTCTTTCATGTATTTTTGCACTACAAATAAGATATGTGCAGTGTACATAGGGATTTATTCTTCTTTTTTTCAAACTATAATCCGGTCCCCCCAACAGTCTCAGGGACAGTGAAAAAAGGACCTGTGTTTAAAAAGTTTGAGGATCCCTGCTCTAGGGATTAGACATTCTTAGAAAGGAGTATAAGGAAATTTCAGGAGCCTCTATATTGTTCAAAACTTTCACTTCAGGTTCATATAAAAAGACTGAATGATCTGACTCCTAGAAGACAGCTCCACATTATATAGGCCTTGCACAGCAACACAGATTATGGCCTAGAATCATAGAATGAGGGAACTTGTTTCTAATGTTTAGGTGGTATCTCTTTTTCTGCAATTTAAATCAATTGCTCCATGTTCTAGCTTCCAGAGCAGCAGAAAACAAACTTGGCTCCCCCTCAATGTGACATCCTTTCAAATATTTCAACATGGCTATCAGATCCGTTTCTGCAAAGCTAAACATACCCAGCTCCCTCAGCCATTCCCCACAGGGTTTAGTTTTACATTATATATACCAGGGGTTCTCAGACCTTTTCAGCCGTGGAGCCCTTTTATGAAGCAAAAGTTGGTTGTGGAGCCCTAAGAAATGTTTGTTGTGGTTTATTCGTTCAGTCATCTCCAACTCTTCATGACCTCATGAACCAGCCCACGCCAGAGCTCCCTGTTGGCCGTTGCCACCCGCAGCGCCTTCAAGGTCAAGCCAGTCACTTCAAGTATACCACCCATCCATCTTGCCTTTGGTCAGACCCTCTTCCTTTTTCCGTCCATTTTCCCCAGCATCATTATCTTCTCCAAACTTTCCTGTCTTCTCATTATGTGGCCAAAGTACTTCATTTTGTCGCTAATATCTTTCCCTCCAGAGAGCAGCGACTGCTCATTGGAGGGAAGTATAGTAGAGGCAAAGATGAAGTACTACGGCCACATCATGAGAAGAAAGGAAAGCTTAGAGAAGACAATTATGCTGGGAGAAATGGAAGGAAAAAGGAAGAGGGGCTGTCGCACACCGGCCGGAAACCAAGGCCCTTTAAATATTTCACACAACCACAGCTGGAAATAACAGTCTATTTATTGAAGTAAACAATGTCCAAAAATAACAGTAAACATGAAATAGGCAAAGGCAAAAAACATTGGAAAAAATCCCAGGAAATGTTTCCAAAGCTTCAGTCTAATTAAGTTGTAAGGTCTCTGAATATAAAACCACTAAGAAGCAACAAATCTTAAACTAAATTAGTCCCAAAAAAGCAAGCTCAAAGTTCTGTCATGAATGACCAAAAAACCATGAAGTCAGGAGTTCAGGGAACTGCTTGCAGTTGAATCAAAAGTTGACCAGGAACTGAATTTCAAACCTTTGCAGGGCTAATAACAAGCTCTCAGCATTCTAACATTTCCCTCCCTTTTTCCTGGGAAAGTAACAGCTGCGGCTAGAAACAGCAAGCCAGGTGTCTCAATTCCTGCCCACTGGACGCTAAGAAAAACTAAATTCCCTTAACTGCTTTAGCCACAGGCCCAACAGGGGCCAACCAAGGGCAAGATGGATGGATGGATGGTATCCTCGAAGTGACTGGCTTGACTCTAAAGGAGCTGGTGGAGGTGATGGCCGAAAGGAAGCTCTGGTGTGGGATGGTCCATGAGGTCATGTATTATATAAGTTCGCCTTGTCCCTGAGTGGAAGTCATTAACAGTTGCATTTTAGGGTTGTGACTCTATTTCTGTCACAATTTTTTTTTGTTTCTTGTCTGTCTTTAACTGCTTGAAGAATTTCATCTGTCATCCATTGATGCAACTGATCCTTCTTGACTTTCTTTAATGTCCTTTTCACTCCTCCCTAACAATGCCCCTGGCTTCAATTCACAGTCAATCTACCTCTTGGTCACCTAGTGCAAAGAACAAATTAGCACTATTAAGCCAATCTTTAAATAAACTAAGTGTTCTACAGTTACTGGTAGTAGCCCAACATGTCATGAAAATGACTACATTTCATCCAATAATAAGGTTGTTTGGAAGATGCTGTTCATGTTTGTGGTGTAAAGAAGCAAGATGCCCAAAGAGGGAAATGCATTTCATACTGGCAAAAATAAATACAGTAAATGCATACAACAAGTAGAAATGAAAAATTAAAATATCTCAAGAAGGGAAAGAACTCTTAGTGGTTACTTATTTGCTTAGTGGTTTATGAAAATGGCAGCATATTAATGGAAAACAAATACTTGGTTGATCAATATACAGTGAATCAATGGAGCTCAATAAACACTCTGGATTTTCAATTCCTGAAAGCATTAGATTTGTCATTCTGTGTGATTTTCATTAAGCACTACAGGATTTCTGTCCATTGAAACAGATTAAAATCCTTATAAGGAGCTTTACTTTGCCTTTTGTTAGCCATCCTGAGTCCCCCTTTGGGGGTAGAGAAGGGTGGGTTATAAATGATTGAAATAAATAAATAATAAATAAATAACTTGAAGATATAGCCTAATGATATCTTATGTGACTTTGAGAAAGTTCTAGTGCAGAACCCTCAACAGCAATGAAAATTTAAAAACCCAGTTGTTTTTTTAAAAAAATGTCTTAGGTTCCAGCGTCTTCATCTCCCCCCCCCCTCTTTTTATGCCAGCAGAGACTAATATGGCTATCTATTTGGAAATAAAAACCCAGTATGCTCAGAATGTCACATCAGGTTCCTTCATGCGTCAACTGAATCTAGAAAGCATTTGTATTTGGGGGTTTAAGTGATTAGTAAAACATCAAGTGGATTTTCGCAAGTATAGTGTTTGGCAGAGCTGTTAAATAAAACAGAGGAAGTGTGAAAAAGGACGTAAGTAGAATAATTTAATGATTTCTCAATGAAGACTTCCCACCAAGTTGGAAGGCGTCACTCAATAACAGTTCTATTTCAGATAATATTTATTGTTTCTGGTTATTTGCCCCACTAAAATAATAATCTGGGATTTGCGACAGCAGCCTTCAATAGCTATGGTCAGCCTACAAAAAAAGATTAGATCTTGGAGGTGGCAGCTGAACAGCAGGGAAAAAGACTGTGTTTTCATATCAGCTTTCCCAATTATGGAGAGCTGAGTGGAAACTAACCAAAACAATGGGGTACAATTGACCCTCCATATCCACCGATTTTGCATCAATGGATTCAACCGACCATGGCTCGTTGGATTTTTTAAATCCAATAAGCAAAGCTTGATTTTGTCATTTTATATAAGGGACACCGTTCAACTGTGACATTATATATAATGAGAATTTAGTATCCGTAAATTTGAGGATCCATGAGGGAGCTGGAACAAAATCCCAGTGGATATTGTGAGAGCCCTATGTACTTTATTGCACGGAAATACAACTTTTCATTTGATAAAGAACTTCAGATACTATTTTCTTCTTTAATGTTCCAAGCAATTCCTCAGTCAAACACGAATATAATGGTACAGAATGGGAAAAGACATTCCAAGAAGCAGAAATAAAGGCATAGCAATACCCATAGCATTTTTAATATAACATAGTGAATTCTCTAGTCAGTACAAATTAGAAGACAACATAGGTCCCATTTATCTATTGATTGCATTCAGTAGATGCTACATAAAGACCAACATAAATTTAAGACCTCAAAAGCAGACAATCAGGGTACAAGATGTAATCCAACATACAATTACTGCATCCAATGCAAACATATACAAGCAATTCAGACAAAATGGAAAACTATGGTTTTCTGCTGCACAAACAAGCCATCATTACTGTTGCTTTAGTCACGTCTTGACTGCAAAAGGGAAGCCTTTGTTTCCTCATTTATTAAAACCTACAATTCCCTATGATGTTTGAACTTTGAAATGAAGTCAATTTAAGATATAGTTAATAGAAACCAGTCTAAATTAAATGAACATTTCAGACTCTTTTTTGGGTGAAACCTTAGTTTACCCCAGAGATGGAGAATGTGTAGAGTTCTGGAAGCTGATGGACTGCAACTCCTTTCATCCCTCACTAGTAGCTATGCTACCAACAACTGACATAAGGTGCCACCCAACAACAGGTGGACACATCCCGTCCACCAAAAATCTTAGTTTAAGCTTGCCACATGTTAATAAATTCAAGGGCAACTGGAAACAAAAGCAATAGAGAAGAAAATCGGAACCTTAGATTTTCTGCGCAGGGGCCATGCTAATCTCTGTATCGTTCCAATTTTAGTATATGTGCTGCCGAAGCGAGCACAAGGGGCCCTTAGATTTTTTGCAACTCATTTGTGCAGTGGGCAATCATAGTTTTGTCCTATACATGAACCAGACTACAAAAGTAACCTAATAATGTACTACGAATGGCAAGCTAAAAGTGGAAAAATCAATCAGATACTTTATGAAACAATGACTGACTCAGCTGTTTGTACTAGTACTATACTTAGGGCAGAACAAAGTGGATTAATGTGGCACACTACTTTTTTGTGTGTCAGGAGCGAATTGAGAAACTGCAAAGTGGATGAATGTGGCATACTACTGGTGAAAAGCAATGAAAAAAAGAAGCATCTTACCTCTGTCTGTGGGACTTCTGAGGCAATTTTCACCACTTTCTTTTCTGCACCTCTAAAAGAAAGGTAAAACACACTGATCAGAGCACAAATAAGCCCTCCGTTTGCCATTACTACCCAAGATAGCTCGGTTACAACAGCAGCTAAACTTTGACTCCAAGCTATCACAAATGCCTGGCTTCCTGGGAGGTCTCATACAGACTTGTCTCTGTGTGCTCTCATCAAAATCATTCTTTCAAAAAACAGATGGTTTGGAACCAGTTGTGTCATCACTGCCACATTTGATTCCACCATGAACATACAAAATTCTAACTATGGACAATAATAGGAAGGAAATGATCTACACTAACTGCACAGTTGGTATATTTTCTAGATCAGTGTTTCCCAACCTTTTTTGAGCCGCGGCACAGTTTTTACATTTGCAAAATCCTGGGGCACACCACCAACCAAAATGACACAAAATGACTCTCTAACACAGTAATACATATAGTTAATATGTTTTTAAAATGTGTTTATACACTCAGTGTGAAACCTGGGCCTGTTTCGATGAACTCAACATAGATATCCTGGCAGAAATGGCAGAAAGACACAAACTTCCCACACATAACTCCCATAACCAAGAGAAAATGCTATAAGAGTTTGGTGGGCATTGACTTTGAGTTTTGGAGTTGTAGTTCACCTATATCCAGAGAGCACTATGGACTCAAACAATGTTGGATCAGGACCAAACTTGGCATGAATACTCAATATGCCCAAATATGAACGCAGATGGGAAATAGACCTTGACATTTGGAAGTTGCAGTTGCTGGGATTTATAGTTCCCCTACAATCAAAGAGCATTCTGAACCCCACCAATCATAGAACTGGGCCAAAGTTCCCACACAGAACCCCAGGAGGCAAGAGGAGGTCTCTACTTAGGGAAAGGGAGGCGGGCCTTCCCAATGCATGGAGAGGGAAAGACCAAGTAGACAATGGGTGGGGAGGGGGGTGTTGTAATTTTGTGCCTTTATCGAGGTAGGTTTCTTAGGGTTTTTATACTTCAACACACTAGACTCCTCCCCCCCCCCCCCTTTCCTGGAGTTTCCAATTTCCCACGGCACACCTGATGATCGCTCACGGCACACTGGTTGGGAAACACTGTTCTAGATGATATTTTGGGCGTGAAGTGGAGAAGAAGAAAAAATCCAACAGATCCATAGCCTGCCCTACCCACCATCCATTGCTGATGGCAGTAGAGTACTTTGCAGCCTCATTAAAGCCTTTCCACATAAAGTTTGATAAGCAATATCCAACATCTCCATAGTCAACTGTTCCTCTCTCACCACTTTACTTTTAAAAAGAATTCATATTTATTTTATACACTAAGACTTAGAATAAGTCAGAAGAATACAGATACCAGGATAGCAATAGCTTAATGTAAGTGGTAGATATAAAACTATCTAAAGTATCAGAAATTGAAAGAGATCACAATATAGATATTAAGACAGATCTTCTCTAGCTAAGCACATGATGAATTGACCACAAACCTAGGTGGTTAATTATCAAAGGTCACTGTACGATTTCATCTTTGAATTTTAATTGCCAGTTATCTGCATAACCTTGACAAGAATGAAATTACCTACAGCTCTGAATAAAACAAAAGTCATTCAACTCAAAGGTATGGGAAGATCCTATTTGGCAAAGTAGGAATGGCATTATTCAAAACATACTAGAGAACTCTGACAGCACAAATCACCTCTTTCCACATTCACTACTTCTCCTACAAATCAATGTAAATGCTTATCTGATTACTAAAAATTTGGATGCCTTAAGTAGTAGTTAAGACATTTAGGATGTAATTCCTCACATGCACACTCAGTACAATTGGGGGGTGGGGAATAATAACAATGGATAGTCAATCCTGACCAAAAGCCTCATGTCTATGTTATGTGCCTCAGGAATCTTTATTCTTTTATGGTTATATATTCACAAAGGGATTTCTCTGTTGTAGTTCATGGGACATCTATGGTTGACTTTTGGCCAGGTCAGCCCCAGCTCCATTTCAAACACACACTTCTTTAACAATGTGCGATGGGAGCTAGTAAACAGCTTGAACAAAAATATAATGGAGTGGGCGTGCTTGGAAGTTTATGCTCTGAAAACAGGGTTGAGGTTTGCAGGAGAAAACAAAGGAGGAAGATACAAAGTTCGGAAGTTCCCAGGCTAAATGAAACAGCATTCTTCTTCTCCAAACAGCTCTCATAAAACAGTGGGTCATAGCCTGACTCATTAAGGTCTCCCATTTAGAGAAATGGACAGCTTTTGTTCAAGATTCCTGGACAGTTTTCCCATTTTATGCCCTGAACGGTAGTAATGGTTTAACGACTTTTTCACAGGAAGCAATTCAGAACAGGAACCAGGGACTTGTTATCCCTGCAGCACTCTTTGCAATCTTCTGTGAGTAATACAGAGAAAGGGCACCTCCTGCAGCCTAGATTTAAACATTGCAGTGCAATTTACATCTTTTCCTCTAAATGCAGGAATCAGTAATAATGAGGATTTGGTCAACTCTGGTAAAAAAAAAATCCTCTGCATATTCCTTGGATAAGGAAATCATATGAAATTAATGGGATTGCGATGTTGAAAGGTGTCTTGATGGCACATGCACATATAAAATGCATTTCTGGAAGCCTTTATGAATAGATCAAATATTGGACATCCTCTGCCAGTAATGCCATTCAAAAATCCCAATGAACCTTAGGTAACAAGTAAGGAACTCAAGAATGTAATTTGATTCAACAGATGCATTCACTTATACCTAGGACAAAAAACAAGGGCGATGTTTAATTGAATCCATTATGTCCTGCTGTAAGGGCATTTATAATTAGAATTAAGAACTGATCACACTAGAGTAGTATTCAAGCATTGCCATGTTGTTGTTATTATGTGCCTTCAAGTAGTTTCTGAATTATGGTAATCCTATCAAGGAGTGTTTTAAGGCAGAGAGCATGTGATTCAGACAGTTTTAAAGGCCAGCCCTGGTCTTCAGAATCATGGTCCAACGCTCAAACCACCATGCCATACTAGCTATAAAAACTACTCAGAAAGTAAATCCTTTGTAAACCAGAGACAAAGGCCAAATTCTAATAATTTGTACCAAATGGAGGCGACCTGATGAATCAATAGAGATGTACGCAAATGCTGGTTCTTGCCAAGACTGATTTAGAGGTAGTTAATCCACTACCTTCCTCTGCAGTTAAGAGAGCACAAACTGCCAGGGAGTTTTCATGCCTGCATTGGGACCTAACCCTTAGTCACCCAGAATCTTTAGTCTGACGTTCACACAATCACTCCACTCTGGCTTTCAATTGTTGGTGTAACATTTAACAAATGATTCAATGGGTCTACTTTAGCTAGAACTAGCATTTCGGCTAAGGGTTATGCACATTTATATCCTGCTCTATAGCCTTAAAATGGACTAGAAAGCACTTCACAGAACCTGTGCGGTGCAACAACGTAGATTCTTCCAAAACATACAGCTAAGCAAAATCTGCTTACATTAAACAAAAGGAAAGAAAAGAACCCGGCAAGTAATCACAGCTAGTGCATTTACTGGTGTTTTACTATTTACAGTAAAGATAAAATATGTGTGCTACAATTACCTTGCTACTTAGAAAGGAACACTACTTACACAAAACAGAGCAAGGCACTCTATTATACAAATGATACAAGCAAAGCACCAATGCTTTCTTTCTAAAACTAAATAATTTCTTTGTTACTCTATTTTATCTTCTGATAAAAGAAAAGTTAAAAACCAATCAAATTTTACATCTGGATGCAATAACCAAATCATGGAATGAAAATGCTATGGATTCCAGAAGGTTTTGAGTAAAGCAGTTACTGAAAATAGCTTTTCTGTTTTTGTTAGGTGCTTTACTATTTTTAGACGGTTTGTGGAACTGAAAGTCTTTGGATTGAAAAGCAGAATAATTGTATTCTAAAATCATTAACTGGATTTGAAAAGCCATACTCCCAGGGAGTTCAGGCCAGTCCACACCAATTCCTACATAAAGCAACTCATATTCATCAGCTGAAATCTGAAAGTAGGCAGGAAATTAAGCATGGGAAGTGCTCAAAATATACACAGCTATTTTTTAAATGCTCAAATTATATATTTTTTAAATGCGAAATTAAATCTTTAGGAGGTGCAGAATAACTGTGTGGAATGTGCTAGTTCACCATTCCTGATCTCATGTCCCTGCGCAGATTGCGTACATTATCTGAATGATCAGGTCAGGAGAAGGCAGTATATCCCTTCAAATGTTCAGTTGATGAATGGCACCAGAAACATATGGGCAATTTGCTTCTCTCTCTTAGCTTTTAAAGCATGCCGCTGACACAGGTGGTCCTTTTCTTTTTTCTTATTTTACAACTGCCTGTTCCTTGATGTGGAATGAGAAGGAGCAGGGCAAGCTAAACTGTGTATCTTTGTTTTGCCTTTATACACACTGGGGGTGGGCCTAACAGTTTCTTATACTTAAGAAGGCTTTCAAGAGCTGGATTCTTCATTTAAAGTACACACAGAAAAGATAATACACTTGTCAGAGATAGAGAAGCAATAACTTTTGGAGTGGGGATGGGGAAGTATGGTAAAATTAACAGCTTTGTTTATACAGGTTGTATAATTTGGTTTTATCTCCTGCAATTGTTCATTAACGTTTTGTGAAAAATATGAAATTGTTAACAATACATGGAGAAACTTCAAGATCAACAACTACAGGTAATAAAAACATTTGTCTCGAGCAAGATAAGAGTATGTTCCTAATTTCTGCAAAGGAACAAATATCCTTGTATTAATTAATAAATTAATAGGAAATCCTGCCAATTTCAAGAGACAATTTCAGCCTATTTCCAGGTTTGCTGGAGATAGCGAACCTGGAAATAGCAAACCTGAAATTCCAATTTCAGAAATGTCAGGGTATTTCAATGAAACCTCAAGCACTTCTGACTCATTCTACAATACCAATAATGCGAGTGTAGTTCAACATGAGTGGAGTCCCCTTTGGGAAGATAAAGCGGGGTATAAATAATTTGAAATAATAATAATAATAATACTATGTGCAGTGCCTAAAGACTTGGCTCGCACTTATAAACAATTGGCATTGACAAAATTACCATCTGTCAGCTACAAAAGGCCACCCTGCTTTAATTTGCACACATTATTCACTGATACATCACACAGTCCTGGACACTTGGGAAGTGTCCAACGTATGATGAAATACAAAAGCCAGCAAAGTGATCGTGTTTGTGGTGTACCAATCTTGTTGTGTATCAAATAATAATAATAATAATAATAATGACATAACCACAGCTGGAAAGCTCAGGACTGGTCCCACAAACACTGAAGAAACACTAGACTAGACTATCTGTCTAGTAAACATGACATTTTAATAAGATGGATAATTACACTTCAGGTGATTTCTCAGTAGTTACTTCCTCTTTCACAGGAACATCTAATGGTTTCTGTTCTTCTTCCTGAAAGACAAAGAATCAAAACAATTATTCTACAAAAGCATATATAGTATAAGCTTTATGCAGTACTGGTCTGCTTTGTTTTCACATTGAGCATTAAGAAAATACTTTCTTTCCTCCATGGATCAGAAATTCAAAACCTAACACAAAAGAGTTAGAACGGTCCTGTTGTGGTTCAGCCAGAGGCTGAAGACAAGGGAATGTTCAATCAGAGGTTGTGAGATCTGATGGGCTTTCCAGTGTGGGAAATGAGGGAATTTTAGATCACGATTTTGTCTGGGAGAATGGGTCTATGTCTGGAGAGATAGAAACTGCTTCAGAGCAGAGCAGAGCAAAGATGGAGATGCTGTGACCTCAGAAGATAGGGAGAACCTTTCCTCTTGTTGTTCCTTGGCAATGGAAGATTGCAAGCTGAAAGGGAGAGATTTCCCCCCTGGGAAAACACCTGTGGTCAGTAGGAGTTTGAGGCTTGATTTCTAGGAGGGAGCCAGATTATGGAAGTCACAGGCACTTCATGAAATCCTTGAAACAACAGAGCAGATGTCAAAGACACGACTTCAAGGCTTTGTAGTCCTTAAATTAAAATGTTGTTTACTAAAAGGGTTAGAGCAGCCAACGTTGCGTTATCATGTACACCACGTTAAAGTCTATTTTTAAGTTCCCCGAGAACTTTTTGTGCTCATGTTCATGGATTCATGTTTTGAAAGAAGTTCCTGTGTTCCTGGTTATGGATTTATGCTTATGTTTTGATTTCTGATTTTCCATGTACTTTGTTACTTTTAAACAAAACTCTGAGGAACTCTGACATATGGACTATTGATTTTGTTAGCCTTTTTTCTATTGATTTTTGGGACATTGCTTTTTATATTACTTTTTTTGCCTTTAAATAATTGTTTTCTTCAATAAACTGCTTAGTTAATAATACTGGACTCTTGTGTGGTGCAAAGGTGAATCCAGGCGAGTGTGCAACAGGTCTATGCTTTCATTGTCAGTCCCCTTATTAGAAGCCACTAAAATACCTAGATTTCAAAGGGGGTAATGAGGATTTTATATGTGCATTTGTTTTATGTTATGGTACCTCTATTTTCTGGCATATAAGACAACTGGGCGTATAAGACGACCCCCAACTTTTCTAATTAAAATATAGTAAGAAACCTGTTCAAAGAAGAACTAGGTATAATGAAAAAAGAACTAAAAGAAGAATTAAAGATAGAAATGGCTGGAATGAAGAAAGAAATGGAAGGGATGAAGCAAGATATCAAAGAGATAAAGACAGATAAAGACAGACAACATAGAATCCAAGAAAGCACAAAAGAAGGTTGAAGAGAAATTTAATAGATTGGAAGAGGTCAATAAAAAACTAGAGAGACAACAAGAAATGATGGCAATCAAGGACACAGAGTTCCAACTAAGATTTAGGGGGGTAGAGGAACAACAGGCACAGGACCTAAAAGGCATCATAGCCGAGATGACAGCCAAGTTACTAAATCTAACGGTGGACGAGGTGCTAATTAATATTGACAAAGCCCAAAGAGTAAATACAAATTATGCCAGGAAGAACAAATTGCCGAGAGATATATTGGTGTCCTTCACCAGGAGGGCAGTGAGAGATGAAATATTGCAAACTAAATCAAAGACACCCGCATGTTACAAAGGTAGGAACATTATTATCCTTAAGGAATTTACCCCATTGTCATTGAGCAAAAGAAAATCTTATTATTTCCTGACTGGTGAACTGAAAAAGCATCATATTAAGTTTAAATGGGAGAGAATGGAGGGAGTTTCATTAATTTTTAATGATAGTAAAAGATGGATCACAACGGAGGAGAAAGCAAAGGAATTCCATAGAGAACTTATGGCTGCAATGGAGGCAAAGAAGAAAGATCAGGAAAAAGGGAAAGACAAGCAAAGAGACAAGGGGAAAAATGAAGAGGATAAAACAGCCGCGCAAAAAGCCCATCAAAGGTCAGACGACTACAAGAAGCAAGACAAGAAAAGGCAAAGGCCAAACTCGTCGGAAGACAAAGAAGACCTTGTCGACTCAGGGGACAGCATGGAAGAGGGAGAGGAGGACTTAATAAAAATTCAGGATGATGGATGTGACAGTTTATTTGAATAATGTTAACGGGATGAACTCCCCTAATAAAAGGAATTTGATTTTTAACAATTTACGAAGAGAGAAGTATGATTTGATAGGTTTACAGGAGACTCACATTATGCAAAAGCATGCATCGCATCTAATTAGGAAAGAATTGGGGAAAGAATTTTATTCATTGGCGTTGGAAAAGAAAAGAGGAGTTGTAATATATGCAAAGGAAGCATTGAACCCTTCGTTAGCCTTCAGGGATCAGGAGGGAAGAATAATAGGAGTTAAAATTAAAATCAACCAAAAAGACATTTTAGTTTGTAACATATATGCGCCCACAGGACCTAAGTCTAAATTTATACGGCAATTAAGAACGAAACTCCAAGAGGAAACATACGACGACATGATCCTGATGGGAGATTTTAATGGTGTGATGGACAGCACCCTGGATAAAACGGGAAAAAAAGGGAAAGGAAAGGAAATAACGACTGGGAAACTCCCGAGGGCCTTTATAACCTTGATGAAAGAGAACTCTCTACAAGATATATGGAGGGAGAGGAATCCAATTGAAAAAGACTACACTTTCTATTCTCATTGTCACTCCACCTGGTCTCGAATTGATATGTTTTGGACCACTAAATCATTAGCAACAAGGATAAACAAGATTAAGATTTTTCCCAGAACAAACACAGATCATTGCCCATTGGTAATGATGATGAGGAATAGAGAAGCTAAAAAGAGATGGAGGTTAAATGAGAACCTATTGAAGAACGAAGAGGATATAGAACATAATAGAAAACTATTGAAGGAATATTTCGAAATCAATAACACAGGAAACATCTCAAAAGAAACTCTCTGGGACGCTAGTAAAGCGGTCATGAGGGGGCACTTTATACAGCAAGGCGCCCAAAAAAATCGGGAAAGAAGGGAGAAAGAAAAGAGGCTGCAGGTGGAGCTACAAGAAAAGGAAAGTAATCTCAAAAATAAACCATCTAATAAAAAAATTAAACGGGAAATAGAACGGATTAGACAAGAACTAAATTTATCTCAGTTAGAACTAATGACAAGGAATATAAAGAGGTTAAAAGCCGTATATTTACTAAGTGCTAACAAGCCGGGAAAAATGCTAGCTAAGAAATTAACAAAGAGAAGACAACATCAATGGATAACACAGATAAAGAAAACTGATATTCTTATCACTGGTGAAGAAGACATTGCAGAAGAATTCAGGAACTTCTATAAGGCACTATATCAAAAGGAGAATATTGAGTTGGACGATTTAACACAATACATAGACAATCAGAAGATGGACAAGATTGATGACCACCAGAGAGAACAGCTGAATAAGCCTATAAGTGAAGAAGAAATAAAGGTGGCAATAAAGAAATTAGCTAATAACAAGACACCAGGACCAGATGGGATAACGGCTATCTATTACAAATTATATAAAGAAGAAATGATGCCCTTTTTAAAAGACCCGATGAACAATGCCCTAGGCCATGCATCAATACCAAATACATGGAAAGAAGCGTATATTACGCTGATACATAAGGAAGGGACAGACCCAGCGAATGTTAAGAACTACAGGCCCATATCCCTCCTAAACAATGACTATAAAATATTTACATCAGTTATTGCTAACAGGTTGAAGACCCTACTAAACGAGATGATCCACGAAGACCAAACGGGGTTTCTACCCAAGCGTCAATTGAAAGATAACATCAGGACAGTAATAAATGTCGTTGAGTACTACGAAAACCATAATCAGAAAGAGGTGGGTCTGCTTTTCTTGGACGCGGAAAAGGCGTTCGATAACGCCAACTGGGACTTCCTGTTGCATTTAATAAAGGAGAGGGATATGGGCTTCCAATTCCAAAATGTGATTCAAGCAATATACACCGACCAAAAGGCGACAGTGCTGGTCAATGGCCAACCCGCAGGTAATATCAATATTCAGAAGGGAACAAGGCAGGGATGCCCCCTGTCTCCCCTACTTTTTATTATGATTTTGGAACCCTTATTGGAATCAATTAGAAAAGACAAAAAACTTAAAGGACTTAGAATCCAGAGAGAAGAATTTAAGTTGAAAGCCTTTGCCGACGATGTGGTGTGTTTTGTGGAAAATCCGTTGGAAAATATAATGAAATGGAAGGAGAAGATAGATGAATTCGGCAAGGTTGCGGGCTTTAAAATAAATCAGGATAAAACTAAAATCTTGACAAAAAATATCAAAAAGGAGAGGAGGGAAAAACTCCAGAAGATGACAAAATTTGAAATAGCAAAGAAGATAAAATATTTGGGAATTTATATGACTGGAAGCAATAATCAGCTCCTAAAAAACAATTACGAGGAGACCTGGAAGATCATTAAAAAGAAATTGGAAAACTGGAAATATTTGAAGCTAAGCCTGACAGGCAGGATTGCGATAATTAAGATGAATGTACTGCCGAAAATGATGTATTTATTCCATACAATTCCTATTTTAAGAACAAATCATTGTTTTGAGAAATGGAGGAAAGATATAGTGAAATTTGTATGGGAAGGTAAAAAGGCGAGAGTGAAGTATAAAATCCTGACAGATAAAAAAGAGAGAGGAGGGTTCTCCCTGCCAAATTTGCAACTATACTTTGAAGCAGCAGCATTGAATTGGTTCCAAGATTGGGTGACACTAAAGAAGAAAAGGTTGCTTAGTCTTGAGGGGGAAGATCTGAGAAGGGGTTGGCATGCATATATATGGCATGCCAAAGACAAGATCGAAAAGAACTTTTCACACCACTTCATTCAAGCTGCCTTAATGAAAGTTTGGAAAAAATACAAGGCTAGATTCTACTCCAAAACACCACTATGGGTATCTCCCACGGAAGCCCAACATATAAAACGAACTGCCACAGGCAAATGGTACCAATATAAAGACTTAATACAAAAAGATGCAGGAGGGTGGGCGTTGAAATCTCTAGAAAAACTGAGAGAGCAAGATGAGTCATGGACTTGGTTCCATTATAACCAGCTAAATGAGCTCTTTAAGCAGGATAAAAAGGTAGGCTTCGAGACGCAGGAAACAAGTTGGGATAAGCTTTTAAAGGTCGAGAAGAAACAAATTAGCCTAATCTATGAAGAACTTTTACAATGGGACACTGAAGAAGAGCTAATAAAAGATACTATGATTAAATGGGCGCAAGAGTTAGGACACCCAATCCCGTTGAAAACCTGGGAGTCGCTCTGGAAGAGGAAAATTAAATATTCGGAATTCACCAATGTTCTTGAAAATTGGTATAAGATGTTCCATCATTGGCACTTAACACCAATGAAACTGGCAAGGTTTTACAAACAGCTGAAAGATAAATGCTGGAAATGCGAAGATGCCAAAGGAAGTTACATCCATTGCTGGTGGACATGCAAAAAGGCTAAGAAGTTCTGGAAAGAAATACATATGCATGTGGAAAAAATTCTCCAGCGGAGAATACAATTCAAACCAGATGCATACCTACTAAATATAACTGAACTAGAGATAGACAGTAAAGAGGACAAGATCGTTTTCTTTCTATCCTCAGCTGCGAGACTTGAGTTCGCAAGGAAATGGAAAAGTAAAGAGCCTCCGGAAGCTGAAGAATGGCTGTTAAAGCTTAGAGAGATTGTGGACTATGATATAATAAGAAATACAATCCAAGACAACAACCCAAGGAAAAGAATAGATTGGCAAGGTGTCAAGGAATACTTAAAGGACTTAACTACCAAAGAAGAAACAAAAAGAAGGAAAGACTGTAAGAAATAGAACTAGACTAAAAGATAAGATGAAGAAATCGGCATAAAAATATCTGGAAAAAGAAGTGAAAATAATAATATCAAGACATAAATTTCCCTGTGGAATGGACTGGAAGTAAATGTTAAGAACATAGACTCTACTATACTTTATTCTTTACTTTAATTCTACTCTACTATAAACCTATTCTCTACCCCATCCTTAACCCTTATCTTGACCCATATCTTTTCACACCCAACCCCCCCTCCCCCTCTCCCCCTTTCTTTATTCTCCCCCCTCCTCTCTTTTTCACAGACTCTGCTATTTTTTTATTATATGTAAAAGTTGTATAAAAACAATAAAAAAATATATAGTTTGGGATATACTCGCCATATAAGACTACATCTCTTCCAACGCACACCAAATAAGAATTTTAAAAAATCAGATTTGATTTCAATATGGTAATTTTCCTATTAATGCACCTCCTTCTCTGCTTCTCAGATCTCGCACATGTGCGCCTGCACCACTTCACTGTATTCCTCAGGAGCAAGATCTGAGAGGCAGAGAAGGAGGTACGGTAATAGGATACAAGGGCGGGCCAGACGGGTGAAAGAGGCATGTTTTTCTGTGCACAGCGCCACTCTATCTCTTTTTTATATTGTGTTCACTTTGTGTCGTCTTTAAGCTGCCCTGAATCCCTTAAGGGAGATGATGGAGGGATATAATAATAAAGGTATTATTATTATTATTTCTATACTAACTTCAAAGAGAAAAAGTTTCGCTTCAGGTCCAACCTATCTTTGAGAATGCATCTCCTTCTAGGAACCAGTGCAGGCACTAAGATCTACCAGGGAGGCCCTCCTCTCGGTCCCACCTCCATCTCAAGTGTGGTTGATGGGGACGAGAGAGGGGGCCCTCTCGGTGGTGGCTCCCCAGCTTTGGAATGCTCTTCTGAGGGAGATTAGGCTAGCCCCCATTCTCCAAGCCTTCTATAAACACCTGAAGTCATGGATTTTTAGACAAGCCTTTGACTAGAGATTTTTCACTGTGCACTTTATATGACTAATATTGATTGTGGTTTGTTTTATATTCTGCAGCTATTGCGACATATTACTGATCTTAATCAGGGTGTGTGTGTGTGACGTTTATGTCGGTTGTTGTTGCCTTGTGTTGTCTTTGCACTTTTTGTATACTGCATGTTTGCACCTTTGAGCGCTTTGTGAGCTGCCCCAAGAATCCAGTTTTTAAATTCTGTTTCTTTTCCAGAGATAAAAATACGAGGAAGGCCCGAGTAACTGAGTTATCAGCATATATAAGTCTTCATAACACATGGATCCTATCATAGAAAAAGGCAGCGAGAACTGAATCACCAACTGATGGGACCTATGGGATAACTCTCCAGTAATCAAAAGGAACATAATGGTAAGACCAATCAGAGGGAGAATGAACTCACAGGAAACTAATGTCCAAAAGTACTATCTCCCTGTGGATGGAGTCCAGTGAATTACAGATTATGTTGCAGCATCATGTTAGTGAAAAGCAGCTTTAGCAGAGCTGCATTTGATACGATGTTAGCTAAAGGTGGAAGAGGTGGTCCATTTGACTGTCTTGTGGGTATTCTCTAAGGCTACAAAAAGATAAGGACCATAGAGGCCACTGCAATTCTAATAGAGTGATCCATGGTTAATTAATTAATTAATTAATTTATCAGCCCCGCTTCCAATTGGCTCAGGACGGTTTACACTCAGAACAAAACAATACAATAAAAGCGATAAAAACAGTTACAATAAAATACAATTTAACCTGTGTATTAAGACTCGAAAGCCTGCTTGAACTGAGCAGTCTTACAGGCTTTACGAAAAGCTAGCAACTTTTGTAAAGCTTGAGTCTAAGGGGGTAACGCATTCCAAAGAACTGGGGCAATAATGGAGAACGCCCTTATCCGAGTTTCGGTCAGATGGTACGATTTCACACTGGGCACGACTAGGAGGTTCTGCTCTTCAGATTGCAGTGATCTCGTGGGACAATATGGGATATGGTGCTCCCTCAGGTACACTGACCCCAGACCATACAAGGCCTTGAAAGTCAAGACTAGCACTTTGAAAGTGATCTGGTACTCAATTGGAAGCCAGTGCAGTTCCCGCAAGATCGGTGTAATATGGCAGCTCATAGGAACTCCTGCGAGCAGCCGGGCTGCGGCATTCTGCACCAACTTGAGTTTCCGGGTCACCGTCAGAGGCAGGCCAATGTAGAGAGCATTACAGTAGTCTAACCTTGAGATGACCGTAGCTTGGATCACTGTGGCCAGATCATGCCCGGACAAGTACGGGGTCAGCCTCCTAGCCTGTCGAAGGTGGAAAACCGCCACTCTGCTGACAGTGGAGACCTGGGCCTCAATTGACAGCAGAGGGTCGAAAAGGACTCCAAGGCTTTTTACTTATGACGGGCATAGTGCCACGCCATCCAGGGTTGGAAGCTGGACATCCCTACCACCCGGACGGTCCAGCCAAAGGATCTCTGTCTTCGCTGGATTCATCTTCAACCTACTGGCTCGCAGCCATCCAGTAACGGGTTCAAGGCAAACATGGAAATTATTGGGTACGGATTCGAACCGGCCCTCCATCTTCAGAATGAGCTAAGTGTCATCAGCATACTGGTGACACTCAAGCCCAAAGCTACGTACCAGCTGAGCAAGTGGTCGCATATAGATGTTAAATAACAGAGGAGAGAGCATGGCCCCCTGGGGAACCCCACAAATTAAGGGGGTACCCTCGGAGACCAACCCTTCCCTCCTCACTCGATGTAGCCGGTTCCGGAGGAAGGAAGACAGCCAATTTAAGGCTGTCCCCCTTACCCCGGCAAGGCGGCGAGTCAAAAGATCATAATCAACTGTATCAAACGCTGCCGTGAGGTCCAATAACACAAGCAGCGCTGATCCACCTTGATCTAGATTAGAGATGAAAAGGCCTGGAAACAAACCCAGGTTTTTTTTCCAAAGCCATATTCCTCTAGGAAAAATTGAAAAGTGTGTAGAATGGTTAGGCTGCTTACCTGTAACCGTGTTTCTCTGAGTGTAAGGTCTGTGAAATTCACACAAGTGGGTTTACTCCAGCGCATGCGTAGAATCTCGGACATACTAGCTAAAATTAAAGATTTACATATGCCCCTCCCACTCCCCCCCCCCACATCCCCCAATGTAGCTACCCAGGCAGTTCCTTACCGCCAGACAGCCGCAGGAAGCTAGGCATGACAACAGAGGGAGGGCGGGTGGGTTCTGTGTGAATTTCACAGACCTTACACTCGGAGAAACACGGTTACAGGTAAGCAACCTAACCTTCTCCTTCGTGTGGTCTGTGAAATGCACACAAGTGGGTGACTTAACAAGCTTATGTACCTTGGAGGTGGGTCATGCCACACAGGAAAACAGGACGGCTCTGCCAAAGGATCCATCCTTCTTCGCGAGAACGTCGAGCTTGTAATGGGCTGCGAACGTCGAGGGGGTCACCCAGGTAGCAGCCTTGCAGATTTGGTCCACAGACACACCCCGCAAAAACGCTTGGGATGCAGAAACAGCCCTTGTGGAGTGGGCTTTAACACCAACAGGCAATTCCTTGTGGGCTAACTGATAAGCCAATCGGATGGCCAGGACTATCCAAGAGGATAAACGTTGGGAAGTAATGGGGAGTCCCAGAGAATCTTCCCTATATTTGAGAAATAACTTGGGGGATTTCCTATAAGGAGCTGTCCTATGTAAATAGAAGGACAAGGCCCTCTTAACATCAAGGGAATGGAGGGCAACCTCCAGGGGAGAAGAGGGTTTAGGAAAAAAGGCTGGGAGGACAATGTCCTGCGTCATGTGGAAGTGTGAGACAACTTTGGGAAGAAAAGTGACATCCGTCCGGAGGACCACCTTATCTTCATGGAATCGAATGAAGGGAGGGTCAGAACGGAGTGCCGTGATTTCACTGGCTCTCCTGGCCGAGGTAATGGCCACAAGGAAGGCAGTTTTCCATGATAAGTGAGAGATATGGCAGGTTGCCATGGGTTCGAAAGGAGGTTTGGAAAGTTGGGAAAGGACGAGTTCCAAACTCCAAGACGGAGGTGGAGGAGAGACAGGAGGGAAAGACTTTTTATATCCCTGCAGGAACATGCCTACCAAAGGGTCTTGAAACAAGGAGGGAAGGCCAAATTTTTTCCTGTACCAGGAAAGGGATGCTAAATAGCATTTAATGGAAGAAAGGGAGAACCCTTTCGAGGAGAGGTGGACTAGAAAATCTAACACAACTGAGGTGGGGGCTGACTGTGGCAAATGGCCCAGCGGCTGGACAAACGCACGGAACTTGTCCCACTTATAAGTGTACGCCTTTCTGGTGGAAACTTTCTGAGCTGCCTGGATAATCAGGCGGACAGGGTCGGAGAGGTGGGACAGGGCCTGATCCTCCACGCTGTGAGGTGGAGAGACGGAAGGTCCGGGTGTAAGATGAGACCTTGTTGAAGGGAGAGGAGGTCGGGGTCTGGAGGCAGGCGGAGGAAGTCTCCCTGAGAGGCCTGGAGCAGGGGTGTGAACCAAGGTTGGTGAGGCCACCAAGGGGCTATTAGGATACAATCCGAGCTGTCGGACAGTAGTTTTGCAACCACCCTGGATAGAAGTGGAAGTGGAGGGAATGCGTACAGTAGACCCGGGGACCAATGGTAAAGGAATGCGTCTCCTAGGCAGTCTGGGGATGCGTGAGGTTGGAGTCTCGCGCAATATCTGCGGCAGTGGGTGTTGAGGTGTGACGCAAACAGATCTATTTGGGGGGTGTCCCAACGCCTGGTCAGCGAGAGGAAGTGGTGGGGACTGAGCTGCCACTCGTGAGTGGTGGACGACGTCCTGCTCAGCGAGTCGGCCAAGATGTTCTGGAGGCCTGGGAGGTGGATGGCCTGAAGGAACGTGCCGTGGAGAATGCACCATTCCCATATCCGAAGAGATATGGAGAGGAGAGTGGGTGAACGAGTGCCCCCTTGTCTGTTGATGTAGCATTTCACCGAGGTGTTGTCCGTGAGGACTTGAATCACCTGGTTGGAGACTACGGTCACAAATGACCGGAGGGCCTTCTCCACTGCCGTGAGCTCTAAGGCATTTATGTGAAGTGTCTTCTCCTGGGGTGACCAGTGACCGCTGATGGTCAGATCCTGGAGATGAGCGCCCCACCCCGTGGATGACGCATCCGTCGTCAGAGGCAGGAACGGTTGCGGGGGTGAGAAGGGGAGGCCCGAGCACACATTGGATCTGTCTGTCCACCATGACAGGGACTGTAGGGTATGGGCGGGGGGGGGTGGGTGGGTGGAGGATCATGTTTTGGCTGTCCAGTCCTGGCTGGAACATAGAAAGGAACCACGATTGAAGGGGGCGGAGGCGGAGGCGGGCGAATGCGGTAACGTTCATGGTGGAGGCCATATGTCCAAGGATAGACTGGACGGTCCATGCGGAGCACCGATGAGTGGATTGAATGGTCTGGATAGAGCGACAGAGATTGAGGAAGCGATCCTCTGGGAGGTAGGCTCTCTGGGACAGAGTCTATGACAGCAGCTATAAACTGTACTGTCCAGGCAGGCGAGAGGTGAGATTTCTCTTGGTTGACAACCAGTCCCAGGCTCTGCAAAAGAGATAAGGCATAAGCAATATCAGATGACAACTGGTCACATGACCTAGCGCAAAAAAGCCAGTCGTCCAGATAAGGAAATACGGTGACGCCCTGTTGACGAAGGTGGGAGGCGACGACCGCCATACACTTGGTAAAAGTCCTCGGGGCCGTGGAGAGGCCGAAGGGAAGGACATTGAAAGAAAATGGGGCCCCGTCCACCATAAAGGTGAGGTATTTCCTATAGGACTGCCTAATTGAGATGTGGAAGTAGGAGTCCTTAAGGTCAACAGTAGCCATCCATGCTCCCTTCGGGATGAAAGGGAGGATGGAGGGGAGGGTGACCATCCTAAATTTGCGTGGCCTGATGTATTGGTTGACTTCCTTGAGGTCCAGAATGGGCCGGAGGCCACCATCCCTTTTGTCTACTAAAAAATATCTTGAAAAAAAGCAAAATTGGAGCTGGTGGGATGGGGTTGGGGAAATGGCTCCCTTGAGAAGGAGAGCGTCAATCTCTTGCAATAACGCAGGGGAGGCTTGTGTAGAGACAGGTTTGCCAGGAGGTGGAAGGGAATCAAATTCTATGGCATAACCTCTGAGGATAATGTCCAAAACCCACCTATCGGTGGTGATGGACTGCCAAACTGAAAGGGTGTTAACCTGTCAAGAAACAGGTTAGAAACGGCGCGCCCTACTGTTGGAGGATCTACCACCTCGGTACTGACCCCTGAATGGAGCACCTGGACGCTTGTATCCCTGCGAGGGGAACTGCGGGCGTTGTCCTCCTCCTCTGTGTGAGGTGGGGTTGTAGTACCCACGAAAGGGCTGGTGGTAATAGGGACGCCAGCGTTGTCTGTATGGCTGATAGGAAGAGTTGGATTGATGGCTATATTTATTCAGCGTCTGCTTCATTTTATGGGAGTGCTCCAATTGAGAATCCGTCTCAGGATTGAAGAGACCAGCCTCATCCATGGGGAGGTTTTCGATCAACGAGCGTTGGTTGGAGGACAACGCTACGGATCGTAGCCAGGCATGTCTCCGAAGAGCAACCGAGCCAGCAATAAGCTTGCCCGAGGTATCTGCCCCATGCTTGGCCAGGTCCTTTTGGAGGGTGGCCAGAGTGAGCGCCTCTTGGTGGAAAGCTTTAGCCATGGGTTGTTCAGACACAGGAAGGAGGTCCAAATATGGTCCTATCTTATTCCAGAGATAGGACTGATAGACACTCATGTAGACTCCGTAATGTGCCATTCTACCTGACAGGCACGCGGAGGAATAAAATTGTTTGGCCATCGCATCCAGCTTTCTCCCTTCTTTGTCAGAAGGAGCGGCCTGGTTGTTTTGGGTTGGTCTAGGTTGGGCGTCAGTGACAATTGAGTTCACCTTCGGGAGCCTGGCCAACCACGGAGTGGTGGACAGATCAATGCGGTATAGGTTCTCCGCTCGTCTGGAAGTGCTAGGGACAGACGCGGGGGCAACACCAGTGACTTTTAACAGTTTGACCAAATAAGGAATGGTCGGTAGCATAGTGGATTGCTGAGCTTGTTGTTGCTCAGCCGATGTAAAATATGGGTCTTGAACCACATCATCAGATTGGGAGGCTGTATGCCCAGAGATCTAGCTAGTCTTATTAGCAGGGCAGAAACTTCATGTATTCTTCTGCCTGCTGAGGATCAATTTCAGGTTCAGGCAGGAGGGGAATGGGAGTCACCTCAGAAGAGGACTCCATATCCGCCTCATTGTCATCAACTGGGAGGTGAGGGGGATTGAGAAGGAGCAGCCGGTGGACGAGAAGGGGCTGGAGTGGGAGGGGCTGGGGGGGCTGAAGGGGCTGGGGGGATTGGGAAAGGAGGAGGGGGTGCCACGGATTGCGGGGCATGAGTGGCAGGGGGCCACGGATACCGATAGTAGTCATTAGGGTAAGGCTCAGGTGGATAATAGGGATAGTGAGGGAAAGGAGGAGGACAGGGAGGGGGGTATCCATAAGGATACCCATAAGGGGAATTCCAGGGAGAGGCTCGGTCACCGGAGCCATCCCTTAGAGGGCTCCGTGACCGAGGGAGGGCAAAATCATCCAAGTGGAAGCCCAGGTCAGGAAGAGGGCGCCGCGCGGCCGCGCGGTGCTGGGAGGGCGAGCGCGCGTCCCCTGCATGAAGCGGGAAGGCAGCAGCAGCTGAAGGCAGCAAAGAAGAGGGAGACCGCATGGCGCTGGTCTCCACGTGGCGCTGCTCGGTCTCCGGGAGGTGAGGGGAGGTGAGGGAGCGCGCCACGGGCGCGCGCGGCGGCGGGAAAAAGGCAGCAGCAGCTGACTCAGAGGAGGAGGGAAGCCGCGTGGCGCTGGTCCCCACGTGGCTGAAGGCCTCGGTAACCGGTGAGCAGGAAGATGGGAGGGGAGCCTGTTTCAGAGGAGGGGAAGGAGGCGATGGCAATTCAGGCTCAGGGATTGGGGAGAGCAAGATGCTGGGAAGGAGCTGAGGGGGAATTTCGACCCCCGAGAATTGAGTGCTGTCCTCTTCCAGAAGTGCGTCTGCTGCACACAGGGTCAGAGGGGGACTGGAAGGCGCGGGGCCAGCCAGGAGCCCCACATTGTCATGTGCCATAGTATAAGGGCTGGAGGGCACGAGACCAACCAGTTGCCTTGAGCTTTTATGAGCCAGGGGCTCTTTGGGTTTTTCCTTTTGCTTGCCAATCTTGGCAGCTTTTTGCTTTTTAGTTTTCTGTTTTTTCTTCCGGAGTGGCTCAGTGGCTGGACCAGAGGCCGACTCACGGATGGCACCATCGGACAGAGCACTCGAGGGGCTGGGATTTTCAGTCCCCAAGACCAGAGAGGGCTGGCTCGCAGAACGGGAGAGCCCAGTCTCTGAGGAAAGCAGGGCCTGTTCAAAGAGGGAGGCCTTAAGCTTAGAATCCCTGCTCTTCAGGGTTCTATGGGAAAAAGTCCTGCATATCTTGCAGGACTGGGGAATATGGGAATCTCCCAGGCAGAGGAGACATTTAAGATGTCGATCCTCTTGGGCCAAGGTTGCTCCACAGTCAGAGCACCTTTTAAAGGAAAGAGAAGACATTTTATCTATTCTTATCTGAATAGTCGAGGCAATCCGTGGACTTCTAACAGGAGCTAGTAGTCGGAGATCCTTTCGCTGGCTAGGCGGAAAAGGAACTGCCTGGGTAGCTGCATTGGGGGGATGAGGGGGGGGGGAGTGGGAGGGGCATATGTAAATCTTTAATTTTAGCTAGTATGTCCGAGATTCTACGTATGCGCGGGAGTAAACCCACTTGTGTGCATTTCACAGACCACACGAAGGAGAAATGTTCTTTTCCAATGATAAATAATATATGTATAACATGGTATTCAAGTTATATAATAGCAAAACCTTAATTAAAGATTTCGGAGACTTTTTTCTACACACCTTTTTTTCAATTTTTCCATTTAAAAATGCCTTGAAAAATAATTTTAAGAAACTGCTCCCCCATTTTTTAAGGTTTTTTTCCAGCCTTCCCATTTCTAGTTATGATACCTGCTAGGATGAACCCACCAAGGGAACTGAAGGCCAGAACTGTCAATGATACCTGCTAGAATGAACCTGCCAAAGAACTGAAGGATAGAACTATCCATCCTTTAATTTATGAAATGACAAGACACCTAACAGAGCTGGTCACTAACCTGTCAGAGAGAACAGACAACCAGGCCTTTGGGAAGCAACCAATCACCTAATAGTTACATCAAAAATGCCTCAAACACATCCAACTGCCAAACACGGAATTACAGCCATCTATATCTAGATGAAAGAGCAAACCCTAACTCGACACATCAGGGAACAATAGCAGGTCATGGCAGACAGAGACTGAAGTCTCAAAGATTCCAGTACCAATGATGTCAATGTGGTACAATCACTATTAACTCTGCAAAGACTCTCCTCCCCTCCCAGAGAAATGGCTTAACCAGTTTGGGATGTTCAACTCTCCTGTTACCGTGTTTCCCCGAAAGTAAGACACCCCCGATTGTAAGACGTATCGGGGGTGTCTGGGGGGTCGGCTTATATAAGCCATACCCCGTATATAAGACGTACCTCGTCCCGCCGCCGCGCCGCCGCAACCGGAGGTGTGCCGCGGCACACCTGCGGCACACCTCCGCGGCACACCTCTTCGCCAGGGCTCCAGGCAAGGGAGGGGGAAAGGAGCCAGGGGCGGGAGGAAGCGGCGACGCGTCACTGTGACGCTGCGATCCTTACCACGCCCCTGGCTCCTTTCCCCCCCTTGCTTGAGGAAAGAAGGGAGAGGGAAGGAGCCAGGGGCGTGGTGAGGATCGCAGCGTCACAGTGACACGTCGCCGCTTAGTCCCGCCCTGGCTCTCTTCCCCCCACCCTTGGAAGGGAGGAGGAAAAGAGCCAGGGGCGGGAGAAGCGATGACGTGTCACAGTGACGCGCCGTCCTTCCCCTGCCCTGGCTCTCTTCCTCCTCCCTTCCAAGGGTGGGGGAAGAGAGCCAGGGCGGGAGAAGCGATGGCGCGTCACAGAGACGCGTCGTCCTTCTCCCCGCCCTGGCTCTCTTCCTCCCCCTTCCAAGGGTGGGGGAAGAGAGCCAGGGGCGGGACGAGCGGCGACGCGTCACTGTGACGCTGCGATCCTCACCACGCCCCTGGCTCCTTTCCCTCTCCTTCTTTCCTCAAGCAAGGAGGGGAAAGGAGCCAGGGGCGTGGTGAGGATCGCAGCGTCACAGTGACGCTGTCGCCGCTCCTGCCCCTGGCTCCTTTCCCTCCCTTGCCTGGAGCCCTGGCGAAGAGGTGTGCCGCGGAGGTGTGCCGCAGGTGTGCCGCGGCACAGCTCCGGTGGCGGCGGTGGCGGCGGCGTGGGCGTGGCGACGGGGTACGTCTTGGGTTATATAAGACGTACCCCGAAAGTAAGACGTAGGGGGACTTTTGGGGGGGAAAAGAAAGTAAGACGCTGTCTTACTTTCGGGGAAACACGGTATATACTGCTCTCCTCCCACTGGAGGACATTAGTTTCCAACTGCAGTGTCAACATATGTGTATTGCTCTGGTTGTCAATGTGAGCCTTCATAATGTTGTCTGTACTAAGAAGGCCATTCTGGTCAGAAACATGGTCGGCAAATTCCGAAAGTACAAGTACAAGTTCCAATCAGTTGTTAAGGCTACAACCATAAGGCTGGTGTTCAGAGGGTCTGAATCAATAATCCCTTATCAGGAATCCCTCAGCAGTATTCATTTGAGTGGAAATAGTTGCTGGTCCACAAATGTAATGAGGACATCATTACTAGTTGGGCCCTAGAAATCTTTGCAACTAATCATATTTTCACTTGGTGCCAGAATGACAACAATTCATGCACTAATTGGGCTGCACAGCCCTCTGTGGACCATGACTCCAGGAAAAGCACTGGAAAAACAGGGTTAAGGCCCAACAAGGAAGGTATAGAAGTGTTTCCCAACCTTTTTTTTTACATTTACAAAATCCTAGGGCACACCACCAACCAAAATGACACAAAATGAGACTCTAACACAGTAATACATACAGTTTGGTGGGCATTGACCTTCAGTTTTGGAGTTGTAATTCACCTACAAGAATACTGAATATACTCAAATGTAAACACTGTTGGAGTTTGTGGTAAATAGACATTTGGGAGTTGTCGTTGCTGGATTTATAGTTCACCAACAATCAAAGAGCATTCTAATCCCCACCAATGATAGAATTGGACCAAACTTGGCATATTGAACTCTCATTACCAACAGAAAGTACTGAAAGGGTTTGCTTGGGAACTCACCTTGAGTTTGGAAGTTGTAGTTCACCTACACCCAGAAAGCACTGTGGACTCAAATAATGTTGGATGAGGACCAAACTTGGCACAAATCCTCAATATTCCCAAAGAGGCAGAAGAGAAGGGAGGGGGGAAGAGAGGGAGGTGGGAGAGAAGGGGGGGGAAGAGAGCGAGGGGAGAGAAAGGGAGGGGGAAGAGAGTGAGGTGGGAGAGAAGGGAGCGGGAAAGAGAGCGAGGTGGGAGAGAAGGGACGGGGAAGAGAGCGAGGTGGGAGAGAAGGGACGGGGAAGAGAACGAGGTGAGAGAGAAGTGAGGGGAAGAGAGCGAGGTGGGAGAGAAGGGAGGGGAAGAGAGGGAGGGGAGAGAGAAGGGAGGGGAAGAGAGCGAGGTGGGAGAGAAGGGAGGGGGGAAGAGAGCAAGGTGGGAGAGAAGGGAGGGGGGAAAGAGTGCCTCCTCCATGATGTTTTGGCCTACAACTCCCAGAGGTAGAGAGAGTGAGTGTGCACGCGAGCGAGGGGAAGGCGCGGCTGCGTAGAGGAGCCACTCCCTCGCCTCACACTTGAGCCAGCGTGAGGGAAAGAGCGGGCTGGGGCGAGGAGGAAGCAGCCAGGCTCAAAAATGCATTTCAATGCAATAATATGCAAAACATAAAACAGCATTACAGTAAAAATAAAACAATATATATTTACATATATAATAAACAAAGCAAAATAATACACCGGAGAAATACAAAGGGGAGAGGCTCCCTCTTGTCTTCTTTCCTTCCTTCTTAACCTTTTTCTTTGTTTGTCCTTTCCTTTCCGGAGGCGGAACGGTCTGGCGGTGGGCAGGGTCTGCTGTTTCCCCAGGGCAGCCGTGGGCCTTTTGGGCCCTGGGGAAGGAAGGGAGGGCGCTGGAGAAGGGTGCAGGGGCGTGGCGCTGCCGTTTTGTGGCCGCGCCGAGGGCCCCTCTCCTTTCCAGAGGCAGAACGGCCTTCCCTGAGGCCCGGATGTGGATTGCTGCCTCGCGCCGGCCTCCCTGTCTCCTGCGGCGGACTGAAAAGCTGGCCAGCGCGGGAATGTGTCTCTCTGTGGGCTGGCGTCACCGCTGGCTACAGAAGACTCAAAAGGAAGAGGGAGGTCCAGTGTCTTTGGCGAAGCCGGGGTCTCTGGGAAGCAGCAAGCAGGGGAAAGGCAAGCGAGTTTCCTTCCTTCTCTTCCCAGCACCCGCCAAAAAAAGGGACGTCCCGTACAATACGGGACATATGGGAACCCTAGCTGCGATCAACCATTACTGCCTCCACGATAGACCAGTTGATCTCGATCGACATAATGAGCAACCCTGCTTTAGATGTTTAAACAGTGAGAGCTAGCCCAGTCTCCGAAAGTTAGAAGCACCATCCTTCTTTCTGGCTGACCTCCCAAAATACTGAAGGCGACCCTCTTAATTAACCTAAAAAACTATCTTACAAACAAACAAAACAACAAACTGGGTATGCTATAGTACTGAACCTGACACTACTGAAAACAGGATTTCAAAAAGAAAATATTGCAAACTGACCTTGATAGAGATAAAAAGTATTGAAACAACAGAGATGTTCTGCAAGCTGACTAGGCAAAAGCGAAAAATGGCTGGCTCAACCTCAGTTTTTGGTCAGCTACTAGGAAGCCACAGGGTTGTGTCTTCAGATACTTGAGATATTAGTTCAGGCTCAAATTAAAATAGCCTAAACCTCTTTGGGCCACAGCTAGGTTTTTAATGCCTCATCCAGGGTTTGCAATAGGGCACCTTTCCCCCAGAGCAAGCAGTAACCCAGACCGGTCTTGATATCCACACCTCCCCTCAGCATGGTAGCAGGTTGCAGTCCTTATCTGAGAGTAAGAAGAAGTGCTTCTGTTCTTGCTTCCACTTCTCTTTGCCTCTGGGTTGCCTCTGTCATCTGCCCTTTCACCACAGGGACAAACTGCCCGTTCCATGCCATTCATTTCCCTCACTGTTGAGGAATAAACTTAGGTTTGCTATGGTGAAGTTGCCATTTTTCCCCTCCCGAGGAAACAACAGAGGAAAACAGAGGCAAAGAAAAAAGAAGAGCAGCACAAACAAGTTAGAATCATAGAGTTGGAAGAGACCTCATGGGCCATCCAGTCCAAATCCCTGCCAAGAAGCAGGAAAATTGCATTCAAAGCACCCCTGACAGATGGCCATCCAGCCTCTGTTTAAAAGCCTTCAAAGAAAGAGCCTCCACCACACTCCGGGGCAGAGTTCCACTGCTGAACGGCTCTCTTAGTCAGGAAGTTCTTCCTAATGTTCAGGTGGAATCTCCTTTCTTGTAGTTTGAAGCCATTGTTCCACGTCCTAGTCTCCAGGGCAGCAGAAAACAAGCTTGCTCCCTCCTCCCTATTACTTTGATAACTTTGGTGCATAGAGAAAGGAAATGTGTAAAGGTAAAGTATTTGGAATGGCAAGTTCCAATTGCTACTCTGCTGTACTTCTGCATGTGATCTCCCCCTCTAAGGCTTAGGCTCAGAGCTTCTGTGAGCTATACCAAATCCTTGTGAAGATTGCATCTAGCCCCTGGACTACATATTGTGCTGGCCTGAACTAGCTAGACCCCAGATCCCAAACCTTGGCCATGAGTACGCACGAGTAGTTCCTGGCTACCATTTTGAAAGTTTGTTATGCAGCTTGCTGCAGCTTTCTCTTTCCAATTAAAAAATCTAGGTAGCTAAAAAAACCAGCCTGGGTGAACCTGGCTGTTCAAACAAGCTTTTGAGAACACATAGTCCCTAGTTGTTCTACATAACAGTTATGCAGCCTTGCCTTCGTTCCATGGCTACAGCTTAACCATGCACTTATTCCATTCCCATGTCCTATTGTTTACAGCCTGGTCACATTTACAGTAGCTTACCGCCATTGGTTAATGAGAGCTGTTTTAATTGAGCCTTGTTGTTTAATATGCCTATATGCTTTATTCAATTGTATTTTATACTGTGCTTTATATTATGTTCTGTCATTAGGCACTTTGTGCCATGTGTAAGCTGCCCCAAAAATCGCATTTTTCCATCTGCGCCAGGCTAGGCGGCTGACACCCTACCTCTCCGTGAACGACCTGGCCACGGTGATCCAGGCGACGGTCATCTCGAGACTGGACTACTGTAACGCCCTCTATATCGGCCTACCCTTGGGGACGATTCGGAAGCTCAAGTTAATGCAGAATGCCGCGCCACGTCTTCTCACTGGGGCTCCGGCGAGATGCCACATTACACCAATACTGCGGCAACTGCACTGGCTGCCTATCGAGCACCGGATTTCCTTCAAGGTGTTGGTGTTAACCTTTAAGGCCATGTATGGTCTTGGGCCAGTGTACTTGAGGGACCGCCTCTCCTCATATAGTCCCCAGAGATCCTTACGCTCCGGTGAACAAAATCTCAATGTCCCCTCCATCCGACAATACCATATTTCCTCAACAAGACAAAAGGCATTCTCGGTGGTGGCACCAACTCTGTGGAATGCCCTACCTGAGGAAGTCAGAGGAATTAGAGAACCATCTTCCTTTTGTACAGCTTGTAAGACGGCTCTCTTTCGCTTGGCATTTCCAGCCGAGTAATTGCTATGCTCACTGTCTAGTCTAGTTTTAGAAATATTTTAGCGTTAGTAATATTTTTAAATTAACTTGCTGTCTATTTACTTATTTTACACCGCTTGTTTTTATTGCTTGTTTTACACTGTTTGTAAACCTCTCTAAGCTTCTAGAGCAGGGGTGCTCACACTTTTTCAGCATGGGAGCTACTGATTAAAAAACCAAGTCCCAAGATCACCTACCCAGAAATGTAAAACGTATAACTATATTCTTATTTATTTATTTATTTATTTATATTTATTATTTATTTTTATGTACCGCTCCTTCCAGCAGGCTCGGGCAGTTTACATAAAACGAAGTTATAAAACATCAACATTTCAATTTAATAACAACAATATAGAACAGAGAATAAAAATACATCCAACCACCCCATTTCTCGCACACTGCCATATTACCACACATATTATCAGCCAGAAAGTAAGAAGAGAGGCTTTCGAACTGCAAGGCCATTTAATACTCAGCAAGGTAAACAAAGAAGCATGAAAAAATACATCCAACCACCCCATTTCTCCCACATTTCCATATTCCCCAACATATATTTCTCAAGGAACAAAGCAAGCAGAGAGGCTTTGGAGCTAAAAGGCCATTTTTAAAAATAAAAAGGGAACAAAGAGACATGCCAAAGTACAATCAAGCACCCACCCCAAAGTAAAAAGGCCGACCGTTGAGATGCGGTAAGGAAATGACCCCAAAGCATCCTTCTTCTTCGTCGTTGCTCCTATTTCCACGCCGCCAGCATGCGTGCCACCTCCAAGAGCTCACGAGAAGTCCGAGGGGCAGAATGGGCGCATCTGCGCATGCGCGCGGGGCCAGCCATGCATCGCGTCATCCACACCCGCCCCCTTTGGTCTCCTACGACTCTGAGTGGCTGGAGAAGGACGGAGGGAGGAGGAGGAATCCAAAAGAGGGGGCCCATTCTGCCTCTTGGACTCTGGAGCTTTTGGAGGCGGCGCGCGAGCAGGGAGCGGGGAGGAGCAACGACGGAGGACTTCTTTGCAGCGTGCAGGGGCGCATGAAGAGGGCCAACAGCAAAAAACCTGGTCAGGGGCCTGAAGATCACCAGGATGAGGCCCAAAGATCACCCTGGTGATCCCGATCACCATTCTGAGCACCCCTGTTCTAGAGGAAGCGGTCTAGAAGCTGAAATAATAAATAAATAAATTAAAAAAAAGATGAGCAGGGAGATAAACGCGTACAGTCGTTTCTCCCCCACTCACCGTGCACACACCCTCTCGAGCCTCCTTTCCTGTTTGTCTTGCCACGCGTCTCTGTTTCTCCTCATACTACGGGCACAAAGATCAGAGAAGAGGTAGGAGAAGAAACAGAAATATGGGTTGCATACCTGTAACCATAGTTCCTTGAGTGGTCACCTGTGAATACATACATTTGATATTTGTGCTTGCGCAGACAAACTTCGGAACCTTCTAGCAAGAAATTTTGATAGCCCACTGAAGCCCTGCCCCACCGCATATATATAGCCAGTGGGAGGGGCTTCACCCTTCAGTTCTCTCTAACGTCGCGAGAAACAACGAAGAAAATCTGAAGGCATGACCAGAGGGGAGGAAAGGCGGGCTGTATGTATTCATAGGTGACCACTCAAGGAACTATGGTTACAGGTAAGCAACCCATATTTACCTTTTCGTGGTCAACTGTGAATACATACATTTGATAGAATAGCGAGCTACTGACCTTGGTTGGTGGGAGTCATGCCACCGCAGAGAAGAGGGCTGCATGTCCGAATTGAGTCTGTCTCCTAGAAGCCACATCGAGCTTGTAGTGGGAGACAAACGTGTGATGGGATGACCACGTGGCTGCATGGCACACAGCATCAAGCGAAACGCCCCTAAGGAAAGCCGCCGACGTGGAGACCGCTCTCGTCGAGTAGCCCTTCAGTTGTTGCGGAGGCTCTTTCCCAGCCATGCGATAAGCTAGGCGAATGGTCAAAAACAATCCAGGACGACAGTCTCTGGGAAGACACAGGAAGGCCACTGGCGTCCTTCCGATACTTCACAAAAAGTCTTGGGGACGTTCTGACGGAAGCAGTCTTGTCAATGTAAAAGGCCAATGCCCTTTGAACGTCAAGAAGGTGCAGGCTTATCTCCCCAGGCGTGGTAGGGTTTTGGAATAAGGAGGATAGCGCTAACTCCTCCGACATGTGGAATCTAGACACAACCTTAGGGAGGAAAGAAATGTCCGTAATTAAAACCACTTTGTCCTTGTGGAATTTAGTATAAGGGGGATCGGCCCTTAGCGCGCACAGGTCACTTGCGCGTCTGGCCGACATGACTGCAACCAGAAACGCAGTCTTCCATGATAAAAAGGAAAAATCAACTGATGCTAACGGTTCAAACGGCGATTTGGTGAGTGCCGCCAGAACTAAGTCAAGGCTCCATGAGTGAGTAACGGGAGCAACTGGTGGGTTGGTATTTAAGAACCCTCTAAGAAAAGGTTTAACCATGGGGTCCTCAAAACAAGATGGAAGACCCGATCTCCTGTGATGCCAGGATATGGCAGCCAGGTAGCACTTTAAGGAGGAGTGCGATAGACCTGTCTCTGAGAGAGAAAACAGAAAATCTAACATTACCGAGGTAGGAACTTTCAATGGGTCCAGTCCCTTGGGGGAAAGGAACTTCAGAAAATGAGTCCACTTGTAGGCATAGGCCCGTTTGGTGGAAGGCTTGTGGGCGGCCTCCACGATGGCTAAAACGGGCGCTGAGAGATCCGACAAAGCTGTCACTCGGGAGGGAGGACCCTCCAGGCTGTGAGTCGCAGCTTGTGCACCTCCGGGTACACCACTCGGTCCTGTTGAGCAAGGAGCAGATCGACCCTGTTCGGTAACGGAATGAACATTCCCCTGGACATCTCCAGCAGAGTGGAGAACCACTGCTGTCGGGGCCACCACGGGGCGATGAGAATGCACCGCGCCCCCTCCCTGTGGAGCTTTGCCACCACTCTGAGAAGAAGAGGGAAAGGATGGAATGCATACAACAGGTGTCTGTCCCAAGGGAGCAGGAATGCATCGCCCAGGCACCCTTGAGCGGGGTTTGCGTGCGTTCGTGAGCAGAAGGTCGGGCACTTGGTGTTTTCCCTGGTGGTGAACAGGATGCCCCATGCTCAAAAGAGCCAGTCCACCTCTCCCTGATTCAGTGACCACTCATGGTGGGATAGAGGGGTTCGACTCAGTGCATCCGCTAGCAAATTCTGCTCCCCTGGAAGGCGCAAGGCCATGAGGCAGATGTTCCGTGTGATGCACCATTCCCAGATGTCGAGGGTGATGTCCAACAAGGTTCTCGAGTGAGTACCTTCCTGTTTGTTCAGGTAGTACATGGTGGTCGTATTGTCCGTAATGACCTGCACTACCTTCCCATTGACCACCCTCTCGAATGAGAAAAGGGCCTTGCGGACCGCCAGGAGCTCCAATGCATTTATGTGCAGGGAGCGCTCCTGGTGGTCCCACACTCCCTGAACCACTAGGTTGCTGGAGTGTGCCCCCCAGCCCGTCATGGACAAGTCTGTGGTGATAGTCACTGATGCCGTCGGGGGGGGGGGGGTCGAAGGGAATCCCGTGCACACATTGGACGGGTCCAGCCACCATTGGAGGGAAGACTTGACCGGCTGAGGGAGGGACAAGACCATGGAGGGACTGTCCACCAGCGGCCAGAAGGCACCCAAAAACCATGACTGTAGGGGCCGAAGGCGCAGGCTGGCGAACGGTGTTACTGCAGTTGTAGAGGCCATGTGGCCCAGAAGAACCTGGACCTGGTTGGCCTGAATGGTAGGGCTGCGGATGGCTTGTAATAGTAGGGAACGAAGAGCCAGGAATCTGTCCTCGGGGAGGTACGCCTTGCCCTCTATGGAGTCCAGGACTGCCCCTATGAACTGGATCCGCCGTGAGGCTGTTAGCTGGGATTTGTCTGTGTTCACAACCAGACCTAGGGACTGGAGGAGAGATAACACCGTAAGTATGTTATTGTGAACGCGGATATAGGAATTCCCGACTGAAAAGACGCGTACTTAAAACTGCCACCAATTTGTAAAGATGTCCCCAACCTGTGAGGAAACTGTATATCTTGCTGTCACCATTTTGTACTGAGGTAACTATTTGACCACCGTTTATAAAGAGAGATTATGTGTTAATCCCTGTTAGGCTTCAGAGTGAGGCTTGTCTTTAAATATAAATACCAGGAGTCTTATGAACCAAGAACTGTAACAAGTTTATTTTAACAGTGTTTCGATTGTGCTGAGCTTAGTTGGTTACAGTAACTTCAGATGAGGTGCTAAAGGGGAAATTGATGCTTTAACAGGAGAAATGTCAGAGAGAGGTGATGCATTAGAATAGAACTGGAGTAGCAGAGTAAAGAAGTAGCTTGCCAGCAATAGTGACGAGAATAATCCACTTTGATTGGTGCACAAGCACAGGCTGTGATTAGTCAGAGAACATCATGTGCCTTTAGATAAGAACACGGTCTTGATTGGCCTAGCAGTTACCATGTGCGTTTTGTTTACAAAGTAAGTGATTGGTTAGGAGGCGCACATGGCAAAATGAAGTTTTCACTTGGCAGGCAACCGGTGAAGGCTCAGTAGCAATGTAACGATTTGGGTACACTTTGCACATAGAGCAGTAACATAGAACAATGATGGAAATTCACACTGCACCAGTTATTAGCAAATAGGATTGAGATGCAAGAATTCTTTGTTTAATTGGGTAGAGTAAAATGGGTTCATGAATACTAGCCAGTAACAATGCATGAAGAAGGGAGGGACTAAATGTTGACTCCATTGTTTGTATAAAACCTGTCCACTGGAACAGATCGGGGTTCTGTCCACCAGCGGCTGCGTTTCCACACAGGGGACGGACCCATCAGCTGATGTGATGCAAATAAAGCTGGTTTCCTGAATCGCAGTAGAAATTGTCGCGTCATCTCTTCCTTGTGCTCGCAAGTGACGGCAGCCTAGTTGCCTTGGGAGTTCTGGGACTCCGAGTTACTGCTTCAGTGCAGATCTTTAATGTTACAAAATTCCTAAATATAATGCCTGACTGAGTTTTCTCAATCACCGGCTTGACAGTACTTATAGATACTTTGCCATAATAGGCTTCCTATCTATATATTAGGTTAGCTTTCCCAGCCTAACCTATAAACAGTGGTTTCTTAGGAGGGAAATGTCTCCATTATCATAGTTAACCCTTTAGGGTCTGTCTAATACTTAACCCTATTTCAAATACAAATGTTATCATACCACCACATATTCAACTATAAAAACAATACACAAATTGACTTCATTACACCGACAATCAGCCAATCGTCTATATAAGGATAGACCGTAACCCTTTGGGTACGGAGGAAGGCCGCCAGCACCGCCATACACTTGGTGAACACACGGGACGCTGTTGCCAACCCAAAAGGGGGGACATTGAACCAGTAAGCCCTGTCTCCTACCATAAAGGAAAGAAACCTCCTGTAGGAGGGGGAGATCCCGATATAGAAGTAGGCATCTCGGAGGTCCATTGTGGCGAACCACATACCCCGGCTCAATAGGGGAAGAATGGAGGACAGGGTGACAATCCTAAACTTCTTGGGGACAATGAACTCATTTATGCCTCGTAAGTCGAGTATAGACCGAAACCCGCCATCTCGCTTAGATACAACAAAATATCTGGAGAAAAAACAGGTCTCATACACATAAGGTGCAACTGGGGATATGGCCCCCTTCTTTAATAGGATTTCAACTTCCTCACACAGAACTGGGGAGGGAGCCGTCGCCTTGATCTGGCCCACAGGGGGAAGGCAGACAAACACAATATGGTAGCCACTCTGAACAATATTCAACACCCATGAGTCTTGGGTAATGTTTGCGCAAACAGAATAGAAGTAATACAATCTGTCCCCAAACCAACAATTGTCCAATGGGACTGGAGACTGGAAACTCAGACTCAGGGTTTGAACAGGGACCCCGCCTTCAATGGAAGATACGGAGTCATCTGAGGGGCACTCTGTGTTGAGGACGTCAAAGACACCGCTTTGAGGCGGGTTGGGACTTGGGCCCACTCTGGTAAGGCTGCAGATGGGGCTTGTTGAAATAAGGCTGCCGCCGTCCCCCCTGGTAGCGGTTACCAAACCAGGATTGGTTTCTGCCGCCTCCTCGAGAGAAGCCCCCAAAGCCCTTACGCGAGGAGGTGATTGACGGCTGCCACCTCTGCCTCGGCTCCTGCGAAGACTGCGTCGGAAACCCGAAGCGATGAGCAGCCTGGCGCATCTGGTGCTTGTCCTTAAGGTCAGCATCCGTCCCCGGGTTGAAGATCCCATCCCGGTGCATCGGGAGATCCTCTGCCAGAGCTTTACCCTCATCCGAGAGTGTCGAAGATCTCAGCCAGGCGTAGCAGGGTATTGCCATCGCGTTAGCGAACAGGCTTCCCGCAGACTCGGCCATGTACTTAGCAAAGTCTTTTTGGAACTGCATAGCCTCCACCTGGAAGGCCTTGGAGAATCTCTGCTCCCCAGGTGGAAGGAGGTCCAAGAAGGGTAGAACCTTGTTCCAAAGATACTTCTGGTAACTGCCCATATGTGACGCATAGTGTGCGATGCGGGCAAAGATGCTGGCTGACAGGTGGGCTCTTTTGCCCATGGTGTCAATGCGTCTGCCCTTTTTGTCCAGTGGAGCTAAGGCAGCACCCTTGGCCCGTTTGGTCTTGGCCACATCCACTACGACCGTATTGGGCTTTTGAGGTCGTAGCATCCACTGGGCCGAGGAAAGGTCAACCCTGTAGAGGGCCTCCGCATTCCTAGGGATAGGCTGGACTGAATAGGGTGGTGCTTCTGGCACCTTGGTCAGCTTGAGTAAAAAGGGCGAAGGTGGGACGGATGTAGACAGGGATGCTCCCTGTTCCTCTGGGGTCCAGCTGGGGTCTTGGACAGAGTCAGACGCTGTGGAAGCAGGAAGTTCAAGTGACTTTACCATGTGCCCCATTGTTGCCACGAACTTAGCAAAGTCTGAGGGTACATGGAAGTCTTGATCCGCATCCCTTATCTCCCCTTCCTCTTCTTGGTCTGTGTCAGACGATGCCATATCTGCCTGAGCAACTTGAGCAGGCGCAGTTCCATATGTGGCAGGAAGAGGGAGCCTGTGAGCCATCACTGGTGTCGAAGGGATGACAGAAGGAGGAGCCGGGGCCGGTATGGGGGCTAACATAGAGGCCTCGATACCGTGGAGAGGGCTGGGGGCGCAACATAGTTCACAGCAGGCACCCATTGAGCTCCCGATGGTGGGGCAGCTGGGGCAAAGTAAACCAGGTGCCCCTGATGGTTAACTTGCTAGAAGCCCTGATCCGCTGCAGGCAGTGGGGGGGGGGGGGCTTGCATCAAGAAGGCTGGAGGAGCAGCCGGCATTGGAGTCAGTGCATCAGCTGGCAGGGGAGCCGGTGCCGAGATCGTGACAGTTGCCGCGCCTCCATTGGCTGGGCATCAGCGATCACGCCTCCCCTTGGTCTCTCCGGCTCCGGGGAGGAGGAGGAAGAAGAAGCCTCCGAGGAAGAGCGATGCCGGCGAGGACACTGCGCACCGCGGCCTCGGGAAGGGGCCAGCGCACGGCGCTTCCTGGTTCCATCCCCCAGGTGGGAGGGGGTGGAGCCGTCGATGTGGGCCGCCCCTGAGGGGGCGGGGAAACTCCAAGCCCCAAAGCCCCAGCGTCAGCTGAGAGCTCCTGCTGCTGTATGGGGGAGAGCGGCAGCATGGCCGGGGACGGCCTCTCGTCCTCGAGAGCCGTCCCTATGCGGGCTGGGCGCTCGCGGCCGCCATGCTTGGAGGCTGCAGCACCGCTGGAGATGGTGCGTTTGCAGCCGCCATTTCTAACGGCTGCAGCGTCGCTGGAGAAGGGATCATCATGGCGGCTGTTCCCGCCAAAACGGCCGTCTCAGCAGAGGGTAAAGATGACTGGGCGCCATCTTTTCAACTCGCCACCTTAGTCTTTTTTGCCCTTTTCTTTTGAGGGGCTGCCATTTTCTGGGCCGTTATAGGCATGGCTGGGGCCTCTTGGATGGCTGTGAGCTCCGAGAATTGGGGGGGGGAGCTCCCGGTGAGAAAATTTTCTCATAAAGGGCGGCCTTGAGGCGCACAGTCCTATTTTTACTCGTCTGTGTCACGATGCACGGACTTGACCGGCCCCTTAATCACACACACAGAGACGGACTGAAGGCTAACTACTTTATTGAATATAAAAACAGTCCAAAAGGTAAATTGTCCATAGAAGATATAAATGCAATCAAAGGCTTGAAGCAACAATGTCCAAAACAGCTTGGCAAAACAATCCAAAGGCTAATGCAAGACTTGAGCAAGGCTCCGCAAGGCAATGCGGAAACAGGAACAAGGCAAGGTGAATGCAAGGCAAGACTTGGTGACCACGAGCCAGCTCAGCTCCGTAGATCCACTTCGCTAACACGTCTGCTCTGAAGAGACGTGGCCGAAGCACTGGGGATTGGTTCCCACGGATGCTATACTTAATCGTTCGGCCAAGGTCCCCGACGCTCTAGGCCCCGTCGTCTCCAATCTCTGCTGACGGACCTCGGCCTGTCTAGGCTGCGGTGCCATCCCCTTCTCCCAGACTCAATGCTACTTCTCCTATCAAAGGTTCGACCTTGTCTCTCAGCAGCTGGGTCACTATCTACATGAGAGCTCTCCTCCCTAGAATCTTCCCAGGCGCTTTCATCCATGTTTTCACTCAAAAGCTCCCGTGACCCCCTTCCCCCCGGGTGCTCATAACTCCCACTATCGCTGTCCTCCATTTGCACCTGGTTATCTATGTCTACGTCAGGGCCAAAACACAGCTCTTCCCATGCCAAACTTTCTGTGGGCGAAGGAGGCCCGCTGATGGGAAACTGTCCTTCCCACCCTTCCAAATCCTCTTCTGAATCTGTCTCTGCAGCTGCAGGCTCCAATGCCAATGGAACCCCGGGTCCTAGCCCCTGTTCTCCAGGCACAAACGAGAACTGCTGTGCTACAGTCTGGGAGGAAATTTTTTGGCAGATTGGGCAGTCTTGGGCCAAATGGCCTTCCCCCAGGCAGGCCAGGCACGAGTCATGGCCATCGACGTCCGGGTAGAGATTTGGGCAAGAGGGGCACCTCTTAAAACCTGTGGTGGACATGGTCAAAATTTTCTTGGGCAAAGGGATGTTGAATGGCAATCCTAAGGTCAGGAGTGGAGAAGAAACTCATGGCGAAGTGGACGATCCGAGTCAGGAGTGGAGAGTATTAGAATAGTCGTTCAGTCCAAAGGTCAAAAGTGGTAATATATCAGTCCAGAAGCAATAATGCTCAGAAATGCTAGCCACAAAGGCAGGAAGGTTCTCTCTGTCTGCTTTCTTTCGAGCGCGGAAAGAGAGGACTGAAGGGTGTAGCCCCTCCCACTGGCTATATATATGTGCTGGGGGAGTGAGGGGCGGGGCTTCAGTGGGCTATTAAGATTTCTTGCTAGAAGGTTCCGAAGTTTGTCTGCGCAAGGGCAAATATCAAATGTATGTATTCACAGTTGACCACGAAAAGGTAAACATGTGTGCAGCAAGACAAGCAGTGAGGTAGGTGTTTGACTCTGTTTCTCCCTCATTTGCGCCACATGCAACCTGTCTGCTCTCCACACAGCAACCCAGCTGGGTTGCTATGCGGAGAGCAGAGGGCACGTGCATGGCGAATGGGGGGAGAAACTGAGTCACGCACCTACCTCCCTGCTCATCTTGCTGTGTGCGCGGAGGGCAGAGAGGCTGCATGGGCAGTGAGTGGGGGAGAAAAGGAGGCCTGCATGCACAGGAGGGACACACAGGGAGGGAGGTGCAAGCCTCCATTTCTGCTCCACTCGCCACACACGCAACTTCTCTGCTCTCCGCACACGCGGCAAGAAGAGCAGGAAGGCGCACATCTGTGTTTCTCTCCCATTTGCTGTACGCGCAGCCTGTCTACCAGCTGGGTTGCTGTGCAGAGGGCGCATACACAGCGAGTGGAGGAAAAACGGAGGCGTACGCCTCCCTCCCTGCTCACCTTGCCATGCACACTTCTCTGTTTCTCTTTCAGTCACTGGAAAGGGAAAGCGGAAGATGGTAATAAATAATTGACATTTAGGCTAGATGGCCATCTCTGACAGGGGTGCTTTGATTGTGCTTTCCCTGCTTGAAGGCAGAATGAAGCAGGTTGGACTAGATCAGGCCTGTCCAACAGGCGGCCCGGGGGCCGTACACGCCCCCCCCGGCTACGGCCCCTTACCCTCCTGCAATAAATAATATATTTTCAAAAATTTTTTTAAAGTATTTTTTTCAATTAAAAAATATTATTTTTTTTGGTCCCGCCCCTTGGCTTTCTATTGGCCGCCTCTTCTCCTGAGGGAGGGGGCCAATGGGAGGGAGTGACGTCTCTCGGGTCCCGCCCCCTTGGCAGCAAACAGGAAGAGCGACCCGGCCGCATGGCTTTCCCCCTCGGCAGCGCCGCTTCCTCCTCCTCAGGATTGCTGCTGCTCTGTCTGGGAGGCGCTCAGGCCCTCAGCGCCAGGGAAGCAAAAGGGGTTTGGGAGTAAGGGAGTGTGTCTGAGAGCGTGAGTGAGTGACAGAGACGGGGGGGGGGGGACCTGCCCTGGGCACACCTCTCCCCAGCGCAAAGGGAAGATCTCTCTGGCTCTCTCAGACACACACACACACACACACAAGCCCCTTCCTTTCTGACCCCTTCATTTGCGTTTCATGAACTGTCTCTTTAATGAGAAGGAGAAAACTGGCCAGCCATAGGAGAGCAGAGGAGGAGAAAAGGAGGGAGGGGAGAATTGAATGAGAGGGAGCTCAAGGAAAGCCTCCCACCCCCTTTCCCCCTCCTTTTCCTCCCCCCAGAATTATTTACATTCTTTGCAATTACCTAAGTTTACTTTGATGACTTGCACTGAATGGAATCAGCCAGGGGTAAACTGGCAGAATGAAAGCACACAGACCTTTCAACTGCAAGGCCATTCAATGCTGATCAATGTGGCCAGTCATATATTCCAGTTCAAAGCAGAGATTGTGGGATTTTCTGCCTTGATATTCTGTATATTTATGCCCCTCATGTGTTCCATCCATCCTCTCCCCTTATTTAAATAATATATTTAATTGTATATTTATGCAATGCCGGGGGCGGGGAGGGGGCGGAGCCGGGGGAGGGGGCGGAACCAGGGGAGGGGAGGAGCCAGGGTGTGGCCCCCCAGGTGATCAGTGACCGGAATTCCAGCCCAAGGTCCGGTAGAAGTTGGACAGCCCTGGACTAGATGGTCCAAGGGGTCTCTTTCAATTCTATTTATTATTACCAATCATTGATATTGAGACTAGATCACCATCTGGCAGGGGTCCTTTATTGTGCTTTTCCTGCATTAAGGGGGTTGGACTAGATGGCCTTTAGAGGTCCCTTCCAACTGTTGGATTCTATGAAAGAAGTCTTAGTCGACCACAAGCTGAACACAAGCCAACAGTGTGATGCTGCAGCTGAAAAGGCCAATGCCATTCTAGGCTGTGTCAATGGGAGAATCCTGAGAGAAGGCGAAAGGGAACTGATATGACACTTTACCTCAGCTGTTTTTTAAAATGCTTTTAATGATAATTATTTAATGCAACTGTTTATTTTAACTTATTGCACAACGTTTAGTATTGTCTTTTTAAATTTTTTAATGGTCTTTTATTTTTGTTTAGATAGGCACTGAATGTTTGCCTGTTACTATGCTGGAAGCCGCCCTGAGTCCCCATGGAGAGATAGGGCAGGGTACAAATAAATAATAGTAAAATAATAATGTTATTGTTGATACCATATTGTTTTTGTTGATCCGCCTTTTTCTTTTACAGAGCTAGTTTACTGTTTTTCTTTGAAATATGGTAAATATTCAAAAACATTTCACCTACTGATTTATAATTTTACTCCATTATTATTGGAAGGATACGTAAACACATTTACATTGAAGGATGTTAGAATAATGGTTTAATTAGAGTTGGGCAGTCTTTATCTTAAATTAGTTTTATGTAAATATTCAAAAACATTTAACTTACGGATGCCTCAATTAATATAATTGTATCGGTATCTATTTTTATTTTGAAATTTACCAGTAGCTGCCGCATTTCCCACCCTCAGCTAATACTCGAGTCAATCCATTTCCCCAGCTTTTTTGTGGTAAAATTAGATGCCTCGGCTTATATTCGGGTCGGCTTATACTGGAGTATATACGGTATTGGTTTACTTTTTTTTTTTACAGAATACTAATTCATCATATAAAACTCATGATGGTGCAAATCCAGGATTCAAAAGTAACTGTTCTGATACGTCTTTATCCTAGTTTTGTAAAGGCAAGTTTCTTAGGCAATTACTGTATATGCTTGAGTATAAGTCTAGTTTTTAATCCCTTTTTAAGGCTGAAAAGGTCCCCATGGCTTATATTTGAGTCAAGGTTATTTATTATTTTACTCTGCTGTTGTTGTTGTTATTATTATTATTACATTTATTATTATTTTTTTATTATTATATTTATTTTAGTCTATTATTACTGTTACTATTACATTTCCATTATTTTACTCTATTATTATTATTACTATTACATTTATAATTTTACTCTATTATTATTAGAAGGATACGTAAGCACATTTACATTGAAGGAGGTTAGAATAATGGTTTAATTTACCAGTAGCTGCCGCATTTCCCACCCTTAGCTAATACTCAAGTCAATCCATTTCCCCAGCTTTTTTGTGGTAAAATTAGGTGCCTCAGCTTATATTTGGGTCAGCTTATACTTGAGTATATATGGTACTTTATTTGCAAGAAGTATATTCTGCTGAAATGCCAGCCTTACTTACTTTACTTGCAGCAAAATTCTGCACACCTCCACTAAGACATACATACCCATATGTTAAATGGAGCTTATTTCCACCTAAGTGCCAAATTGCCATTTAGATCCATCAAATGGGAAGTAGCCTTATAAGTCACTTTAATAGTAAGGATGAAGTACATTATCCAGAACATTAATCTACTAAATTTAGAAGGACATGGAATTAGGTATGGTTGGCATGCATACCTTTGGTATGAAGGAGAGATATTAAATAAGGCGTTTAATAAACATATAATTAGAGGTAGCCTAAATCTTGGAAAAGATTTAAGTTGGGGATGGAACCAAAAACACCCCTATGGCTGAGGCCAATAGGCCCACCTGTAAGGATGATGTCAGAACATATGGGGAACTACTTATCAGGTTTAATGGCCAATGGGCAGTGAGGGGTAAAGACGAACTGGGTATTAAAGACTGGTTTCAATATCACCAACTATATGAAAGGTTTAAAAAGGATGAGAAGAGGGGATTCACTTCAAAAAAATCAGATCTGGAAATTATATTAGACAAAGGAGGAAAAGGTTTAATAGCCAGATTATACAAATATATCTTACATTACAACTTGGAAGATAATCGTGTTAAGACCTCCATGTTATCATGGGCAAAAGACCTAGGGAGAAGCATAGATTTTGACATTTGGGAAAACCTGTAGAACTGGTAAACTGGCTAGGATTTCTGGGAGTTGAAGTCCAAAACACCTGCAGGGCCAGCAGTTGGACAGCCCTGCTGTAGAATAAAGGTTTTAAATTTACAGTGGCATCCTCAATTAGAAACAATGTATACAAAATTTTCTACAGATGCTATATAACTCCATCCCTTCTTGCCAAAATGGACAACTCACAATCAGGTTTATGTTGGAGGTGCAAAACAAAGAAAGAACTTTTTTTTCTTGTGAACATGTACAGGTGTATTGGAAAAGGATAATAAACGAAACAAATAAAATGATTCACAACAAATTAAAGAAAAATCCAGGGATGTGCCTATTAGGGATATTTAAAGAAAGATTATAGCAACCAGAAAGAGAAATTTGTCTGTACAGTTTTACGGCTACACGCATTACAATTGCCAAAGATTGGAAAGGGGAGAAAGAATTAAGCATCAAAAATTGGAAAGAGAAACTTTGGGATTATGCACAGATGGCTAAGATTTCTAGCAATTAGAAATATGAAAATCACGAAACATTTGAAAGAAACTGGAAGCTGCTCTTAGCATACTTTGCGGGAGAGTTAAAGAAATAAAAACAAGAGGAATGTATTGAACCAGAAATATAGAGGGATAAATAAGATGTGCATAAACACTACGTGGATTAGCAACGGAAGTCAAGGTGGTGGGTGGGATTGGGGGTGGGTTGTGGGGTAATTGTACTGTCAGTGGTGGGTTGTCTAGGTATGTGTATATATTTGTAGTGTATATGTTTGTAGTGTATATGGTCGGTATATTTAAATAAACACTTAAAAATAGTAAGGATGAAGTACATATTGTACTGGAGATTTCTGTCTTAGTAAACTTAAGAACCTTCAAAAATACATAACAAAAATACAAACTAATTCTCTTTCCTAATCATGAATATTATTTTGTACTAACATTGGATATTTTTCTGGCTATCAACTTGACAAGGAAGTCAACAGATATTTTGCTAGGATACATTTTTAGTAAATGTGTTGAATTAATCAGTAGTTCAAATATAGTGGTGATAGTAAAATCACCACTATATTTTCAGCTTATTTGCAGTTTGCAAGATTCTGTTATCAGGGGAAGCCTTTACCTTTATCTGTGTTTCATTGTTTCTAGGCACTGAATGTTTGTGTTTGTGTTTGTGTATGCTGGAATCTCCCCTGAGTCCCTTTGGGGAGATAGGGCGGAATACAAATAAAATATTATTATTAATATTATCAGGTAAGAAAAAAAATAAATGTCAAGTTCAGGATACAGCAATAAGGGGTCAAGCATCTTACACACAAATATGATATACCTCTGTTTCTTCTCCCAAGACATCTTCTTCATTTGCTTCTTCCTCAGCTACAACCAGAAGGAAAAACAGAAAGAGTTTTAAATTAAAATATGATTAAAATTCTTGGTGTCCTGAGCCCCCCCCCCCTTTTTTGGAAAATGTGACTTTAACTTAGAATCTTCTACTTTATTATATTCTCTATGTTCAAATAAACCAAATCAGCAAAATATTACAACATAAATTATATTACACATGTATCTATTGACTAAAAGTATAACACAAAATGCATCATAAGATCCAAGACACAAAATTATTAGTTGCTTACCTGTAACTGTATTTCCCTGAGTGGTCACCTGTAAATTCGTACATGTGGTATGTTCTGCGTCAGCAGAGCAGCTTCGGAACCTTCTAAGAAGAATTCTGATAGGCTAGTAGTAGCCCCGCCCCTCTCTATATATAGCCCACACCGGGGCTACTGAACCACTTCTCTTCCGCCGCGTAAAGCAGCCAGAAGGACTAGGCATGACCAGCGGGGAGGAAGGGCGGGCATGTACGAATTTACAGGTGACCACTCAGGGAAATACAGTTACAGGTAAGCAACTAATAATTCCCTGTCGTGGTCACTGTAAATCGTACATGTGGTATCAGAGTAACAAGCTACTACCAACCTTGGATGGTGGGCGTCATGCCACCGCTGAAAAGAGGACTGCTCTTCCAAACTCAGCTTGCTTCCTGGATACCGCATCCAATTTGTAGTGGGCCACGAACGTCAGAGGGGTCGTCCATGTAGCCGCCCTGCAAATCGATTCCAGCGAGACGCCTCTCAAGAACGCAGCCGAAGTAGAAATCGCCCTTGTTGAGTGGCCTTTGACTTGCACAGGGAGGTCCCTCCCTGACATGGTATAGGCTAACTTGATTGTCGAAACTATCCAGGAGGAAAGTCTCTGGGCAGAAATAGGTAGACCCAGGGAATCCCTGCGATATTTTATAAACAGTCTTTCAGACTTCCTATGACCTGCCGTTCTATTTAATAAAATGACAGGGCCCTGCGAACATCCAGGGAATGCAGAGAACGTTCTAGTTGAAATGAAGGGTCTTGAAAAAAGGCCGGCAAGATCAAATCTTGAGACATGTGGAACCTCGTGGCGACCTTTGGAAGAAACGCCAAGTCCGTCCGGAGGACCACCTTATCTTTATGAAATCTGAGGTAAGGTGCATCAGATCTAAGGGCACATAATTCACTAGCCCGTCTCGCTGATGTAACAGCGACTAAAAACGCCGTTTTCCAGGATAAATGTGCAATATCCGCAGAGGCCAAGGGTTCAAAAGGACTCTTAGTCAATGCAGATAGAACGAGCTGCAAATCCCAAGCCGGGGTTACTGGGGCAACCGAAGGCTTGGAATTTGCCACTCCTCTAAGAAAAAGTTTAACTAGGGGATCAGAAAAATAAGATGATAACCCCGCCTTCCTTCGAAAGGAAGAAATGGCTGCCAAATAGCAGCGAATTGAAGACAGGGCCAGCCCTGCTTCAGAAAGGGACACCATAAAATCCAACACTAAAGAAATTGGGGCCGACAAGGCATCCACATTTCGTAGAGATGCAAATTTAGAAAAACGAGACCACTTAAAGGCATATGACTTCTTAGTGGACTCCCTATGGGCCGCCTCCAAGAAGCGGAGAACAGCCGGGGACAAGCCCGATAGAGCAGTTACATGTCCCCTCGAATTCGCCAGGCTGTCAGTCTCAGAGTATGTACCTCGGGGTACAGTACCCTGTTCCCTTGAGTCATTAACAGATCGAACCTGTTCCGGAGACTCACGTGAGTTCCCTTGGACAACTGCATCAGGAGAACCAAGGTTGGCGTGGCCACCACGGTGTGACAATGATGCAGTTCGCCCTGTCCCGTTGAATCTTTGCCAGAACTCGCACCAGGATGGGAAATGGAGGGAACAAGTATAGGAGATGGTTGCTCCATGATAACAGGAAGGCATCCCCCAGACACCCTGACGACTGACCTACCTTTCTGCGTGCTCCGAACTGATGGCACTTCTTGTTGTCCTCGGAGGCGAAAAGGTCTATGATCGGAGTTCCCCACATCTGAAAGATGCGTTTCGCTTCTTCCTGGTGCAGGGACCATTCGTGATGACTCATAGGATCCCTGCTTAAGGCATCTGCGACTGTGTTTTCGTCTCCGGGGATATGTGCTGCAACGATGCTTATGTCGCGTCTTATGCACCATTCCCAAATCTGAATTGTGAGTTCTAACAGCGAGGGGGAGTGTGTTCCTCCCTGTTTGTTTAAGTAATACATCACAGTGGTGTTGTCTGTGAGTATTAGAACCACCCTCTGTGACAACTGAAGTTCGAAGGCTTCCATAGCCCTCTGAACAGCTAATAATTCCAGGAAATTTATGTGATGTGTCGATTCCTGTTGAGACCATAGGCCCTGGGCAGTCAGCTCTCCCAAGTGAGCGCCCCAACCCGTCATAGATGAGTCCGTAGTGACCGTCAGTGATGGGATGGGAGGCAGAAAAGGCAGGCCACAGCACACTTGCCTGCTTGACAGCCACCAATGGAGGGACTGACGGACCTTGTCCGTCAAGAAGAGGAGCTTGTTGGGATCGTCCCTCAGAGGGTTGAAATTGGAAAGGAACCAACTCTGCAGGGGCCTGAACCGCAACCTGGCGTGCGGGGTGACTGACGTCGTTGACGCCATGTGGCCTAATAGCACCTGAACCTGATGCGCAGTGACTACGTGTGATCTTAGCATCTGAAGCACCACCTCCTGTAAGGAGAAAAATCGGTCCTCCGGGAGGAATGCCTTCTCGATTGACGAGTCCAGCATCGCGCCGATAAAGCTGATACGCTGGGACGGTACGAGGACAGACTTCTCCCAATTGACCACAAGTCCTAGGGACTGGAGGAGAAAAAGAGTAAGGGAGACATCTCTCTGTAATTGACTACAGGAAGGGGCTACCAATAACCAATCATCCAGATACGGGCAAACCGTAACCCCGTTAACTCTAAGATGGGCTATGACCACCGCCATACATTTGGTAAAAACACGGGGGGCTGAACTTAACCCAAAAGGGAGGACATTGAAGCAATAGGCCTTGTCCCCTACCATAAAAGAAAGCAGCTTTCTGTGATGCGGCGCTATAGCAACATGAAAATAAGCGTCACGCAAATCAATTGAAACAAACCACACTCCTTTATTCAATAAGGGCAATATAGAGGTCAACGTGACCATTCTAAATTTTCTGGGGCGTAAATATTGATTTGACCTCTCGTAAATCAAGTATAGGTCTTACACCACCCCCTCTCTTAGAAATAAGAAAATACCTCGAGAAAAAACAAAAGCATAAATCCGAGGTACAAACCGGGGAAATAGCCCCTTTAACCAACAGCTGATTTATCTCTTCCTGCAACTGCGGGGAGGGTGAGGTAGTTTTGACCAGACCTAACGGGGGCTGGTATAACAGTTCCAAACTGTAACCCTCTGCCACTATCCTCAACACCCAGGCATCTGTGGTGATACGAGCCCAGAACGGGAAGAAAGGGCAGAGCCTATCTAAATAATTGATAACACTTGGGATAGGTAGGATAGGGGTCTGACACAAAGGGATGGAGGACAACAGAGGAAGATGATCGTCACCTGCAAAGAAACAAATAAACGCAGTGACCAGTAGGCAGGACACTTAAAAACGCCTCTTTACAGGATTTTGGGGCTTTGGCTTTCCCTGAAAGGGTTGGCCCCGAGGCTTAAATCCATATGGCTGCCGCCTACCTTGCTGAAATTTAGCAGCACCACCGCCTCGAAATCTAGAACCGCCCCCTGCGGTATTGTAGAAATTCCTCCGGAAATACGGAGTAGATGTCTGTCCCTGACGTTTATTATTATACTAGCTTGGGGACCCGGCCCTGCCCGGGTCATTTGAGAAGTGCAGCAGGATGTAGAGTGGGTCATGGGGGCTCTGTGTGCCAAGTTTAGTCTTGATCCATCATTATTGGGAGTTGCAGTGGTATCATGAAATTACTGAAGGTAGTGCAAGTCCCATCATCTCTGTGTGTCCCGTCCCCCCCAAAGTGTAGTAGGATGTAGATTGGGTCATGGGGGCTCTGTGTGCTAAGTTTGGTCTGTATTGGTGAATGGATGAGGGATGCATTGTTTTTCGGAAGTGAGTGAAGGTACTTCAAGTCCCATCATCCGTGGTCCGTCTCACAGTAAACTGCACCAGGCTGTAGAGTGGGTCATGAGGGCTCTGTGTGCCAGATTTGGTGTTGATCAGTCATTGGATTAGGTTTGTAGCAGGATTGGGAAGTGAGGGAAGGTACTGCAAGTCCCATCATCCATGTTCTGTCCCCTCCAAACTTCAGTAGGATGTAGAGTGGGTCACTGGGGCTCTGTGTGCCAAGTGTGGACTTTCTCGGTGTTTGTTGGGGGCCACAGTGGTCTGTGGGAACAGAGGGGTGTAAAAGTACTACAAATCCCATCATCCATTGTCAGTCCTCCCCCAAACCTCACCAGGACGTGAAGGCAGTCATGGGGGTTATGTATGGCAAGTTTGGTCTCGATCAGTGATTGGATGAGGGTTGCAGCGGACTTTGGAAGTGAGTAGAGGCACTTCAAGTCCCATCATCCATGGCCCACCCTCCTCCGAACTGCACCAGGACGTAGAGTGGGTCATGGGGGCTGTGTGTGCTGAGTGTGATCTGTATTGGTCTTTTTGGTGGCCTCAGTGGTCTGTGGGAACCAAAGTCTTGGAAAGTACTACAAATCCCATAATACGTGGGTCATGTCATAGGGGGTTATGTGTACCAAGTTTGGTGCAGGTCCATCACTCGCGCTGGTCGCTGTGGCCTGTGAAAGTGGCTGCCACATATCCGCCCTGGCCTGTGAAAGTGGCTGCCACATATCCGCCCTGGCCTGTGAAAGTGGCTGCCACATATCCGCCCTGGCCTGTGAAAGTATACCGGTGTAAAACAGAAAGGAGTAAAAAAATGGAAAAGGCCTGCATGGAATGGATTCTGGGTTGCTGGCTTTTTTCCCTTCAGTGGGAAGAAATCCTGTTGTTTGAATGTAGAGGCCTGGACTCTGGGTTGCTGGCTTTTTTCCCCTCAGTGGGAAGAAATCCTGTTGTTTGAATGTAGAGGCCTGGATTCTGGGTTGGTGGCTTTTTCCCCCTCAGTGGGAAGAAATCCTGTTGTTTGAATGTAGAGGCCTGGACTCTGGGTTGCTGGCTTTTTTCCCCTCAGTGGGAAGAAATCCTGTTGTTTGAATGTAGAGGCGTGGACTCTGGGTTGCTGGCTTTTTTCCCCTCAGTGGGAAGAAATCCTGTTGTTTGAATGTAGAGGCCTGGAATCTGGGTTGCTGGCTTTTTTCCCCTCAGTGGGAAGAAATCCTGTTGTTTGAATGTAAAGGCCTGGATTCTGGGTTGCTGGCTTTTTCCCCCTCAGTGGGAAGAAATCCTGTTGTTTGAATGTAAAGATCTGGATTCTGGGTTGCTGGCTTTTTCCCCCTCAGTGGGAAGAAATCCTGTTGTTTGAATGTAAAGGCCTGGATTCTGGGTTGCTGGCTTTTTCCCCTCAGTGGGAAGAAATCCTGTTGTTTGAATGTAAAGGCCTGGATTCTGGGTTGCTGGCTTTTTTCCCCTCAGTGGGAAGAAATCCTGTTGTTTGAATGTAAAGACCTGGATTCTGGGTTGCTGGCTTTTTTCCCCTCAGTGGGAAGAAATCCTGTTGTTTGAATGTAAAGGCCTGGATTCTGGGTTGCTGGCTTTTTTCCCTCAGTGGGAAGAAATCCTGTTGTTTGAATGTAAAGGCCTGGATTTTGGGTTGCTGGCTTTTTTCCCCTCAGTGGGAAGAAATCCTGTTGTTTGAATGTAGAGGCCTTGATTCTGGGTTGCTGGCTTTTTTCCCCTCAGTGGGAAGAAATCCTGTTGTTTGAATGTAAAGGCCTGGATTCTGGGTTGCTGGCTTTTTTCCCCTCAGTGGGAAGAAATCCTGTTGTTTGAATGTAAAGGCCTGGATTCTGGGTTGCTGGCTTTTTCCCCTCAGTGGGAAGAAATCCTGTTGTTTGAATGTAAAGGCCTGATTCTGGGTTGCTGGCTTTTTCCCCTCAGTGGGAAGAACTCCTGTTGTTTGAATGTAAAGGCCTGGATTCTGGGTTGCTGGCTTTTTTCCCCTCAGTGGGAAGAAATCCTGTTGTTTGAATGTAAAGGCCTGGATTCTGGGTTGCTGGGTTTTTTCCCCTCAGTGGGAAGAAATCCTGTTGTTTGAATGTAGAGGCCTGGATTCTGGGTTGCTGGCTAATCAGTGGCTATCAATGCCCTCTGTCTGGTGCCTTAGAATTTTGGAGTGGCGAGGCTGTCCAATCAAAGGACTTTATGCAAATAGCTGCCACATATCCGCCCTTCCGCCCTCCGCATACACACACACATACACACATACAAACATTCCGTTTTATAAAGGTATACAGATATACAGATTGAAACTGTTGGGAAGGAAACCCAAACTTGCTAGCAGCCCAGCGGGTGTCCTGTTTTTGCTTTAGGTCTTCATCTGTCGTAGGATTAAAAAGACCTTTTTCGTTCATAGGAGTATCCTCCGCTAGCGCCTTACCCTCCTCAGATAACGAGGAAGAGCGCAGCCACGCATGGCGTCTCAAAGCTGTGGCCGCAGCAAACATACGGTTGGCTCCCTCAGCCATATGAGTGGCAAAGTCTTTTTGAAACTGCGCCAGTCCCACTGCCTCACCTTGAATCATCTTAACTACTTGTTGCCTTTCAGCAGGCAACCACTCAATGTGTGGTAAAAGAATACCCCATAAATAGTTCTGATAACCACTGAAATATGTGGCGTAATGCGCCATCCTCGTAAACAATCCAGCAGCTAAATGGATCTTCTTCCCTATAGCATCCAGTTTTCTACCCTCCCTATCAGCTGGGGAAGGTAGATTACCCTTGGGGCGCTTGGTTTTAATAAGCTCGCTCACCACCGTATTGGGCTTTGAAGGCTTAGCTGCCCACTCAGCTGAGGTTAAATCAACCTTATACAAGGCGTCTATGCGTCGTGGAACAGCTGAAGCTAGACTTGGGGAAATACTAGATGGTAAGGCTAATTTAAGTAAATAAGCTAAAGCGGGGACAGCCTGTGAGGATTGTGCTTTCTGTTCCTCTGGCTTAAACATGAGATCTTCCACTGAACCAATATTCTTGGGTGGGGGAAGTCCCAGAGCCCTGCTTAAACGACCCATCAATGCCACAAATCCTCCCAAATCAGCAATTGGTAACTGGTCTGAATCATTCCCCTTCTCTAATTCATTAGAGTCAATTTCTCCCTCTGAAGAGTCAGATTCAGCATGATGAGGGACCGAAGCCATAGCTGCTGAGGCCTGAAGGTCCAGCACATTTTGTCCCTGAAAAGGGAGTCCAACAGGGGCTGAAGATAGTCCAGGCACCGCAGGTTGTGGCACAGCTTGTGGAGGAGGCATCTGCAGCTGAGTAAAAGCAATGCCACCAGCACCCTGAACTTGCTGCTGTCCAGTTGACGCCACAGAAAACTGCATCTGGACAGGAGCTTGGGAAGCAGCCTGCGATATGGGCTGAGGAAGACCAGAAGACACTGCAGGAGGTGGTCCCAGGTAAACAAGGCCTTGGGACGTCAGCTGCCAAAGCCCCTGACATGGTGGAGCTTGTAGAGGAGCTGCCAGCTGAGAGGGAGGGAGTGCCTGAGGCCGAACAGCTGACGGGGCCTGCAGCAGTGAAACCGGCACTTGGGAAGGAGGCGGAGCCGTCACAGGCACAGCTGAGGCAAGCGCCGGGAGAGAAGGAGAAGCCGCCGAAGGCAGAGCCGGGGTAGAAAGAATTCTCCTGGAGGGGGAGCGGCTAGTGCGGCCAGCTCTACCCCTCCTGCGCTTCCGTCGACGCCGAGGAGAAGACTCCGAAGTTGAAGAAAAAGAAGACGACGAGGTTGAAGAGCGGCGGCGATGTCGAGGAGAGCAACTGGAGCGGCAGGATGAAGCGCGCGCGCACGGCCGCGCTACTCTCCCGATGTCGAAGCTACCTCTATGGAGTTAAAGGGGCCAGCAGAGACAGGCGGCGCCACCATCGAGCTCTCCCTCAGCTCCAAAGTTGGTGACTGCATTTCCCTCGATATCGAGGGCGTCACCACCACCTCAGCCATCCCTTGAGTTGATGACAAAGGCTCCAGCTGCTCAGGAGGAGGAGCGGATTCCTGAGGTGATAGAAGCATATGCAGGGATTGCCCCTGTAGAGGGTGCTCTTCCAAGATCTGAAGAGGAGGCACGTCGCCAACCGGCGGAATGAAGCCATCCTCACTTCGCGCCTTTTTTGACAGATCAGATAGAGGCTGAGGCGCCCGGTTTTCAGTCAGTTTAGGCTTTTTTACCTTCTTTTTTGCCAGAGCTTTCTGAGGAGGCTGAGGCACTGAAAACAAGCCCTGAGAAGGCAATAGACTCTGATCCAGCACGGAGGTTTGTGAGGGAAGCAGAGCCTTTTCCAACAGGGCAACTTTAAGTCTAGCCTCCCTGTTTTTTCTCGTCTGAAGAGAAAAAGCCTTACAGATGGTACAAGGCTGTCCCAAATGTCCTTCTCCCAAACATAAAAGACAAAGGGAGTGTCCATCCGAATCCGGGAGGACATTTGGGCATTGAGCACATTTCTTGAATGATGTAGTAGACATCACCTCAGAAAAAATGAAAATGCACTCTTAAAAGACAAATAGTCCCAGAGTAATCAAAAATATTCCTCAGTTCAAGATAAATTAAATCAGAATCCTATCAGAAATAGCAAATAGCAAATAGCAGTCCAAATACTGAGCACAAAAGCGAAGGTTCACTCGTTGCTTAAAGCGGACGAAGAGAACTGGTTCAGTAGCCCCGGTGTGGGCTATATATAGAGGGGGGCGGGGCTACTACTAGCCTATCAGAATTCTTCTTAGAAGGTTCCGAAGCTGCTCTGCTGACGCAGAACATACCACATGTACGATTTACAGTAACCACGACAGGGAAGTTATGTTTACTTTGCTATGTGCTCTGGATCCTGCCATGACCTGCTATTTAGGTCAAACCATAGCATGCAGTCATAGTTTCCAATGATCCAGCAAACACAGCAGGAAATAAAGGATGAAATAAACAAACCTATGCAATGTCTAATCAATGTTTGGTGTTCCATGAAAAATCATACTCAAAACACTGCTATAAAATCATTGTATAACAGCAGAAAAAAATGTGTATTGATTGAAAGCATTTGTATAACTAAGTTACTAGCATACTAAGTTATCCTGCCTTTAAAAGCTCTTTTTTTACTGTAGAGTTTTCCAAAGTTGGTTATTTTGTGTTTCTAATGCTCTTTTTTCATAATATTTGAGGTGCTCAAGAAGTCATACTCTCTTATTCTTCTGAATTCTGAAATGTAGCCTACAAAAGCTGTAAGAAGGAAGATAGGATTATTCGGAAGTTTTAAGTACTGGCAAGGACCATGAAAATGTGCTGTGGCCATCTAGGCAGCACACATCTGTTCTGTGCTGGATAAAAAGGCATAGCAGAACACCGCAATGATTGGTGCAGCCTCCTCTCACAGGACAGAAGATGGTGCCTGCCCCATAGGGGTGGTGTATATCTGTAGCAGAAAGCCATCACAATGATTAAAAATAGACATATTCACTCAATGGAACTTTTCTTCCTTCCTATCCTAACAAATAGCTTCTGCTGGACATAGAATCACAGAGTTGGAAGAGACCCCACAGGCCATTCAGTCCAACCCCCTATTATGCAGGAAAACACAATCAAAGCACCCGACAGATAATCACCCTGCCTCTGCTTCCAGAGAAGGAAAGTCCACCATGCTCTGAGGCAACATATTCCACTACTAAACAGCTCTTACCACCAGGAAGTTCTTCCTCATGTTTAGATAGAATCACTTTTCCAGAAATTTGAATACATTGCCTTGTGGCGTAGTTGCCAGAGCAGCAGAAAACAACCCTGCCCCCTCCTCAATGTGACATCCTTTCAAATATTTAAACATCGCTATCATGTCCCCTCTCAGCCTTCTTTTCTCCAAGCTAAGCATACCCAGCTCCCTCAAAATTGTTTTGGTCACCCTTCTCTGAATATGTTATGACTTGTCAATATACTTCTTGATGTGTAGTGCCTAGAACTCGATAAAATATTCCAGATGAAGTTTGACCAAAGCAGAATAGAACAGAATAGCGTGAGATCTTGGCAAAGTATAGAGAGGAACATACCATGTTGCTCAAAATAGGCTTGCAGTCTGTTGATGAGATCCTGCTTATTTCCCTTTGCCTCCAGACCTCGGGCTAAACATTCTTGCTTCAGTTCAGCAAGCTGTAAAGTGTGGAAGACAAAAAGTTTAAAGCATGTTTTATCTTATAACTTCAAAATATGAAATATAAAGCAGATAAATAAGGTCAGCAGATGCTTTTAACAGTCCACCTCCCCAGAGAAGAGTGGTTCTGTGACAGAGCCAAGGCAAAAGTGACTGGCTGGGCCTGTGTATTGCTTGTCATGTGACCGCTCCATTCAAGGGAGTGGGCAGGCCGAGTGCCTCTGCCAGCCATCGGGTGTGGCTGCTGATGGGATAAAGAACTGTTGGTGGGATAGGGTGCAGCTGCCGCCTGGTTTTCCCTTAGGTGTGACAGAGCTGCTGGTTAGGTCAAGAATGGAGGCCAAGGGCTCCTCTCCTTCCTTGGAAAGAGATGGGAAGGAAGGTCGCAGCTGGGCTTGAATGAGGGGTTGGAGCAGCAAGGCAAGTGCCCCTCTCTGCGTTGCATCTGGACTTTGTGGGTAGAAGCAAGGACCAGGACTCAGCACCTGGCACTGCCTGCCAGGAGGCTCAGGTGTCATGTCAGGTGGAACTTCTGTGCCTTCACTTCCCTAGTTAAATAATAATAATACACTTTATATTTACAGTTAGGCAAGGAGAACTGTATAAGAGATTGATTTTCTCACCAGCTTGCCATCACCACCAGGCAACAGATCTCTTGCCCCCTCCTCCAGGCCATCCAACTCATGAATCTGCAAATTCACACTGTGTCTATGTGTGAATGCTCACATTTTACCATAGGTGGTGCAATGGGTTAAACATTTGTGCCAGCAGGACTGCTGATCAAAAGCTTGGCATTTTGAATCCGAGAAGTGGGGTGAGCTCCCATTTGTCAGTTCCAACTGCTAATGCAGGGACATGAGAGAAACCTCCCAGAGAATGGTAAAACATTTGGGTCTCCTGGGCAACATCCTTCCAGACGGCCAATTGTCTCACACTAGAAGCGATTTGCAATTTCTCATGTCGCTCCTGACATGGAAAAACAAAGCAAAGCAAAACAAAAACCATGAAGTGGGAATTTTTCCTGCTCTCCTTTCAGTTGGTTTTTGCAGCTGTGAAAAGGGATATCACTATCACTATACTGACTGGGAAAGAAATAGACAAATATCCCCAGAAGATGGTAATGGGATCCCTTTTATGTCACCTGCCTAACTGTCCTGTTGACGGCAAAGTCATGCTGCTTAAACCACATCAAAACATCACAGACAAGATATGGGGCAAAAATCAGACATGACAAACATGGGTTGCTATGAGTTTTCCAGGCTGTATTGCCTTTGGGACAGTGCAATATGACAATAATAGGAAACTCAACCCTGCTGACCAGATCCGGTATGGCTGATCTGAGATGGTTTTAAACAATTGATTTTAAAGTGGAGATAGCCAATTTTAGTGTTTGTGTATATTTATAGCTTATTTTATGTCCCTGCATTGAATTTTTGCTGTATATATGTTGTGCTCTGCCCTGAGTCCTTCTCGGGGTGAGAAGGATGAAATATAAATGCTTAAAAATAAATAAAATAAATAAATACACTTAGGGAAGTGGGTATGTTGAGCTTGGAGAAAAGGCAGAGAGGGGACATCATGATAGCCATGCTTTGTTGTTTATTTGTCCAGTGCTTCCGACTCTTCGTGACCTCATGGACCAGCCCATGCCAAAGCTGTCTGCCGTGGCCACTCCCAGTTCCTTCAAGGTCAAGCCAGTCACTTCAAGGATACCATCCATCCATCTTGCCCTTGGTTGGCCCCTCTTTCTTTTTCCTTCCATTTTCCCCAGCAGCATTTTCCCCATGGGCTCCCTATTGAGTACCGGATTGCCTTCAAAGTGCTGGTGCTAACCTTTAAGGCCTTGCATGGTCTGGGGCCAGTGTACCTGAAGGACCGCCTTTCCCTGCATGTTCCCCAGAGACCACTACGGTCCATGGATCAAAACCTACTAGAAGTTCCATCACTTAAGATCTGCTGCTTGTCATTGACGCGGCAGCGCACTTTTTCTGTAGCAGCGCCTACCCTTTGGAATGCCCTCCCGGAGGAGGCACGAGCAATAACTGATCTACAGGCTTTTCGGAGGGCCTGCAAGACCAACCTGTTCCGTCAGGCATTCAATCTCTAAGCTGTAACCCCTACTCTGGTCTTAATCTGTTTTTATTATGTTTTCAAGTATGTTGTGTTTTGTTGTTGATTGCTGTGAACCACCCTGAGCCTTTTCGGGAAGGGTGGTATATAAGTCGAAATAATAAATAAATATGGCCAAAGTACTTCATCTTTGCCTCTACTATCCTTCCCTCCAGTGAGCAGGCAGGCTTAATTTCCTGAAGTATGGACTGGTTGGATCTTCTAGTGGTCCAAGGCACTCTCAGAACTTTCCTCCAACCCCACAGTTCAAAAGCATCTCTCTTCCTTTGCTCAGCCTTCCCTAAGGTCCAGCTCTAACATCCGTAGGTGACTATGGGGAAGACCATTGCTTTGACTATGCAGATCTTTGTTGCCAGTGTGATGTCTCTACTCTTTACTATTTTATCAAGATTGGTCATTGCTCTCCTCCCAAGAAGTAAATTTCTTCTGATTTCCAGGCTGAAGTCTGCGTCTGCAGTAATCTTCGCTCCTAGAAATACAAAGTATTTCACTGCCTCCATATTTTTCTCCCTCTATTTGTCAGTTATCAATCAGACTGGTTGCCATCATCTTGGTTTTTTTGATGTTTAACTGCAACCCAGCTTTTGCACTTTCCTGTTTCACCTTGGTTATAAGGCTCCTCAGCTCCTTCTTGCTTTCAGCCATCAAAGTGGTATCATCTACATATCTAAGGTTGTTAATGTTTCATCCAGCAATTTTAACTCCAGCCTTGGATTCGAGCCCCACACGTTGCATGATGATGTGTTCTGCATTCAAATTGGAATAGGTAGGGTGAGAGTATACAGCCCTGCCATACTCCTTTCCCAATCTTGAACCAGTTGGGCTTTACTTTCTGGAGTATGGACTGGTTGGATCTTCTCGTGGTCCAAGGCACTCTCAGATTTTTCCTCCAGCACCACAGTTCAAAAGTGCCTTATCTTCTTCCACTAAGCCTTCGTTACAGCCCAGCTCTTGCATCCATAGGTTACCAAGGGAATCAGTAGTTACTGAAAAGGACATCCAAGTGCCACCTCTGTGTTGATTGAGGCAGGCAGGATTTCCCCGGGTACTGGTTGTGGGGGGTCGGGAGCAGGTGAGGGTTTTGCCCTCCTTTCTGCTAGAGATCCCTGTGTACAACTGGTGGGCCACTGTGTGACACAGAATGCTGGACTAGATGGGCTGAGGCCCGATTCAGCATGGCTCTCCTTATGTTCTTATGTAGGTTGCTACCGAGTATACCATTGCTTTAACTATGTGGATCTTCGTTGCCCGTGCAATGCCTCTACTCTTCACTATTTTATCGAGATTGGTCATGGCTGTCCTCCCAAGAGGTAAGCGTCTTCTGATTTCCTGGCTGCATCTGCAGTGATCTTTGTGCCTTGAAATACAAAGTCTGTCACCGCTTCCACGTTTTCTCCCTCTATTTGACGGCTTTCTGTCTGCTTTCCGTCAGCTTTGTGTTTTTTAAAAAAATGTTTAACTGCAATTCAGCTTATGCACTTTCTTCTTTCACCTTGGTTAGAAGTCTCCTCAGGTGTGAGCAAACTCTGGCCCTCCAGGTGTTTTGGACTTCAACTCCCACAATTCCTAACAGCCTACCGGCTGTTAGGAATTGTGGGAGTTGAAGTCCAAAACACCTGGAGGGCCAGAGTTTGCTCAGGCCTGTATTCGATGGTGCTTTGATTGTGTGTTCCTGCATGGCCTTGGGGCCTCCTCCCACTGACCTGGGAAAGGCCTTCCTCAGAGGGAGGTGGGAGAGTGAGGGAGGGAAGGCCCGCAAGGCCGCTCTTTCCCGCCCTCCTCACGACAGAGAGAGAGAGAGAGAGAGAGAGAGAGAGAGAGAGAGAGAGGGGCACAATCCCACCCCCCTGAGGAGAAGCAGACGCCGCTAAGCGCCGGGCGAGAAAGGGAGGAGGCGAGGCCACGCGCCGCTTCCTCGGCCCCTTCACAAAAAAAAAAGAAAACAAACAAACAAACAAAAAAATAACCGACGCGCCGACCCCGCGCGAGACTGGGCTCGCGCTACCTTCAACTTGTGGAGCTCCACAGTTTCTGCTACTCCCGCCGCCGCCATCTTCTCCTCACCCGAGGCCCTCCGCGCGCGCGCCCCCCTCCCCTCTGCGCGTGGCACCCAATCAGCGTTCCGCGCTCTCACTGGAACCTCCCAGTGCCCCAGCATCGCCTCTCCTCATTGGCTCCTCCCAATCGCCTCTCCTCATTGGCTCCTCCCTCATTGGAGAAGTTCCTCATTGGCTCCTCCCAATGACGAGAAGTGCCAATAGCACGGAAGGAAAGGGGATGGAAGAGTTCGCGATTGGTTGGCTGGCTGGCTGGCTGGCTGGCGCGAGGGAGGGAGGGAGGGAAGCGGAGGCGATGCCGGCTCTCTCTCTCTCTTCCTGGAAAACCTCTTCTTCCCTGCCGTTTCCTGGAGGGCGAGGCGCTCCCGTGGAAGCCGCCAGGTAGGCCGGGCTGGAGGCCCCCCCCCAGAGAGAGGGAGTCTGTAGAACGGAGTCAGTGCCACACCACTTGGCTCAAGGCTATGGCGCAGGCCTGGGCAAACTTGGGCCTTTCAGGTGTTTTGGACTTCAACTCCCACAATTCCTCACAGCCTCAGGCCCCTTCCAAAGGAAGGGGCCTGAGGCTGTGAGGAATTGTGGGAGTTGAAGTCCAAAACACCTGAAAGGCCCAGGTTTGCCCAGACAGACGTGCTCTGGCACCTTGGGGGTGGGTGTGGTTTTGAAAGGCCTTTAGCCTTCTCTGCCGAGGAGGGTTGGTGCCTCGCCTCACCACACTGGAAACCCCACCACCCCAAAGCCTTGAGCTTAATTAAGCCTTGAGCAGCCCAAGTGGCGTGGAACTGCATTGGACCTACAGTCTCTAGAGCAGCTATGGGCAAACGTTGGCCCTCCAGGTGTTTTGGACTTTGTTGGAGGAAGCAACCTCCTCAAGATGTTTAACATCATCCGGAGAGGCCCTGCTCTCTGTCCCGCCTGCTTTGCAGGTGCGATTGGTGGGGACGAGAGACGGGGCCTTTTCAGTGGTGGCTCCTTGGCTTTGGAACGCCCTTCCTAGTGACATCAGATCAGCTCCCTCCTGACATTTCGCAAGATGGTCAAGACCTGGCTGTTTGACTGGGCATTTGCAGATGTAGTATGATTATTAATTGAGACCTAAGGAACGACGACAATGCAACGAGCATCTCGTTTTCGAACTCCTAGGGGGGTTGGACTGGATGGCCCACGAGGTCTCTTCCAACTCTAGGATTCCATGTTTCTATATTTCTAGGTTGGCAGAAGCTGGGGCTAACAGTGGGAGTTTGCCCTGCTTCCCGCATTTGAACCATCGGCCCTTCGGTCAGCAAGACATTACTTGCTAGTAAAAGAAGATAATGATTGATAAGGCAGAAGTCAGAAGAAAAATAAATTATGGATAGTTTGAGTCAATAAAGGAAGCCACAGCCGTGAGTTTTCAAGACTTGAGCAGGCTTGTCAATAATTGAGACTTTTGGAGGTCCCTTCCATAGGGTCATCCAAATTAATAACGAGATGCTGATATTGTGTTTAATTGTAATTGCTGATTTGTATATGATGTGATTGTGTTGGTAACTGTTGATGTGTTTATCTTGGGCAGTCCTTGCCATATGTACACCGCCTCGAGTCGCCTTCGGGCTGAGAGGGGTGGTATAGAAGCAAAGTAAATAAATAAATAAGCCTCCTCTATATGATGTTTGGTCTGGTTTGTAATGTGTCGCTTTATAACCTATGTCTTACTTGATGTGCAGTTTCCTTATCTCAATATTTCTCAACCTGTGGGTCCCCAGATGTTTTGGCCTTCAACTCCCAGAAATCCTAACAGCTGGTAAACTGGCTGGGATTTCTGGGAGCTGTAGGCCAAAACACCTAGAGATCCATAGATTGAGAACCATTGCCATATCTCTATACAGTGTTACCTCACTACTTCGCAGTTCACTTATTGCAAGCTCGCTGTTTTGTGGATTTTATTTTTTTTAAAAAATTAAAATATATATCATGGTATTTTCTCTGTTTTGTGGGGTTTCCCTCCTCAGTCCTTCCTCCAGCCTTGAATGGGCCTTTCCTTCACTTTAGGTTTATAAAGACTTGAAATAGTGTATAACTACTAAAATAATGTATAAATATTAAAATAAATAGAACATCCCTACATCGCTTTGCAATGACTCCAGTCCTTCCTTGAGGGTCTTTCCCAGAAGGTGTTACTAGGGGACTCCTGCTCGGCCCCACGGCCATTATACTGTGAGAGTCCCACAGGGCTCAGTACTGTCCCCTATGTTATTTAACATATACATGAAGCCGTTGGGGGAGATCATCCAGAGTTTCGGAGTAAGATGTTATCTGCACGCAGATGATGTCCAACTCTGTCAGTCCTTCCCACCTGCTACTAAAGAGGCTGTTCAAGTCCTGAACCGGTGTTTGACCGCTGTAACGGACTGGATGAGGGCGAAGAAATTGAAACTAAATCCAGACGAGAGGTACTCCTGGTCAGTCGTGAGGCCGAACAGGTCATAGGGTTACAGCCTGTGCTTGACGGAGTTACACTCCCCCTGAAAGCGCAGCATTGCAGTTTGGGAGTGATCCTGGATTCATCGCTGAGCCTGGAACCCCAGGTCTTGGCAGTGGCCAGGGGAGCTTTTGCACAATTAAAACTTGTGTGCCAGCTGCGCCCGTACCTTGGGAAGTCTGACTTGGCCACGGTAGTCCATGTTCTGGTTACATCCCGAATAGTCTACTACATCGCTCTCTGCGTGGGGTTGCCTCTGAAGACTGCCCGGAAGTTGCAATTAGTCCGACACTCGGCAGCCAGGCTACTAACGGGAGTGGAGTACAGGTAGCGCACAACTCCCTTGTTACCCCAGCTCCACTGGCTGCTGATTAGTTTCTGAGCACAATTCAAAGTGCTGGTTTTAACCTATAAATCCCTATACGGTTCTGGCCCAGTTTACCTGTCTGAACATGTTCTCCCTATTGGAGGAGATCAGAAAGGACACCGAGTTGAAGGGACTAAAGATCAAAAGGGAAGAATATAAGATCCAAGCCTTTGCGGACGATCTGGCCTTAATAATAGAAAACCCGGAAAAAAATTGGCTAAGGTGGTCGGAGAAGATAGAAGAATATGGGGTGATCGCGGGACTGAGGATCAATAAGGAAAAAACACAAATGATGACCATGAACATGACTGAAAGGGAAAGAATGGGCTTACAATCACTATCATGAATCCATATTACAAATATGGTTAAGTACCTAGGGGTTCATCTAACCACCAGTAATACACAGTTATTCAAGAATAACTATGTAAAGAAATGGAAGGAGATTGTAAAGGAAATAGAGAAGTGGTCAAAATTAAAATTATCCTTGTTAGGCAGGATAGCGACTGTAAAAATGATGACGCTCCCAAAAATGAACTTCCTGTTTTCTACCCTGCCCATTATAAGAAAAGAAACCCCATTTAAAAAATGGACATCTGATATTTCCAAATTCATCTGGGGGGGGGGGCAAAAAGCCGAGAGTGAAAATGAAGATACTCCAAGATACTAAAGAAAGGGGAAGGCTTGCAGTACCAAACCTGAAACTATATTATGAGGCAAACTGCCTAGCGTGTGTGGGGGAGTGGTGTAAGCTAGAAAATGATAGGCTACTCAATCTGGAAGGCTACGATTTGAGGTTTGGGTTCCACGGGTATATGTGCTACGATAAGGGAAAAGTAGACGGGATGTTCAAGGACCATTATATCAGAGGGGCCTTGATCAAGGTACGGCAAAGATATTATAAAGAATATTATAAAAAAAATGCCCATGTGGACGTCACCACTAGAAGCTTTTAGAATCAGACAACTTGACAACAAGAAGTGGCTAACTTATAAGGAAGTCTTAAGTTGGGAGGGAAAAAACTATGCCCTGAAACCCAGACCTCAATTAGTAGAAGAACAGAAAGATATAAATTGGTATTCATATTTACAATTGACTCAAAAATTTAAAGAAGACCAGAAAGGGGGGTTTAATGAAGAGAACGAATTAGGAGGAACACTTCTAGGGAATAACAAAAAGATGGTGGGAAAAATATACAGAAAACTAGTACTTAAGGAGGGGGAAGACAGTAGGATAAAGGAGTATATGAAGCTATGGTCGAGAAACATAGGTTATAAAATCAACACAGAAACTTGGAGAAGTATTTGGAAAAGAAATATATGTGCATCGGTTTGCACTAGATATAAAGAGAACTGGGTAAAACTGGTTTATAGGTGGTACCTAGATCCGACCAAAATAGCAAAAATGTATAAAACATCGAAAACAAATTGCTGGAACTGCGGTGATAAAAATGGTACCTTCTTTCATCTGTGGTGGCATTGTTGTAAGGCAAGGAGGTTTTGGAGTATGGTCAAGAGGGAGCTACAAAAAATATTTAAGATTCAAATTGAAAAAAAACCAGACAGCCTATTATTGGGCTTGTTCGACTCAAGTATAAATCTTAACGAAAATGATAAAAGGATCTTTCTGATATTGGCCACTGCTGCAAAAATAACCTATGCCAAATATTGGAAATCTCAAAAAGCCCCAGGGAAGGACGAATGGATATTAAATTCGATTGAAGCCATCCAAATGGAGTGGCTTACAGAAGCAATCAAAGAAAACAATGGGGAAATGGGCTCGGGTAGAAAACAGGATTGGAAATGTATGCAGGAATACTGCCAAAAGGAATATAATATCGACATGCAATTGAATTGGGAGTGAGAATGTCGGCAATGGAAGCCTTAGATATAATATATAAGGGGAAAAAAACAGGAATTGGGAAAAAGCTAAGAAAAGCGTTAGAGGAAGTAAATCCCCATTAGGGGGCGGATGCATCAACTAAAGTAAAAGAGGGGTTTAGTTAAAGCCTGACTAAAGGAAATGTCATGTTAAATAAGTTTTGCTGTCTTCTCTCCACGCACCGCAGGCAACGTGAGAAAACACAAGAAGAAAACATAGGGAACATCTGAAAGGACTACACGGAAAAAACCCCCCCAAAAAACGAACTGACAATAACAATCCACCTATCCAGAACTTTTTATGTTTTTTATTTTTCCGTTTCCGGCACCCTATTCTCTATATTTCTGTCCTTGGCCTGTTGGCATATCTTATCTTTTCTGATACTTTTGCTATATCATTCTCTTACTTTTGACTTCTGTAAAATTGAATAAAGACTTATTTTTTTAAAAAATGAACATGTTCTCCCCTATGAGCCATCAAGGACGTTAAGATCGTCTGGAGAAGCCCTGTTCTCGGTCCTGCCACCTTCGCAAGCGCATTGGTGGGGAAAGAGACAGAGCCTTCTCGGTGGTGGCCCCTCAGCTATGGAACTCTCTCCCAAGTGAGATTAGATCTGCCTCCTCCCTCATGTCCTTTAGGAGGCTGGTAAAATCTTGGCTTCGGAAAAAAGCTTTCCCAGAATAAGGATCGGGATTGTTTTTGGATAAAGTGAATAACCATATATACTGGACTGAGTTGAATGTGTTTTTATCTGGCGATTTGGCTTGAATGTATTTTATTGTATGTTATTTATATGTATTTAACTCTGTATGGTGATATGTTGTTTTAATTTGCACTGACTGCAATGAATTCTTGCTGTGAAGCCGGTCTGAATCCCTCCTTGGAGGTGAGAAGATCAGGATATAAAAGTTTTAAATAAATGAATAATAAATAAATTTTCAAAGTAAGTACCGCACAATTGAACAGGAAATAACACTTTCAAACCAGGAACAGAACATTTTTCAAATTTTGTTGTATAGTGGGTTTTTTTGCAGTACAAAAAGAGAAATGGACTTACAAACCTAGAAGGAAGGGAAGTTAATAGAAATTAATAGGGGAGTGATAGAGGTTGTATACTGTTATGATTCTTAGTGCAACACGGGTCCTTGCATTGATTTTGTAGTCTGGGTGCAATACTTTGAACTGAACTGAACTATGGTTCTACACTGACTGTACCAAACTGCATTATATGGTCAGTGTAAAACCAACCTAAGACTAACGTTTAGGAGGTCCTGAGAACAGATTTGAGACCTAAGGGAAACTGTGTGTTCAAAGTCATCGTCCCCCCCTCCCAAAAGAGGGGGGGGGTATGCTTAGAAAGTAACTGGAAGAAACTGCCTTTTTGTGATATGTAACTCTGCATTCTCGCTCTAGTATGAATGTTGGGGTAGCTCACAGTGAAGTGAATCCCAACACGCGAGTGATGAACAGTCGCGGCATCTGGCTGGCCTACAGTATCTCAGTGGCAGTCCTCCACATTATCCTTCTCAGCATCCCCTTCTTCAGTGTTCCTTTGGTCTGGACTCTGACCAACGTCATCCATAACCTGGTAGGTCAAAACCCTCCTGCTGCTGGATCTGATTGTCTTCACCTCTTCCTTAAGCTTGTTTTGTCACCTGTGACTTGAAGGTAGAGCTAAGCTTATGCAAAAAGTGGGAGAGTGGTTTTTGAATCCTTCTGAGGCAGTTTGGGATAATCATCATAACCATCATCATACATTACGTATCATATTTATTTTGATCTATTGCGGAGTGACAACACTGCATTTGAGGCAAAACCATGTCCTCTAGATCAGTACTTCTTAAACTGTGGGTCCTGACCCCAAATGTGGTCTCCTTAGCTCAGTGGTTCCCAACTTATTTTTGACTAGAGACCACTCTCCAACATTAGTACCAAAAGGGTTACGAATCTATTGATTCGAAGATATAATATGATTTTTTTCAAAGAAAATAAATCTTGAAGACTCTCATGGGTTTGGAATACTAAATGTGCTTAAGGAATTTTACCATATAGGCTTGTTGCCATTTCTTGCTGCATCCTCAAATATTTCTTAGATGTGCCATTTTAATTTTAACATTGCTGCCTCTTTCTTACTGTACTACAAAAAGAAAGGAAGACCATGATGATTTCTCTCTCTCAGGCAATGTATTGGCTCCTGCACACAGTAAAAGGGACCCCCTTTGAAACACCCGACCAGGGCAAGGATCGCCTCCTCACACACTGGGAACAGATTGATTATGGGACACAGTGGACATCCTCACGCAAATTCTTAAGCATCTCACCAATTCTGCTGTAAGTGCCAGGACTTGCTTAATACAGCAGTGTTTGCTTTGGTTACATTCACTTGTGTTTTGATTATGTTCAATTGACTGCTGTGAAGCATTTGCCACATTTCAACGTTGGTGGCAAGAGCTCACTGACTATGCCATCTTATGTTATCTATGACTCTTTTCTACTCAGCCGTTGGTCTAGCAATAGCTATGTATATGCAGTTGATCGTAGTGATTGAGATATGAGATTAAGATTTTGAAAGTGAGACATCGCCTCTGTATTTATAAAAGTTCCCTTGGCCTTTTTTTCTTATAGCTGTTCCCTAAAGACAGAAAAAGTTTGTTTAAAGCAAAAGATTCTAGTTGGAGCTATTTCCTGCCTCCCCCAGAAACTATGGATTACAGGTCAACCCTTCCTTTCCCATTCATGGAAGAATGTACATTAACTTCTATTCCAAATAAAACAATTTGCAACCATAATGCCCCTTTAGTGATATAGAACAGGGGTGCCCACACTTTTTCAGCATGCGAGCTACTTGATTTTAACTGGGGGTTTTATCTGGTTTTATTGCATTTCATGTGGTTATCTGTTTTTAACTCTGTAAACCGCTCTGGGCTCCAGAGAGAGCGGTATATTAAGTCGAATGAATAAATAAATAAATACTTATAATAAAACCAAGTCAGAAAGATCTACCTACCTCCTCAAGGTTGGAGAGGGGGCTGGGCTTGGCGTGGCCTGGCTCCACCCCCTTCTGGCTTCAGCGCTACCAGCAGCTTCTGCAGGCTTGAGGAGAGCAGTGCCAAGCCAGTGGTGGCATAGCTAGCACAAGGCTGTCTTGGCCCTGCTCTCCTCAAGCATGCAGAAGCCGCTGGGAGTGCCAAAGCCGGGGGCAGGGCCTGGCTCCGCCCCCCTGAGAAGTGTCCCATCCGGCTGTGATCGACCTCCTTTGGTCCCGCGGTCGACTTCCTGAGCAGCCCTGATATAGAAGAACTAAAATAAAGCAGGTTTGGCAGTACAGGCCTATCTTGATTTACACTATCTTTGTTAGTCCAACCGCTCCATATTTGGTAGAGGGCAGTCTCTTTATGTTTAATGGGCTTAGGCCCAGGTAAGCTAGATATATAAAATTGTGTAACTTCATACCATTGCTCTATTGTAGAACTGGGGAAAAAGTGGCCGTCCAACTATTGATTTGAAATTTCAAACAGTGCTGTCTGGTGCACTTGATGGTAATGATCCAGTACAACTACTGGAGGAACATGCATGTTATCTCATTGCAAAGATGTGAATTAGGCTTCTCTATGAGAAAATGGGAGCAATGTTTTGATCCTTTTAACATTTAAATATTTGTTAGTGGGAAGCAGTATGGGTAGATGCCTACTCAGGTTTGATGCAACAAGCTTGTTCTTAAACACTGCTCGACTGGGCTCAGAAAAAAACAGTAGCACATAGTTTTCATTTCTGCACATCACTGTGAAATACTCATATATTTTTGCTACCCCAAATGTTCAATGCTTATTTGAAGAATAATTAAACACGTTTCCTACATGACTGTTTTGCCATCCGCCTTGAAAAAAAAAATAAACAAAGCTTTGCATTTTGGTTTCATGTTTGTTTAGAGAATTCTTGACTGAAGGACATTGTGATTGATGTACAGATTGAAGTTTGTACATGTGTATAGCTAACACAATATATTCTCTCCACCAGCTACATTTTGACCAGCTTTTATACGAAGTATGACCCTGTGCACTTCGTAATCAACACAACCTCCTTGCTGAGTGTCCTTTTGCCCAAGTTGCCCCTGTTCCATGGTGTCCGCATATTTGGCATCAACAAATACTGAAGCAACTAGAGACTGAATTCCTCCAGCGAAAAGCTGCTCATCACTCCAAAGTTCCTCGTGGCAAAGCATAGATCACTCTTTGTGAAGCTCTATTGAAATATGCAAAACGGTGTGGGGCAGAGAGAGAATTATAGCTGCCCACTGAGAGGTCCTTAACTATTTATTTCATGCAAGGAGATTTAAACAATTCTTGTGGCTACTTTGTGATTGGGCTGTTACCTCTTCTAAGGGAATGAAATATAATTAAGCCGTCAGGAGGACAGGGTTTCTCCTGCAAGATATTTGCTTTGTTTGTGATTGATGAATTATATCCGCATTTTGGCGAGGGGAGGCATTTTGTGGGAACATTATTTTTATTTTTAGACATTCCCATATCAAACAAGTCTATGTTTTGGGAAGCACCCTTGAATCACCTCTTGTGAAAAGTCAACTGTTATACTGTGATGTTTCTAAGTGATTCAAATTATATGCCTATCATGCTTATAAAAATTATAATTTTGTAAAATATATCTGCATTTAAGAATCATTTTCTTGTTACTGCTAAAAAGTGGTTCTATATAGAATTCTGCTTCATTGAATCTTTTTTTTAAAACCCTTCTGATTATAAAAGAAATGCGTAAAAATATAGGTTGCTTACCTGTAACAGTAGTTCCCCGAGTGGTCACCTGTGAATTCGCACATATGGTATTTCCTGCTTCTGCGCAGACAGTTCGGAATCTTCTAGAAAACTTATTAGACACTTTTAGGCGGTAACCCCGCCCACTCTCCCCTTGGGAGTATATATAGCCAGTGGAAGGGGCTACTGCCTCAGTTCCTTTCCTCCGCCGCAAGTAGCAGCTTGAAGGACTGAAGCATGACAACAGCGAGGAGGATGTGCAAATTCACAGGTGACCACTCGGGGGAACTATGGTTACAGGTAAGCAACTGTATTTCTCTATTGTGGTCCCTGTGAATCGCCCATATGGTAGACTAGCAAGCTACTAATATGGCTGGTGGTCATCATGCCACTGCAGAAAAGAGGACTGCTCTGTCAAAAATTACATTTTTATGACAGCAGGTATCAACCCTGTTATGCATGATGAAGGTGAACAGAGTAGACCAAGTATCTGTCCAACAGAGGTCTTCCAGAAGAAAGCCCCGCAGAAGGGCAGTAGAGGTTACCACAGGTCTAGTGGACTGATCACACAGAAGGTCATTAAGGGGGTGGTTAAAGTTCAACGTGAGAAAGAATACACTAGCTCAGTGCTGTCCAACTTCTAACCGGCCAAGGGCCGGACTTGAGGTCACTGATGACCTGGGGGGCCGTTTGGCCCCGCCCCAGGCCCCTCCCCCAGCCCCACCCCCGCCCCAGGCCCCTCCTAAACTGTCATTCTCTCTCCTCCTCTTTCTCCGGCGCCGCAGCGCATGGGACACCAGCGGCGCCGGGAAGGAGGAGGAGGCCCACCTCCTCGCACCCTCCCGCCCTTCCCGGCGCAGCCGGTGTCCCGTGCGCTGCGGCGCCGGGGAAAAAGGAGGAGGAGGAGGGAGAGTTCTCCCTCCTCCTCCTCCTCTTCCACCGGCGCTGCGGCGCAGGGGAAAGCAGCGACGCCCGGGAAAGAGGAGGGAGAACTCTCCCTCCTCCTCTTTTCCCCCGCCCGCGCCCTTGCCCGGATCCCGGGCACCGGCGCGCGCGGGGAAAGAGGGACGAAGGAGAAGGCGATCAGCTGATTGCCTTCTCCTTCGTCCCTCTTTCCCCGAGATTCCGGGCGCCAGCGCGCGCGCGTAAGGAAGAAGAGGAGGAGGAGGGAGAGTTCTCCCTCCTCCTCCTCCTCTTTCCCGGGCGGCGCTGCTTTCCCCTGCGCTGTAGCGCCGGTGGAAGAGGAGGAGGAGGAGGGAGAACTCTCCCTCCTCCTCCTCTTTCCCCCCGCCCACGCCTTTGCCCGGATGCCGGGCGCCGGTGCGCGCGGGGGGAAAGAGGGACGAAGGAGAAGGCTGTCAGCTGACGGCCTTCTCCTTCGTCCCTCATCTTTCCTGCGCCCTTGCCCCGATCCCGAGCGCCGGCGCGCGGAGTGGAAGGAGGAAGAAGGCAGCCAGCTGACTTCCTCCTCCTTCGCCCCTCCTCCCTCAAGGACGCGCTGCGGCTCCAATCGCGAGCAGGGAGCGGAAGGAGGAAGGGCGAAGGAGGAGGAAGTCAGCTCACTTCCTCCTCCCTGCCCCCCCCCCGGCCGCCATTTTTTTAAAAAAAATTAGAATTTTTTTAAAAAATGAAAATGGCGGCCGGGGGCATAGTGGGGGCCGTGTCCAACAGGCTGGGGGGCCGTGTACGGGCCCCCCGGGCCGCCAGTTGGACAGCCCTGCGCTAGCTCAAAGTGAAGAACAAGAGTTGGGGCCGGCACTAGAGCACTCCCTGCCTCGAGGAGCCAGCTCAGGCCAACTGAATACACATCTGTGCACGTGGGGCTGTTATCGAGGCGCTCCCTGCCTCAGGAGCAGCCTGAGCAGAATCTGCGCTTGAGAGCGCGCACCCATGGGCTGGCACCCTGTGTCGAGGCGCAGCCTGGGCAGAATCTGTGCTCGACAGCGCACACTCCCTACATCGAGGGGCAGCCCAGGAAGAATCGGTGCCTGTGCGCACTCATATTTCCTCTGGAGTTGGCAAGGGCGGGAGAGAACGCGCCTTTTGCCACAACAGAAACAGCCACCGGGGCAGCGCTGAGGCGTTTGAAGGCCACAGCCTCGGTCGCCTTTTTTAGATTTCTTTGGCTGTTTGGCCCACTCAGAGGCCTTTCCCTGCCCGGTAGGTGGTGGAGTCTGACTGAAAGTACTGAGGCCCTTCAACTGTAGTATGGTAAATGGGCCCCCTCAGCGACAGCGATTCCACATGAGAGGAGGCCCAAATACCACTCCCTTTGAAAATCAGCACAAGGTGGTTGGGTGAAAGGAAAGGATGTATATCATGACTCATATGCCTGAGGGGTGAAAAAAGGGGGCAGAAGGTTCTGGATCATACCCCAAGGCTTCTCAGGTAATGCAGACACATAAAATGCCCATCCATCGGGCGGCTTTTCCCTCCACATGAGGGACACGTCTTAAAGAAAGTGGTCAACATACCATAACCACTTTAAAAATAAGATTAAAGTAAAATAAAAATAGTAAAAATTCATGCAGACCAGAAATGCTAGTCAAAGATGAAGAAAACATGAAAGATTCCTATCTGCTGCAATGGCGGCGGATGAAAGGATCTGAGGCAGTAGCTCCTCCCACTGGCTATATATACTCTTCAAAGGAAGATTGGGGGGGGGGGGGTCTACTGCCTAACAGTATCTAATAAGTTTTCTAGAAGATTCCGAACTGTCTGCGCAGGCGCAGGAAATACCATATGTGCGATTCACAGGGACCACGATGGGGAACTATTTTAATACCGTGAAATACAAATTAAAACACAGCTTTTGCCCTTACTATGCACTGTTTCACTCCTTGGTAATTTCCATCTTTTAAGCTTTTTTTGTATGCCTAGATTTTCTCACATCAGATCACTAATTTATAGTCCACATTGTAAACACACGAGAACCCTTTCCCCCCTCTGAACCCCAATTCAACTCTTTTCTCTCTCCTACAAACTCTGCCTGTCACGTACAGATACACATCTCTCTTCTAAATCACCATGTACATATTTTTGATACAGGAAAATATAGGACAACTTGGTGGGCATTGTTGGAAGACAATAAGACAAGAGTTCTTGGACATTCCACAGAAATATAAAACGCACTTGCCTAGTTTTCAGTATACCTCACAACCTCTGAAGATGCCTGCCATTGATGTAGATGAAATGTTAGGAGAGATGCTTTTGGAACATGGCCATACAGCCCAAAAACTAACAGCAACCCAGTGATTCCGGCCATTGAAGCCTTCGACAATACATTGTTGGAAGTGCTTACAAATGCTATGTAAGGAGCCCCATTGGTAAGATTGGGAACCAAATAGAAGGCACAGGTGCAAAATCCTAAAAACAAAAACCCTACCTTGAAAGCTACAGCCTCCTTTGCTGCAGACATTCTGGTACCAACTGATCACCATAAGCTTTCTGAGTTATTTTACAACGAACCCAATGTGAAAATAATTATCAAGCTTATCTGACAATAGCGATGCTGTGCCAGTCTACCCTGGTGCTGGTTTTGAATTTGATGATTCACTGACACGACTCACTTCTTGATGTAGCAGGGTTGTCATTCTGTCAGTGACTCTCATATACATGAATGCATGTGATGGAAAATCGGGCAATTTCAGCCTGAATATCTGAGCTCCTGGGAGAAGGAAATGGTAAGGATTCTCAGTGACTCACAAACTTAAGGATCTTTGTCCATATACTGATGGCAAGGGCTCCTTTGGTGGGACAGGTTGACTCTGAATACCTGCCAACTGCCTTGTGGGAGCTGAGGACAGTGGTATTTTACACACATACACACACACCTACATGCATACTGAATAAACACCTTGTAAACTAAGAGTCAAATACTTGAAATGCAATTTAGTGTTTTTTATTTCTTCCTTTTAAAAACCTTCTTTGAGAAGCAAAATTTGGAATCAGTTCTTTTGCATCTTTGAATGCAAGTTATATACATTTCAAAATTGTATCCATACAAAACATGCTAGGTACAAGGGTGAGATTTTTGTCTGCTTTTTTTCTTTTTAAAAAGAATACTTCTGTTTTTCAGTTTTTTGCCCTTATTATGGAGGACAACTCTGCTACACAGAAATCACACACACAAAGTAATAAAACCCCAAAACACAAAATATAATTCCTCACAAAGTCCACACTTTATTTTTTAAAAAGTGATTATTTTGGGTTCATAAAAGGGTTAAAACTTAATATATATAATATGTGCAACTGTAAACAGAAGTATGGGACAAGGCGTCAAATGCGATTATACAGGCAGAGAACTTTAAAAAAGTTTTTAGCTTCAAGACTGGGTTATAGTTTATATAAAAATTAAAAACTGTATAGTCTTTCTTCATCAGCTAAAATCTACAGGATTATCTTAAACTCTAACCGTCATCCAAAAAAATCTTGACAATCTATTATATTCAGTCACTTTATCATTTTTTAAAATCTCTCTCAAGCTTTTAAACTTTGTAGCAATTCATTAAAATTTATTTATTTATACATCTTTACAGCTTTCCAAATTAATGGAAAGACACACAAACAAATTGAAAGAGACAAAAATGTATACTGGCTTTAACTCAAACCTTTTATTTTAAAACAACATCCAGTGGTTTTGTTATTGATAAAAACTCCCCCTTTTTACACAAATTTCATCTTATTTACAATCTTAATTACTTTAATAATTTGTCATTCCCCCTCCCAACTGTATTTAACCGTCATAGCTTAAAACGGTTTGCAGAAGCAGCTTTTTTAAAACTCAAGAACATGGTTCTCATCTTGCTGATAAGTTCAAAGAGAAAGATATTTATGCGCTAACCCTGATTTTTATGCCCCACTTTGCCCCCACTATGAAAGGTAAGCCATTGCCACACTTGCTTCCTCTCTTTGCATTGTCTGTTGATCAGATGAGAATATGAACTGCGGCCTGCTAGATCACTCCGTGGTACTCTTAGAGGCATGATGGGGGGACTCTGAGACTGTTTGAAAGGGGGGAGTGGGGAAATGGTGCAATTGTGCGTTAGAAGATCTCAACTGTACAAAGTTCATTAAGAGAGCCTTATCAGCAAAGACCCTGCGACTCTTGCCACCTCCCCGCCCTCCAAAACCATAGGTTTCTGGGTACAGCAGTCTTCCGATGTCCTCCTCCAACAGCAGGGAGACTGCCTGTGTGTCTAAGACAACTGGTCTGGGTGTGCCTGCATAATACCCACATTATGCCTCCCTACATGGGCGAAGATGCTGCTGGACAGATGGCTCTAAAGATACTGATTATAAACTGATTTTGTTTTCTTTTTTAAAAAAGAAAGGGAAATATATATATGTATATATATATATATTTATATACATAGAGCGAGAGAGAGAAAGCATACAGATGGGCTCTTTATGTAATCCCCTTCCTGCCCAAAGTTTTGTCAAGAAGTCTTCCTCCGGCTCCCATCCTGGCAGCAAGAGGGGACAGATCCAGCCAACAGTTCAGAAAACCCTGCAGCCAGGGCATTCCTCTCTATGCTAGTTCAAATATATACACTATATATATATGTACGTACGTATAAATAGATAAATAATCCCAAACTCTGCAATGTGCCAACATCTTTCTCTCACTCATACATACAAGTTTTCAGAGCAGCAAGTTGATCACGGAAAACAAAGTAGAAACTGAAATTATAGGGAGACAAGATTAACCGAAGGCCAGCTCTCTCCCGCCCTCCCCTGCCCCAGTTTCAAGACTGGTCACTGGCCCTTAATGAAGCACATGCTCCCCACTCTGCAAGTAAGCAAAAAGGGGGTTTGGGCTCCACTGGTGAGCAGTGCTGGGCTTGGCATCTAGTGGTGTCCAGGAGCTTGTCATTCCCCAACAGGTTGGCACTTTCAAACCGCATCATACCTTGCAGTGTGGTCTCCACCAATATTGGTAGGTAGGAACACACAGTGCCCGTTTCAACTGTTCAGTCTGGAAGGGCTTTAGGAGACCAAACCATACTTTTCATTTCAGAAGGGGAAGGGATAATCCCAGAAAGAAACACTACGTATTTCTCCCTAGAAACTGTTCAACATGTGCTGTGGCAGCCATAGCTCTCCATCTTCAGGAAAGAGGGCTCAAAAAGCAAAATGGTGGCACAGCAAGGGGCTCACATTAGAAAAAAACAAACCAATAACAACAACATTAGCGAAGTCTAACACTTCAAATGAGGTAGGTTCAAGTGCGGATGCTCCTCGCGCGTGGAAGATGGGCCGAGGGACAGAGGAAGGGCTAGGCTATTTCCATCCCCTGCAAGTCAATGCCTGCTTGCCACTGAGAAATCACTTTTTCCAAAAAGCACATGTACACACACAATCCCCCCACCCCGATTTCCAAATCAAATACCTAAATGTATAAAAAAATCCAGAGCCAGAGAGGCTCTGGAAGGCAGATTGTCAAGCTAATGAGTCTCTTTGAAGCCTCCTGTTACCTTGGTACATTAGCAAGCAATAGATAATAGGTACTTTAAAAAAATGTCACACACACACACAGAAGTTCCCGAAATGCACACACTCACACAGGGAAAAAAGGTTACAGAGTTCCCCCGGGGATCCAATAGCCATGCTGCAGCCCCCTTCCCCCAGCTCTGCTAGTTAGAATGCCCCAATCTCCTCCCAGTATATTTCTGAAGTCCATTATTTACAGGTGCGCAGGGGCGGAAGGGCTCCCCTTTTCAGCTTCAAAAGAAAAAGAAACTCCTAAAAAGAAAACCCTGAGTTGCCAGTTTATCAGTTCCCCACCCCAGGTGGAGATGCTAGTGGCTGTTGCTTCTGCTAGGGAAAAGCAGGCTGCCCTGGAAGGAGAAGGCAGCTAGGCTTGACAGCCAAAACGAGACAGCCTGATATTACAATTTAACCAAAGCTGGCATGTAGTAGCAGATATGCTAAGGCCGCCCTGTCTGCTTCGGGTTCCAGCCATCCCTGTTGGTGTAGTCGCTTCCAATCCTGCTCTCCCTAGCAGAGATTTTCTCTGCTGCGCTGGAAGGTTGGGAGAGCTGGCGGAACAGGCCTCTCTCTCCTGCGCGGCTTGTGCCAGGAAGATCAAGGCGCGTCTCCCACCTGCTGCCATCTTGTTTGGAGAGCCTCTTTGGGCTAGTTCATCCATTTCCTGCAGTTCCAGGCTCCACAATGGCAGGGGATTTTGTGCTGATCGTCTTCAAAATCAAACTGGTAGTCATAGGTCAGCTGAAGAAGAAGAGGAAGAAAAAGAAAATGACTTTAAACATGACATAAATCTTGTCTGTGGGAAGCAAACATTTTATAAAAAACACCCAAAAAGGGAGCTGGCTGGGGTCCTCCTCCCTCCTCTTTCAGAGGTAAAACAGATTTTTTTAAACCAGAACAGTTAAGGCACAATTTTTCATCTTCACATAATTGTCACAAACCCCCTTTTTTTTGCATCCCCCCCCCACAAAACGACATAAAAATGTGACCACTATGCAGTGAAATATGATAACATCACAATCTAAATAGAAAGGCATTGAAAGTAAATGTAAGATAAACTTGGTGCCTGCTTTAAAATCCGCCACAGAATGGGGATAAGGGGAATTGCAAATGTGCACACACAATGCTTTAGATCAGTATTCTCAACCTTCCTAATGCCACAACCCCTTAATACAGTTCCCCATGTGGTGGTGACCCCCAACCATAACATTATTTTCGTTGCTACTTCATAACCGTAATTTTGCTACTGTTATGAATTGTAATGAAAATATCTGATAAGCAGGATGCATTTTTATTTACTGACAAATACTCAGTACACCCAAATTTGAATACTGGTGCAGTTGTGGAGGGGGGATTGATTTTGTCATTTAGGAGTTGTAGTTGCTGGGATTTATAATTAACCTACAATCAAAGAGCATTCTGAACTCAACCAATGAGTAATTGAGCCAGACTTGGCACACAGAGCTCCCATGACCAATAGAAAATACTGGAAGGGTTTGGTGGGCATGGACCTTGAGTTTTGGAGTCATAGTTCACCTACATACAGAGAGCATTGTGGACTCAAACAATGATGGATCTGGACCAAACTTGGCATGAATAACTAATATGTACAAATGTGAACACTGGTGGAGTTTGGGGAAAACAGACCTTGACATTTGGGAGTTGTGGTTGCTGGGATTTATACTTCGCCTACAATCGAGAATTCTGAACCACACCAATGATGGAATTTTATCTTCAAATTTTAGGCCAAACTTCCCACACAAGAACCCCCATGACCAAGAGAAGATACTGTGTTTTCTGATGGTCTTTGGCAAACCCTCTAACACCCCCTTGCGACATCCCCCAGGGGTCCCAACTTTTGATGCATCAAGTCTGGACATTTTCTCCAAATCCCAAGGAATGGGCTGAGGGAACGTAATAAGCCATATACACACCCCTTGATGGAAGCAAGATAATGAGTATAAAATCCCCTCAGGCATTTTCACATGTAAACTCAAGTAACTCACAAGTATAAAAATACAGACAGGAGAGCACTTTCAGAATCTTCTACAGGCATTTTCTTCACATACAATTCATGGATAAAAGAACCCAGATAACAAGTGACTTACACTCCCCCTCCCCCTTCTTCATCCACTCCACAATAATTTAATCCTCACCTCCTCTCCCTTGGGTATTCTGCGACTGGAGATTATTATTATCTTATCCTCCTTGTCAAAGGTCACAACCTCAGCTACACAATTGGGTGCACAGGAGTGATTAATGTATCTGCGGGGGGGGGGGGGGGAAAATTAGGAAAAAGAAAAATAGACCTTAAGTCACTATGGCAACCAATTTCACAATGAGGAACTGCAGCAGCTCAGGCCCTATAGCAATCCACCTTTATTTCAATATTCCCCTCTTGATGTTTGATAATGGGGGAATGTGCAGCTAGCAGGGGGACTCCTGCAAGACATCTGAGGTCTGTTTATAACGCAACCTCTTTTCCTGCTCAAAGAACTTGAAAGTGGGAGGGAACAGTTAGAAGAAGGGGAAGTAAATTCCATGTTGGTTGGTAGCTCCCATGTCAGTCAATTGGTTCATCTGTTCTGTATTGTAAGTCAAACTTTAAAAGGAGCTGTACAAGGTGCAGGAATGATGAAGATCCATACAAGAAACACCTAAAACTGCACTAATAGACTAATAGCCTAAAACGCTAGTACACTATACTCCTATTTAGGCAGGCCAAAATCCCATTGGCTTTTTTGCCGACGCATGACGTTGTTGGCTCATGTTTAACTTGTTGTCCATGAGGACTCCCAAGAACCTTTTAACACGAGCTAGGCATCCCCCATTCTGTATCTTTGCATTTCATTTTTCTGCCTAAGCGTAGTATTTTGCATTTGTCACTGTTGAACTTCATTTTGTTAGTTTTGGCCCATCTCTCTAATCTGTTCAGATAGTTTTGAATTCTAATCCTGTCTTCTGGGGTATTGGCTATCCCTCCCAATTTGGTGTCATCTGTAAACTTGATGATCATGCCTTCTAAGTCATTAATAAAGATGTTTTTTATTTTATTATTTATGAATTTATTTATAATTTTATTATCTATTATTTATATTTTTATTATTTATTTAAGTATATTTATATACCGCCTTTCTCTCCTCTGGGGGGACTCAAGGTGGTTTACAACATATTAATGGCAAGAATTCAATGCCAACATACATATAATAAAATCAAATCATAATAACTAAACACTGACATATAACTATAAATTAAAATCATTAAAAGCATTAAACATAGGAATATACAACATGTAAACACTAAGACAAAGCATTAAAAACATCCTAAAATAAATATTATATTTTAAATAATATATATGATCGTCTTAGAAAGTAACCTTTCCAAGTTTCTGCTTTAAGTCACACACTTAACTATTGTAAACAAAGCAACACTTCCAATTTCTGCACTGGAGTTGGATGCTCGTTGATAAATAGCAGGCATATGCAAGAGTGTTTACCCTTGTGTTCCTTGGGGTGGCCTGCAGCCTGCCTGCCAAGGCCCATCCTTAACTTGGGCTGCTTGTCACCCAGGTCTCCCTTTTCAGGCCTGCACAGGTTTGCACAGGTTCCACAGCTAGGTTCAACTACTCTTCAACATGGAACCAGAAGCATCTCTGTCCAAGTTCCTATCTCTTATCTAATCTGGCTACAAAAGGTGGACCACTGCTGATCTACCATGCAGTGGATACGTGCTCATGAGTTGTCATGATAGTCTGTAAATCTATCTGTAAATAGATAGAGAACTAGATGTCAGGCTTTGTATAGAGACATTTTCACAACAGAATTTTATTCCCAATTTAAAGGGGAGTAAGACAAGGCTGTTCCCTATCACCACTGCTCTTTGTTTTAGGAATAGAGGTGTTAGCAGATAGAATAAGAAACAGTCGGGGACTGGAGGCAAAATTAAACCTTTATGTGGATGATCTTCTGGTGTTATTATCCAATCCCCTATAAAGAATAAGGGAATTAAAATTATACTAAGTGATTATGAGAGAAATACAGAATTGAGGGTCAATATAAAGAAATCAGAAATTATGTACTTCGAAGTAAATAAATTAGAAAAAGTGGAAATAGATAAAATAACTGAAATTGGCATAGGAAAAAGAAAATACTTGGGAGTGATAATACAAAAAACAGATAAGATGAAGAAGAATAACTATAAGGAGGCATGAAAGAAAGTTCTTAAGACCATGAAAAGCTGGAAGGAAAAATTTGAATATCTTTAGTAAAATAAAAGCAGTAAAACTGTTCTTAATCCCAAAATTAATGTATTTATTCCAGGTTCTCCCACTAGAAATTAATCCAAGGCAAATAAAAGCTTGGGACAGGACTATTAGAGAGTGGATCTTGAGCTAAAAGAAACCTAGAATTTCAAACAAAGTATACTATATGCACCAGGAAGAATTAGGGTGAGGGTTACCAAACTTGGAATTATACTATGAAGCATTCCAACTAAAGCCACTGATAGAAAATAGTGTAGGGAGAGAAGAAAAATGGTGTAGAATAGAAGATGCAGTAAACAATGGAGAGGAAAATTTGGGATTTTTACAGGAAACCTAGAGGTTTCCATTAAAAAAAACCAAGAGGTCCTAGAAGATTAGTATTAAAAATTTGAAAAAAATGGAAACCACTCTGGATGGCTGATATAATAAAGTGGACACCCCTAGAAAGCTTATATGGAAAAGAGTTTGGCCCTACATGGTGGAAAGATTTGAAAGATAAAGGCTATTATTGCATTAAGGACATATACGATATAAATAGTCAACTGATTCCAATGGACAGGATAATAGAAAAAATGGGAAATAAAAATTGGATAAAAGGATTGGGCCTATATAACAAACTTAAACAGGGGAAATATGGAGAATGTTTAGGCAAAGAAAGTGAGTTTGAAAACATTTATGAAAGGACAGAAGACAATGAAAGGTTTAGTAGGAGAATTATATAAAACAATGATAAAAGACGATTAATATGTAGTAAGAACATTACAAAATAAATGGCAGAAGGAAGGGACACTCACAAAACAAACTATTGAGGAATTAAAGAAGGGGGTTAATAAAATGAAAATGGAAAAATATAAAAAATTAAAAAGGAAATTTGTCTGAAAATGGTACAGGACACCAGCTCAATTAGCAAATATGGGGACAGGATTAAGCCCAATATTGGCGTTGGCACTGTAAAGTAGAGAAAGGTTGGTATGTACATATGTGGTGGGAAAGTTTAAATGCAATAACTTTTTGGAATAAGATAATTAGAGAAATAGGGAAACTTTTCAAAATAACAATCCAAGTCAATATGGAATTTATGTTAATGGCAATTACAGGGAATAAAAACATTGCTGCGAAGAACCAAGGCTTATTTAAAGTAATGATTTTAGCAGGAAATGCGATATTAGCCTGGGGGTGGAGAGATGAAAAATAATGGAATTTGGAAAATTGGAATAACTATTTATTTGAGCAAGTCCAATCAGATATTATTGCATGTATAACCCAAGAAGATTCACAAGAGGACAAAACAGAAGAAATTAAAGAGAAATGGGCAACATATATGAAATGGGTAGAAAAAGGTGAAAGTCAGCACAGATATTGTACAAAAATTTTAAAAGGTGTGTTCATGGTTAAAAATAAAATTATAGAGAGAAAAGTGGTGGGAGGGGTAGGGAAGGGTGGTGGGAGGAGGTGGGAGAAAAATTTAAAAAACGTAATATGAATGAATCTGTAAAGAATGTGAATAGATAATATAGAAAAATGTTATAATGTATGCTTACAATAGACAGTTATTATATGTTCAAATATGCTATTTTCTTTTCAATAAAAAATTAAAATAAATAAAAAGAGACACTTTCACAACAGAATTTCACTCACCTGGCAGGGCCACCTGTTAGTGTGGCATCGATGACATGCTCATTGTTGATTCGAAACATGTAGATTCCTCGGTTCTGAAATAGGCAGAGCAGAGGAGGTGAGAAATGACACTATGAGTTTAGGGACCAGAGCAGCTGGCTATAAAAGTAGATAGTGCTGGCTTGTTTTTGTGATTGGAATTCAAGTATGCTAAAGAAAATGTATGTCAGCTCTAGACCTCAAGAGGGCTCAGCAGTCAGGCCTAATGATGGTGATGATGTTTATTTAGATCTCACCCCCTCTCCCCAGGGGACTCAGGGCAGCTTACAACACAAAATGTGCAATACAAAGAATTACAGAAAATAGGATAAACAATTAAAACACAGCCTACTTCCCATCCTAATTCTAACCTTGTAATACATCAGAATGATAGACAATTTTGCTGTGTAACAAGATATTAAGCCTCAACTTCTCTCAGAGAGAGGGGGGGGAGGGGGAGAACAATCACATTCTACTTCATCAGGTCTGGATCCAGCTGTAGCCTCCCTTCAGTTATCAATTACTTCTACTGCAGTGAACATCTGAGGCAAAGGAAACAGTAGCTCAATTTCCTACAGTTTATTAAAAAACAATGCAGTGACTGTGTTTGTTTGTTGTCTTCTCCCCCCAATCCAGTTCCTTTTTGTCATACATAATAAGCTGATTCAAGCAGGAATTGTCTTATTTCTGATAGTTGCCATGCCCTCCCATCGGCTGTATTGGAGGGGAGGTATCAGAGGACCCCCTTCAAGCAGAGACTATGCCCCTGTGGGTCTGGTGATGTGGAAACAACTGAGCACGTGCTTCTTCAATGCATGTTCTACAGAAATCTTAGATCCAATCTCATTGGACCATGGCTTTTAAAGTACCCGGGGCGCAGTGAAAGATGCTATTCCACCCTGCTACTTTCGGACTCTAACACTGCAATGACTTACAGTGTTGCTAAGTTCTGTGCTGCTGCCCTTAATATCAGACGGGTGATGATTGACATCGTAAGGCAACAATATCCTGTCTTTTAAAATACATTTTTATACTGATTTCTAGTCTGATTTTAAATAACTGTTTACTGGGGAGCTGTCCTTCTCCTCTTGGGGTGCTTGTGCCCGCTTTGTGCTGGTCTGTGACCGTAATAAAGTTTTGATTTGATTTGATAGTTGTAAGCCATGCTTAAAGTATGTTGGGGTAATGAGCAGAATAAGAATGAAGCAAATACATTGCCTTAAAGCATAGTCCTCTAAATAATAATCAGTATTGCCACCCCAAAGCAGATTTCCTGCTGCTTGAGCCAGAAGTTCCCCACCCACATTAGTGAGAACCCAGCTATTCCAAGCTCCTTCCCTCCCTAACGCAACCATGTCCCAGGACAGAGATCTTGCTCCTCCTGTACCTGTTCCTCATAGATCTTCTCACGGCGGTTTGCCACCTCGTTGCGGATGATGGTGCCGATGTACTCAATAACCATCGTGTGCTTCTCCAGATCTTTGGCAGCATAGAGCCCGAGCCCCTGGATCCGGGAGCGTGCCAGGTACACGTTGTTCTTCCATTCTGTCTTGAGACGTCGATACTGTGACGACTTTGAGTGTACAAACTGCTTACTGTAGGGTGTGTTGGTTTCACCTGTGAATGTGCTCTGATAGGCTTTGGACATGCTGGTGCTATTCAGCGTGTGAGGCCTTTGAAAGAGAAAAAGGAAAGAAAAAAGGAAGAGATGTTAAGGCTAAAAGCAAGGGAACCAAGACTTTCTGAGGATGCTGGAATAGGACTCGGGAATATTGATCTGCCTACCAGACCCAATGCAGGTCAAACTGCCTACTCTAGAAGAGTCAAGAATTCAATTTCCAGATTTAACCTCTTCTACATCTTCTAAAAAACATTTTTGTTAAATTAAGGGACACAAGGGCTATTTACCTTAGACTAAGTGTGAAGCACAACCTCTAGCGTGCAATTATCCACGTTATAACCACCAAAAAACCCAACTATAAGCAGTAGTTTCTTTTCAGGATCTACAACTGGGGCGAATCCACTGCTGCAGATCTAGAGGCCACATGAATTACTGCAAAAAAAATAAATTACAAACCCAAAGTGGCTGTGTCCACTTCTGATTCTCAAAAAATGCTTTTTTTGTCAACAGTACTGAAAGGCCTGTTAATGCGATAATTAATGTTTTTATTGATTTTTAAAAATATTTGTACTCATTGTTTTTGTTGATTGTATTTGTATAGCATCATTGATGCATTGTGAAGCCGCCCTGAGTCCCCCTGTGGGAGAGGGGCGGGGTAGAAATAAAGTAAATAAATAAGTAAATAAAGGCCTGAAAGGTAAAACATTTCACTTGGAAGCTGTCTACAGGAGAAGCAATTTGTCCTCTTTGTGGGTTGTGAAATTGGTCTAAGGATTTTGGAAGTATTAAGGAGCTACAAAAATTTCCTTGGAGGGCCACAAGTGGCCTCAGGGCTACATTTTTCCTACTCCTGAGTTATAAGAATGGGGGAGGGGGTGTGTTGTCCTTCCCCGCTGTAAGTAAATTGTAACAAGGAGGGTCTTTAGGTAAAGGCATCCTGGGAACAATTATGCTGTAACATTAATTCAATCTGACTTAACTCATTAGTGAATGGTTCCTTCCTGACGTCTCAGAATATGAGTTTGATAATGGCAAAAGGCAGTATATTACATCATCAACATCAGGTTCCAACTGTTCTTGATCTAGCTGGCTACAGATGGCAAGTGATTCTCAGCTGTTTTCTCAGAGACTTGGAAATCTGGATGGCTTGGCTCATGGAACATGGTCTCATATTCAAAAAGACAGCAAGTTCCTAGGTCTCATCAAGAGCATTTATGAATTAAATGGCAAAGAAATATAACATTTAAAAGCAGGCTGCAGTTTTGAGTAAGAAAATGACTAAAATCGCAGCCCACTCTCCTAGCCTTTCCCCTGAAAACGTATGCCAAAACAAATCTGCCTTAAAAGGTAACATGGGACTCCTTTCTTCTCTTCTCTCCCTTCCTCCATTGCTTTTTGTTTGGAGACAAATTCAAGATGCCTTTCTCTGAGAGAAAACCTTTCCAAGTAATTCCTACAATGCTCCAATATTATTTTGATACTTCCTGAAAAGTCTCGTTCAACTATTCAGAATAAAAAACAAAACCAAAGATTTCTGTACATATTCTTTCAATTAAAAAAAACAAACTAAAATGCATCAGTGAAAAGAAAAACACAGAAAAAGAATCAGATTTAGTCAATAGATTGTTTCAACTATAAGATCTGGGTGTTGTAACATTGTTTTTTTAAAGGACAGAATTTGGGGCTCTTAAAGCAAGATGCCTTTATTTCCCAAAATAAACAAGGAAGCAGAAAATACAAGATCTCTGTATATTTTAGTTCCTGCTCAGACTACTCACTCTTTTCTAAATTCTTTCATTCAGTTTGGTGAGAGATATAAAAGAAGTTACCTCATACTAGATTAGATGTGACTCTGCATATCATAGCAAGCAATGGTGAGGATGGTTGAAATACAGTAGAGTCTCGCTTATCCAACATAAATGGGTTGGCAGAACGTTGGATAAGCGAAAATTTTGGATAATAAGGAGGGATTAAGGAAAAGCCTATTAAATGTCAAATTACGTTATGATTTTACAAATTAAGCACCAAAACATCATGTTTTACAACAAATCAAAAGAAAAAGCAGTTCAATACACAGTAACGTTATGTAGCAATTACTCTATTTACGAATTTAGCACCAAAACTCTATTGCATGTCTTATGATGTGTGAAACCACCACTGCTAAAAATGTCATTTGTTTAACAGGCAACTTCTTGATGTCCAACTTCAGGCTTGTTTGAGTTACCATATGTCCTGTTAGGATGTCCAATGTGATTTATTGCACTACCTACCCTCTGTGGAATAAGAACGGATAAAAACAGAACTGATAAAACCAGGAAACTGGGAAGGAAATCCATTATTCGTTTGGTCGTTGGTCACATAATCCAAGGTTTAAGCAACAAAGCATAATTTATTTTGAAGTTTGAATGAAACCTATTTCTCTATCTAGGAAACTCCTAACTTACTGTTGTTCTCTATGAAGTTAGGAAGATGTGTCCTTCCCAGCTATATGTCATCATTTTGTGGCTAGAGGTACCAGAAACAAGACCTTCTACCTAAGAGTCTATGCTGTCACTGATTTCTGTCCCTATTCCGTTAGGGAGACCTCTGCCTTTTCAGTGAAGGCCGCCTCTCTCACAAAGGAGCAGTTCAGGTACTGTGACACTCACCGTTTGTAGTGTGTAAGGATTTTGGGCTCTGATCGAGCGCAGCCAGTAGGGTTGATCATGAGTGGCAATTCCATGAGTGGATGGCGTCCATAGCGAAACAGGTAGTTCTGGCAGCTTTCTACACCAGGCAGCTAAAGGGAGAAAAGGGAACACCCCATCTTTCACAACTTCGTGTTGCACTTACATGTTAGGAACACTTTTCCCTCTATCCCACTGTAGAACCATATGCTGACTGCCCTCTCAACAAACATACCAGTTAAGAGATCCTTGTTGCAAATTAATTCACACACTTTACTAAGTTAACTCAGTAAGACCAAACTCTCATTTCCACATGACCACACTCTCATTTCCAGAAAAGATCCCAGGACTTTTCTGTATCTGCTTCCATTCAGATGCATAACTAGGTTTCAATGCTGTTGTCAGTGTCCCTGGTCTCTACTTCCATTATCTTTCTTTTCTATGATTTTGCCTCATGAAGTCATCTCTCCTCTACAGAACATCTCCCCCCACCGAAATTCCAGGATTCTGGTTTTTCTGATTTGATACATACGGACTCTGCAATGCGCAGCACAGCATGCACTGTTAAGCCAAAGAGCTCTTCTCCCTTTAGGTACTCCGGAAACAGCCGCAGCATGTCTGCTTCTTTGCGCATCATGGCTACTGGTTCAATGATACGGTTCCATACAGCTGTGGAAGGAGAAATGATAATGGTATCTCTTCACCCTTGCCTAAAATACTCACTCATTCCAAATTCCAAACTTAATCAAAATCTATTTTTTCACTGCACATTGTAGATTATGCTATTTCAGAAATTTGTGTGGAATATACCTAACCCTAAAGATGGCATCTATAGCTCAGACTCCCACGCAATGCTGTATTTCTTCATCAGTAGTTTCCCTGCAGCCTTGAAATTTAAGGAAAGCTTCTTAATATTACTGTTCTTTCTACATTGACATATGTGGTGGGGGTACCCTTCATATTTGCTTCATTAACAGAGGTGGCACACCAGTGATTGTCAAAAGTGTACACAATAACATAAGCTTCTGGTCTCTGAACTATACAACATGAATGATACAATATTTTTTAAAGTTTGCACATTTATATAATTTACATAGCATGTTCTTACTGCAAAATGTATGTTACCTTGTGAAAACGTTAAATAATTGATGTTTGTGTTGTTGTGTGCCTTCTGGTCAACTCCAACATATGGCAGCCCTATCACAGCATTTCCCTGACAATATTTATTTAGAGGGGGTTTGCGATGACTTTCCTCACAGCTCTTACAACCATTTACTAGCTACAAAATGCCTACTGTAACGTTCATAATCGTTTCACAGTTGTATTACCAAATGGTTTTAAATGGGGAGGAGATAATGCTCTTAGAATTACTATAGTATTATATGATGTACATAACATAACCTAGAATGTAAAATGGGAAAATATTTTACATTAATTTTAACCCCATCTAAACCTAAAAGGAGGGAGGGATTCCCTTTGGACTTTTGCCTATCAAAGTATTTGAAATAGCAGTTCATGCAGCCCAGCCATGAGTATAGACCAGGGGTGCTCATACTTTTTCAGCATGTGAGCTACTCCTAAAGCAACCCAGTCCAAAAGATCTACCTGCCCCCGCCGCCATGCGCTCCCACCACCGCGCGCTCTTGCCACCGCGCGTGCTCCTGCTGCTGTTTTCCGCCCGCGCACCTGCGGGGCATTGCAGGAAGGAGGAAGCACGAGGCGGGGCCTCTGGAGGGAGCGCCCTCCCTCTCTCCGCCCTGCCTGTCTCGCCGGCAACGGAGGCTGCACAGCTGCTTCTGGGCGAGAGAGAGGCAGGGTGCTCCCTCCAGAGGCCCCGCCTCATGCTTCCTTCTTCCTGCAATGCCTCGCAGGCAAAAGAAGCACAGCGGAAGCGGAAGTCAGCAGCAGGAGCGTGTGTGCGCGCAGGGTGTGCGCACGCATGGCAGGAGCGCCCCATCCGGCTGGTGAGGCCCGAAGATCACCTGGAAGAGGGCCGAAGATCTACTAGTAGCTCACGAGCTACCTAATAAGCACCCCTAGTATAGTCAGTCAGTACTGTGTTCTCTTCTGTGGTATCCATGAATACACGAAGAACTTTTTTTCCAATTTCTAAATCTGGAATTAGGAATCTATGGCCCTCCAACATGCTGTTGAACCTCAGTTTCCATCAGCCCTACCTAGCCTGGCGAAATATGGGGGAGAAGGGAAGCAAAAGCTCATCGATGTATGGTCAAAGGTCCTTCCCCCAGGCCTGTTTTAAATCCTGTAGCTTTGTAAATACAGTTCATTCAAATAACTGACTGGCTTAACAAAGGAATGCTATGATATCTTCCACAATGTCTCCTAAGCCAAAAAAAAATCATCTTTTGGCCCTCGGGGAGGGGAAAATAGATTTTGTCTATCTGGCCTAATGGGACAGTCAGGAAAATAAGGCTTAATGCCCAGGTTTATCTCTACCTTGTGGTGAGGAATCTGTGAACACTAAGTCTTCCAGACCCTGTTCTATCACTTGCACCACAAACTCAGGGCGACCATTGTTCTCGCAGATGGTGCAGCGGTAGCAGCATCGCCGGTTGTTGGTCCGTAGGCTCCAATAAATGCGGGTAGCCTCGTAGCCTACGGGATAGAGAGCGGTGGCACTGTGGAAGTCTGCCATCTGGTGGGGCAAGAGCTGCCCAATGGCATGGAAGACCAGGCCCCCGACCCGGAACATGTGGAGGCGTTCCCCACGCTGGATGATGCTGGCAATCTGCTTGACCTCGTCCCGCTCAATGTAGACCCGTCGGAAGACAGTGAAGGTGCTGAGCTCCTGGTCGCAGGGGCCCTTCAGTTTGTGGAGTGGGCATAGCATCGTCTTGTCTTTAAAAAACATGCACTTGGCCCGGATGGCACAGGCAAAGTGATACACATTAGGGCAACGGATGCGGTTGCAGCTGTTAGTGGCCCCTGTCTTCTGGCAAAGTGAGCATTTGGTTAGTAGTCCCCGGTGTAGAGCCACCTCCACATTGATGAGGGCCCCGCCTTGGGTTTCGTAAACCTCTGTGGACCAAAGCGCACAATTGAGATGCACCCACAGGTCCAGGTCCAGGTTCAGGAGGCGTGCTGGGCCATCTGTCGCTCCGTCTCCTTCCTCATGGCAAAAGCAGCATTTCCGTAAGTCGCGTGGCACTTTATCAGGCCGAAGGGTAGTGGCCAGGCGATCAATGAACTCAGCAATCTCCCTCTCCCCATCGCGCTTGGCACCACCCTTCTGAATAGTGATGAGGAAGCGTAGCCGTTTCCAGCGTACCCCTTTCCATTTCTTCAGCCGTGGCTTATTCTCCTCGCTGTCCTCCAGGGGGCGGGAGCGTGGCTTGGCTTTGGGCGGGGATGAAGGAGCTTCCTCTTTGGTGGAGGGCAACAGAAGGGGTGGGGGAGAAGGAGGCGGTGGCGGCAATTGTTCTGGAGATTCAGCAGGTGCGGGTGGTGCCTCAGGCTCAGGAACAGGCTCTGGCACCCTGGGAGGACTAGGCGGAGAGGGCGCAAAGGGGGAGAGGGGTGGAGAGGGTTCTTCTGGAAGTGCCAAGAGCTGCCGTACATCTAGATTGGCAACGTTGTTAATGTAGCAATGCTGAGCACTTTTTTCTGGAGCTGGACTTTCCTGAGACAGAGAAAGAAAGAAGACTCTGAAGAGTAATTTTACTCATATTTTGGAAGTAAATAAAGCCGAGAATGTAGAGGCCACACAGCATGACTGTCATTAGAGACACTGCCAAATCTGCAATGTGTATGGATCCAACATGGGTGCTACTTCATCACATCAATACTAACTTAAAGCTAACTAGTCAGAACACATTATGTCTTTTCTCTCTTTTGTTCAATTAAGTGAGTGAGAGTTGATGTGGGATGGCTAGAGATGGTATGAAAAACGATTCACTCACATAAAGAAACACAAAATTCCACTCCTTGCAAGAATTAAACTTTTCACAGAATTACTGAAAACCAGGAAATCACTTTTTTAAAAATGCAAATTACTTAATCAGAACCCTGCCCTGATTCCATAGGGAGAAACTAACCTAACCCACTACACCCACGCAAATGTTGATCTTGCCACTCTTGGCTGGTCCCACTGAAGAAAGTCAAAGTATTGTGTGAAAATACCCTACCCCTTCCTCTACCTGCTTAAGCAAGGTCAAGATGTCCAACTCATTTTTGAGGCTGTAACCAGGAAGCATGGCATCAAACTGTTTCAGCCACTCTGGACCACCTTCTGTACCCTTAGGAGTCACTGGCTTTTCTTTGCCTTAGAGAAAAGGGAGAAAAATTACAAGGATCTTTATGTCAGCAGTGAAGGAGCCATAAGGACATTTTATGAAAGACCTGTGACCCTGATGAGAGTACCTACCTTGTGTGTCAGCTTCTACTTTTCTGGGTTCATTGGTGACACTCCGCATTGGGCTGTCTGGGAACAGCACCTCATATGAACTGGGGATCTTCATGCTTAACAACTCTGCCACTGCCACCATGACCCCATTTAGGTTCTGGGAAAAATGTGAAACTGTCAGCAAAGAGTACTGGCTGCCAATCCACAAAAAAATCTGGCCCACATGATAAACTATGAGCACCAGTCAATCAGAACTTAGGGAACATGCTCCTTTGAAAAACTACAACTCCCAGAACCCCCAGGAATTAGAATGCTGGTTACCAAGTAAGGAGGTGTAGTTTCTCCTCGCCAGCCCCTGAAAACCCTCTTCGCAAACACCTCATGTATTATCAGAGAGAAAATATTAGGGCCTTTCCAAATTGTTACCTACCAAGGCAAACACAGGACACCTGCAAAGAACTTGACACTCCCACCCCCAATGTTTGCAATTCCAAGAAACAGTGAAACAGTAAGGTTTTGTAACACAAGATGAGCTTGTTGGTAATCCATTTTTAACTTGATAATTTTCACAGAGGGGGAGGTAATAAGAAAGATCAGGCATCTTGTGGGACAAGGTTGTCGATTTTGAAGTTTGGAATTAGTTTTTGTTGTTGTTAAGGCCTACAAGATGACCTAGAAATACTCCATGTTTTCAGTCTTCAGGAAAATTGGTAGAACATTTAAAAGGTTCCTCCCCTATCCACAAGGGAATCACTCTGAGTGCTGGCTGATGGGAAACCAAGTCATATGGCTGGTCTTTGATTAGAAAAACTGCTTGGTCTTTGTTTAGAAAAAAAGTCGTGTAGAAAATTTTCAGAAGTGGCATTGTTCATGAAAGCAACATGATGACAGTTGGCAAATGAGGGCCTCACTGCCTCAGAAGTGGCCAGGTAGCCTGACTTTTGGGCTGGCACCTTTCTATGTTGGTTCTATACCTTGGCGGCAGCTGCAGATACTGTGAGCATGACTGAGACCTCACTGTTCTTGGCTTTGTCCCAGGAAGTGCCTGGTGCCCCCTTCCCCACTTGCTCCACGGTTCCGTAGTTCTTGGCATCTGGAAAAGCTGCGGATGATGGGAGAAGAGAAAATGGTAGGGGTCAGAAACGAACACACACTCCAGCTCTACAGCCCATTTTGGAAAGTGTGGGGCCTTTTTATCACCTGACCTCATAATGACTTTTAGAATTAACTCCATGTCTTAGGAGAGCCTTCCTTTGTTCACTCATGTCTCGTAAGCCTGCCATTAGCAACTGGCTGGACTCTGCCCAAACTGAGCTAGATGGCCTTTAAGCCTGATGCAGCCTGGATTTCTTTTTACGTTTTTACCCATGTAATGCTTAGCATGACTTCCCAAATCCTCTATCTCTACCCACACAAACCTGGAATGCTGGCTTTTGGTATGATGGGTATGACAGGGGACAATGAGCGTTCCTCCAACTCAGCTTTGGCTCCAACCAGTAGCGGAAAGCGTGACACCTCTTCTCCCAGGATACTCTCAGGGGATGATGCCGGGACGATGCTATCAGGAGAGTCACTTTCATCATCACTCTCCATTCTGGAAAGGAATTAGGAGGCTGGTTATATGATCTGGGAACATCTTTGCTCCTAACGTATCCTAGACATAGCATATGCATCTTCTGTGATGGGAGAAACCAACTAAACCGAATCCAGGATATTCCCTGCCTGTGTGAAGTGGCCCAGAAGTTCATCCAGATATTTCCAGGCACCTCTCCCTCTTTATGTCTCCTTCCCCAACAGTGTGCCTACAGTTCTTAAAAGCTGCCAGCTTGAACCCCCCCCCCCCCAAGGGTTTATCCCATGCTATAGATAGAACAATTTAGCCCATTTGCATAAGAATTCGAAATGGGTTTCTGTTTTGAGCTCATCTTGCACCCCTGCTCTACTAGCTCCCCATCTTTACCTAACATCCTCAGTCTGATTGTGTGGTGGTGTGGGCAGAGCCGCCAGAAGGTCCAAGCTTTTCACTTCCACAGGGGGAACATCTGAGAACAAAATACAAGAAATAAAGTGTTAAAATGCTGGACAAGATCACAGGTACTTGCATGGGTTTCAGCACAAGGATGAAAAAGTGACCAACATGGGCTTAACATGTCACAACAGTCCAATCCTTGGTTTTCATGATTTAAGGCCTTGTATGGTCTGGGGCCGGTGTACTTGAGGGACAATGATTGAGTCATGCCCCAAAAGTGTGGTGCAGCACTGTGAAACTATAAAAGCAAATGTACTGTCACTGCTCAGGGTCCCTCTGTCTGGAGGCACCATTGGGAGCGCCAGTTCTTTCTGAGAGCAAAAAACACCTGGATACTTTGCTGGCCGTATCTCTAAGGCTGAACCTTTTAGAGATTGGGGTGGCAGCCCAACAAATAAATGCTGTCCAACTGCAAATATCCCCATTTTTGATAAGATGCTTAGGCAAGGAATTTAGCATACCTAATCAATGTACCAAGAGTATGCTTTTCTGATGATTAAGACTAAAAGCCCCATAAAAGCCCAGCGATACAGTCAAAGATCAGGGATTATGGGGACATAGTCCAAAATACTGAGATGGCAGTGAAATATGTTATTCCACCCTGCTGCTTTCGGACTCTAACACTGCAATGACTTACAGTGTTGCTAAGTTCTGTGCTGCTGCTCTTAATATCAGACGGGTGATGATCGACATCGTAAGGCAACAATATCCTGTCTTTAAAAATATATTTTTATACTGATTTCTAGTCTGATTTTAAATAACTGTTTACTGGGGAGTTGTCCTTCTCCTCTTAGGGCGCTTGTGCCCGCTTTGTGCTGGTCTGTGACCGTAATAAAGTTTTTGGTTTGATTGATTTGAGAGGGCACCAGGCCGCCTACCCGTAATAATAATAATAATAATAATTTATTTCTAGACTGCCCTCTCTCCCGAAGGAACTCAGGGCAGTTTACACACAGAAATAGGCAAACATTCAATTCCTTAAGAAGTACAAACATGACAGACTCATTTCAGTCCAGATTCATGGTGCCATTAGGCAATGAACATGTCTTTGTTGCCCTGCTGCATGGCTTGCAAAGAGCAAAAGAAACTTGCTTTGTTTCTCCCTCTGGCTTTTGGTATCCTCATGCCCTTTTGGATTGACTACTCTGAATAGGGACAAGAGACAATGTTTTTTCTTGTGTGAAGTGGTTTCTACAAAGTGATATATGGACAGGAAATAACATGCTATTTGGTGCCATGGCATTTATGCTATAAAAAGTGTGATTCAAGGATTCTCTTTCTCCTTCATGGTAACTCACATCTATATAAAAGGATTTATTTGCTTTGGTCTCAACCTGCATTACAACCATTTCCTATGCTTTGGCAGTTCACTCATTAGCTCACAAAATAACAGCTGTAAGTATTCTGTTCTATCTATGCTTCTGCTAGAACAATTCCATGGGGCTCCCTTGCAATTTTCCAGAAATAGACCAAGGTCCTCCTGCAGATACTTAGCTTCAACTTGGCTGCAGTATTCAAAACACCGCAAGAGCACCTATGCTGGTCAGTGGGCCTTACCCTTTTGCCCTTCAGGTTCACGCCGTGGCAGCACAGTCTCCTTGGGCTGCTCAGTCAGCTCCTCAGAAGACAGGACACCATTCACAAGCTTTTGCTGCACAGAGGGTGGTGGGGTGGGGGGCAGTGAAGAAGGTGGCGTTGGCGGGTTGCTCAGGTTGTTCTAGACAGAGATCGGAAGTGTCAGTGGCCACCATGGCTCCCCCTTCCCATCCATTCTTCCTTCCCCACAGTTCATGGAACATACGAGATCACTTTCCCCACACTACATAATTTCCGCAGTTTATTCTCTGTGAGCAAGCTGCCCAGAGTACTTTAAAAACAACTAAGGAATGGCCTACCAATCATGCAAAATTCAAAGTTTAAAACATCATCTCTCAACAGAGCTTCCAGACTATTTGACAACTTTGCCTACACACTCAATGAAGGATCTGTGGAATCAATCACGTTTGGGCAAACTTCAGCCCTCCAGGTGTTTTGGACTTTAACTCCCACAATTCCTAACAGTCAATTGTGGGAGTTGAAGTCAAAAACTCCTGGAGGTCCAAAGTTTGCCCATGCCTGGAATAAATGCTTCCTTCAGTGAGATTTGCTGGGTAACTATATGCCATTTCAATCCTGGGTGAAAGTTTTATTCCCAGGTTTTTTAACTTCTGCCAATCTTATTATTTTGTCTGCTAGTCTTCCTGTATTCTATTTTCGTTTTCAAGTTGTTTTATTCTTTCTGGTATAACTGTTCTTATTTCTTACTTTTATCAGCCACTCGCGGGATATGAAGGTGTTGAAACTTGGAAGCATGTTTCATATTTTATAAAAGTTATTTCGAAATGCACCCACTCTGCACAGATAAAGGATTTCTAGTGCAAAATCTATCTTGTGATCTTCTGTGTTTCAAGTCCAAGTATTGTGCCCATCTCTGCTCCATTATCTACTTTGTAGAAATCTTCTAAGTCCTGCAGTAAGGTTTTTTCAGTGAAGGGCACACAATCTGCTAACAAGACCTTGGTGGCCTTGATGGCATCTGTAATCATGACTCTATCCATGATATCCAAGGTGTGACCATTTCCATTCTCCTCAATGGCTGAGACCATACAATGGACTCCTTCTGTAAGGCTGTCCCTGCAACTGATGCATATAGATCGAAGAACCTTTGTTTACCCCCCACTTTCATCCACTGAAGAGCATATATGCCACATGAAGCATTTTCCTACTGCTGTCTCTGATCACCTTTCCAACTCTGACAGCAAGACAGCTGTGTTTGTGTGTGGGGGGTGTTTCTAACGTAAACCCTAATGCAGTCGTTCTCAATGTTTGATCCTCCAGGCGTTTTGGACTTCAGCCCCCACAATTCCTGAGCTAGGGGAGGTCATGGCCAATAGGGAACTCTGGCGTGGGCTGGTCCATGAGGTCACAAAGAGTCAGAAGCGACTGAACGAATAAACAACCATTCCTAACAGCTCGTAAGCTGGCTGGGATTTCTGGGAGTTGAAATCCAAAACACCTGGAAGACCAGAGATTGAGAGCCACTGCTCTAATGGAATGCTACTGTTACCTCCAATGTGTTTGGAGATAACATAAATCCTATCAATGGGATTGTGTCTCTTAGACCTGCAGCAGAACATGGAGGCAGAAGCATAGAATCCCATACATGTTAACAGATCAAATGGTGAACCTCTGAAGACTAGATAAAGATCAAGGACTAGACAGTCTGTACTAGAGCAATGTTGCAGAGCTTGAAATGAAGAGAACAATCATGACTGCAGAGCTATTTAAATGCAGCAGTGAAATTAGGCGCACGTCTAAACCAAGTGCTTCCATAGATCCTCCACTTGCTATGAACAGCACCTTCCCCACCAGAAGCAGCACTGGGATGGCCATACCTTGGTCAGCAGCTGTGAGTAGTAATCTGGAATACTGTCCAGGGCAGCGTGACCAAAAGAGCCTTTCAGCTGGCTCTTGCCATTGATGGGCGTGCTTCCAAATGGAGGGAAAAGATTGAAATTGGCTGTGATAACAGGTTCCATCAGAGGCAGCAAGGAAAGTTCCTGCACAGGGAAAGAAAATGACAAATCAAGACACTATGCATCATCACATCACTTCCTAGAGGCCATGCTTTTTGAGGGGAATCACACATAACACTGCTTTTTGAGGGAAATCACACTGCTGTTGAGAAGGATTTCATCTGCCTTCCTAGAATTATCATCTTCCACAAACAACTGCTATAGTTACATGTGTGAAGCCACAATGGCTATGAGAGACAATCTGCTATAATTCTGTGCAGTGTGTGTTCATGAAGAGGACACAACACATCTCACAGGAAGGCCTCCTATAGCCACACTTTCTTTCTTGATAAGCTGCAAGTACAAGACTGGCAAAATGCAGGTGAATCCTGATGCTGCGAGGCTTCTGAGAGAACCAAGCAGCCCATTCTTTCCTGGTACTTATCTTCATGTCTTGCTTGTTGGAAAAGAAACTGCATTGAGTATTAGAATGAGATACAAGGTAATACAGTGTAAGTGCATGAGGTTCCAACACATTAGATGAAATGTTTTGTTATGCTGAGCACCACAGCAAAATCATCTTCCACCTTCAAGAAGCTCACATGGAGGGGAGGGCTACAACAGTTAATCTGCATCTCTTCCCTCTGCAAGCAAGAGACATTACCTGCATGGGCTCAACTTTAGCCACTAAGGGGATAATTTACTTACACACATTATAGATTTTTTTTCATGTCAGGAGTGATTTGAGAAACTAGAGGTATACTTGTGTGTAACTTGCAAGATCCTTGCTGATTTATGGCAGTGCCACAAATTTTATGAGAGTTTTCTTAGATAAGGAATACTCAGAGGGAATTTTGCTAGTTACTTCCTTAGAAATATAGCACCTGGTATTCATAAATATCGCTAAGAGTAGATAGGTTCCAAAGGCTGCTGATGCGGCGGAAAAAGGAACTAAGGCGCAGCTCCTGCCTTGGGCATTTATAGTACAGGGGAGAGTGGGTGGGGCGCCCGCCAAAAATGTTTCTATTACAAGATTCTAGAAGGTTCCGAACAGCTGCACATGCACAGAACTTAAACCCATATTTGCAAATTTCACAGACTCCATGAAGAGGAACCTAAAATTTATATGGAATGGAAAAAAAACAAGAATAAGATTTAAAAATCTGACAGATAACAAAAAAGAGGAGGCCTCGGCCTCCCAGATCTCAAACTGTATTTTGAAGTTAGCAGGCTGATCTGGATTAAAGATTGGATTTCACTCAGGAGAGAAAAATATTAGCCCTGGAAGGGTTCAACTTAAGGGTTGGTTGGCACGCATATCTGTGATACAATAAGACAAAAGTAGAGAAGAATTTTAAAAATTATTTTATAAGATCAGCACTCATAAGAATCTGGGAAAAATACAAGAAAAGATTTATTCAAAAACTCCAATTTGGATTGCCCCCTTGAAAGCGGGGCAAAGGAGATTGCTGGGTTGGACCGATTGGCCAACCTACAGGGATATCTTAACGAAGAAAGAGCAACAGATTCAAATGAAATCCCAAGAAAAAATAGCGTTACAACACAGAAATGTCTCGTGGTTCCAATATAATAATATAATACTCTTTATTTATACTTTCAATTGAAGGAATATTTATTTATTCAAATTTATCCGTCGCCACTCCCAGTTGGCTCGGGGCGACTTACAAGATAAAACAGGGATTAAAACAGACATATTAAAACCATATACAGGATTAAGAACAATAGCAATAACATACACATAGTATTTCAATAAAGACAAAGACACAGGTTTTGTGGATAGGGACGACTTTTGGGAATTGCAATTGCTATTACAAAAAGATAAAAGGAATATAACTATGATTTACACTAAATTATTGGAGTGGTCCACCGAGACTGAATTAGTAAAAGAATGCATGGTGACATGGGCCAGAAATGGGGGGAGGACAATAAATTTAAAGGAATGGGAGCAGATATGGAATAAGAAATTAAAATGCACTTATGCAACAGAATTAAAAGAAAATTGGTTCAAGATATTGTATCTGTGGTACATTACCCCATGGAAATTAGGGTTAATGTATAAGAAGGCACACAACAAGTGCTGGAAGTGTGAATCACAAGTAGGGACACTATATCATTTGTGGTGGACTTCTCCAAAAGTGAGAAAATACTGGAATATGATCCAGGAGTCATGCCTGAAGATTTTAATAGTATCAATACAATTAAAGCCAGACTACTTTTTGCTAGGAATTATAGATGAAGATATTGAGTTAGACTAAAGCAAAGATATACGTATATACTCGAGTATAAGCCGAACCAAATATTAGCCAAGGCACCTAATTTTACCACAAAAACTGGGAAAACTTATTGACTCAAGTATGAGCCGAGGGGGGAAATGCAGCCCCTACTAGTAAATTTTAAAATAAAAATAGATACATTATTATTAAAATTACATTAATTGAAACATCAGTAGGTTAAATGTCTTTGAATATTTACCATATTTCAAAGTAAAACAGCAGACTAGCTATGTAAGTGGAAAGGTGGGGGGTCAACAAAAATATGGTCTCAACAATCTGAGGTAAAAGGTCGTATCAGTTCCCCTTTGCCTTCTTTCAGGCTTCTATTGATGCAGTCTAGAAAGGCATTGGCCTTTTTAGCTACAGCATCACACTGTCGACTCATGTTCAGCTCGTGGTTCTAAGATTCCTTTCATAGAATCCTAGTTGGAAGTTGCCTCTAAATGCCATATAGTCCAACCCCCTTCATTCTGCCTTCATGCAGGGAAAGCACAAGGCACCCCTGACAGATGGCCATCCAGCTTTAATATTAATATTAATGTTAATAATAGAGTTGGAAGGGAGCTCTAAAGGCAATCTAGTAGAACCTTCTTCATTCTGCCTTCATGCAATCACTAATGGGCATCTCCTGGTCCCAGAAGTCAGGCAGGCAGGCAGGTAGGCAGCGTGACCGAGTGGAACCTTAATGGAGCTGACTACGGAGGTCTTCGCTGGCTGTGGAGGCCAGCGCAGGCTTCCACAAGCCTCCGCAGCCCCGGAATTCAGGAAGGCATGCAGGCTGGCCACTGCAAATGGAGGTCCTTCTCCGTTGCATCGGCTGCATCCTCCGCTCGCTGAGCACGCCAGCGCAGGCCTTCACAGCCAGCACAGGCCTCTGCAGGAGCAAGCAGAGGACGGAGCCGATGAAACGGAGAAGGACCTCTGCTTGCAGCGGCCTGCCTGCCTGCCTGCCTTCCGTGACTGCGGAGGCAAGCGCAGGCCTCCATAGCCAGCTCCACGCAGTCTCACTTTTGTCAAGGCCATCTCCAGCTGAGTTAAGTGACTGGTGAATGCACCTGCTGCTCCTGCTGCTTCCAATGAGGCTGCCTCCTGCCTCCTTCCTTACAATGCCTCCTTCCTTCCTGGGCTAGCTGGGGGCCGTCAGAGAGTCTAGCCCAGGCTGTGCTGCTCCTGTAGGCTGAAAACGGAGGCCTCGCTGGAAGCGGCAGTGGTGGCGGGAGTGCTTGCCAGCTGGTTCACTCGATTAAAGGAAAATGGAGGCCCAAGGTGGTCTCACCGGAAGCTGCGGCAGATGCGCTCGCCAGCCCTTCTCTGGCCTGAGGCTGAAGAAGGAGGCGCAAGGCTCACCTGCAAGCTCTGCTGCCCCTGCTGCTGCCACCGCCGCCATTCGTCCACCTCCTCCGGCCCACTCCATGGAAGCAAAGGCCAGCTGGTTTCAGGGCCTCCAGGCTCCACTGCCCGGCTTGACTCGAATATAAGCTGAGGGCAACTTTTGCAGCCCAAAAATAGGGCTGAAAAACTCAGCTTATTTTTGAATATATACGGTACTTTTCACCTATCTGACCACCACGGCTTGGATCATATTTGCAAGGAGATGGAAATTGAATGAACTGGCAACAAAAGATGAATGGGAAAACAAAGTATGGGAAATAATGGATATGGACGACTGACCTTCTATTTGAAAGATTCAGGGGGGAAACCTGTAATGCCTACAGATTGGACGCTGTTTAAAGAGTATATGAAAACACAACAGAATCCACTACCATCATGATTTCTCAGAGGGAGAATTAGAAAAATAGGTTCCAGATCGAATAAGATTCAAAAGGAAAGTGACTAAACCCTAAGGATGAAAAGGGTAAACAAAACAAAAAATGTAGAACAATACACACAGGGAAGAATGTGGAAGCCCAGAATCTTACACTTTTCTTTTCTTTTTATACACATCTTACTTTTTCCTTTTTCTTTCTTCCTCATTTTCCTTTTTTCTCTTTCTCTCTTCTCCGTTTCTGCTCCCCCATTTACCTTCTTTCCAACCCCACTATTCCAACAACCCCCCTTTTTTCCCCTTTCCCCTTCCTCCCTTACAGTTTTTATGTATGTACATGCAAAATCTTAATAACATTATTTTTTTAAAGACATGGGGAGCTGAAAACCAAAGCACTGGGATCTTTTCCCCTTATTTTCCTCTTGTTGGCATGTATAGAATTAGGTAGAAGATGAAAAGGGGTAAGAAATAGCTATGCACAATAATATGGATAAAAACAAAGGGCAGGTTAGACAGCAGCAGCCACAACAACATTAACAATACTGCCATAATGGCAGCAGGAGTGGTAGCTGCAGAAGCAGCAAATTTGCCAGGGTTTTAAACAGGGAAAGACTGAAGAAGAAGACAGGGATCTAAATACAACTGGAACAGTGATTAACCATATAACATTTGCATATTGTGAAAAAAATTCAAATTTAGCCTATGTACCTCCCCCTTCCAAGAAAACTGCTAAATTTTAAGCTGGAGGTAGCAAATGCATCCGTTGTTGCGGTTTCTTGTGGAAGGCACTACTTATTTCTCATTTTTGTTTCTGACTAAAGGAATCTCAGACTCTCAGAGAAAACTGGAAGTATTTCATAATTTATTTTACCCAACCTTTCAACTAATTGCCATCTTGGAAGTGGAGCGTACCTGCTTCAATTGTTTCATCAGAGCCTCACTGGACTTCACTCCATCTTCTTTTCTCAGCTTTTTGCGGGAGTTGGCCAGTCGCTCTCCAGCTTTTTGAGATCGTTTGGGCTTTGGTGGTGGTGGTTTCTTTGCCATTAATGTATCCTGTAGAGCCCACCCCAAAATATAACAAAAATTAGAGAAGGGAAAAAAAGGATTATGAATTCCAGCTCTTCCACAAATCTACCTAGGATTCAATGAGTATTCCTTGGGAGGTCCAATGGGATGAAAATCTGAGTCAATTTAAGCTAAATTTTAAACACAATAGAGTGGACTCTGCTACCTTCGGACTGTAAAGAAAGAGGAACAATGTGCTTGAATGCAACCTCATGTAAAACAACTCCTTGCTGTAGCTAAATCATCACATTAAGTGGATAAGTTTTTGACCTCTTCTTTTAATGTGCTAGTTTACTACAGTATCTAAGAATCAGACTCACATACACAGGCATGCACACAATTTGTTTCACATGGAAAGAGTCCAAACTGGTACCTTCCAGAACACTTCTATTTTGAAAGTAGTACAGCTCAGAAATTCTACCACTTCAAGAGATTCAATATTTACAGACTGAGTCCAGAACAGGACTAGTCTAAGGCATTTTGCGGCCTGTTTCCTTCCAGAACATATTTTTATAAAAAGTTAGTTGCACTGGTCACATGAAACCTTCCAAAATCCTTATTTACAACAATAATTTTAAAAACTAATTTTATATTTAACAAAACTGGATACTAAATTTAAGTAACATCATATGTTAAAAGTACACTATCTCAATTTAATCTCCAGCTTTGTAAAATAAAAGTATTAGCAGCATACTATATAAAAAAGCTGGTCTAAATAGCCTAAAGGCACCAGATTCCATTTGAGCTTGGAAGCTAAGGAGGAAACAAAGCTAGTGTTCTTTACAGGAACCCAAGGAATACACAATGTAGACTACTTTAAGAGCACCTGCCTCAGTGAAGGGGAAATTCCTCCAAAAAAAGATAACCCTGTCAATGAAGCTTTCTGATTGAACAGTGAACTGTATGGCTAACTGTTAATTCACAATTATATCACATTCCATCCACTTCCTTCACACTCACATCTCGCCCCTCTGGTGCCACCTGCATCCGGCCCTCCACACCAGCCAGCTTGTTGTCCATGTGGCCATTGACATCACCGGAGCGCTGTGTGGCAAGCGTCACATTCTTGGCCCTGAGCAACTTTTGTAGCAAGAGGTGACTGGCTTCAGTACGTGTGAGGCTGTTTGCTGCTGTGGGGATGGTGACTGAGGCTGACACAGGATCCCCGTTCGCCTCCCGCTTGACAGAGTGGATGCTGCTCATGAGGGCACACTGGGCCACTTCTTCCTTGGGTTCCTGCTTGATGCACACAAGGGGAAGATCCCCATGAAGGGATGGGACCCGTCTTACTGGAGGAGAAGCCAATCTAACTGCCTGCCCATTGATTGGCCCCAGCTCCAGAGGCTCTTTGGTGGGAAGGCCCCCTGAGTCTCTGAAGCTGCAGCTTCCAGGAACTGTTTCGCCTGCACTCTGGGTAGCAGTAGCAGTGGAGTCCTGGGGTAGCACTGGGCTGGGAACAACAGGCTGGCGTTTCTGGGTGGGAACAGGCTGTAGTTCGGGGCTTTTTGCCAGCAACAAAGGAGATGGTCTCTTTGGCTCAGAAGGGCTAGAGTGCAGGTGCTGCTGCGGAGATGCCATGCTTGAGGGCACAGTGGAAGCCTGAGGAGCTGGAAGCCTTGGAGCCCCTTGTTGGTATGAGCTGGTGGTTGTCTGTTGGCTTGGTGGGCCCCTGTGCTGTTCCACAGATGCCACAAAACCCTGCTCTGGGTGAACCTGGACCATTGCAACAGCAGGCTGTCTGGGTGGGGGCTGCTGTCCCATAGTACCAGGAAGAGAAAGCTGTTGCGTGACCGGCTGGCCTTGGTCAAGTGGTACCTGCCCCTGTGCTGGGTATGGACCAGCTTGCCGCAATGCTTGGTTCTGCTGCAGCAGGTTTTGCTGGTGTCGTTGCATCAACAGGGCCTGCAACTGCTGCTGTTGCTGAGGGGTAAGGTGACGTAACTGTGGGTTTTTCGAGATGACACCTTGAAGCTGGGCGCGGATCTGGCCCATCATAGAGCCGGACAGGATGCTTTGTCCTTGTGATGACTGCTGAACCATCATGTTTTGTTGCTGCTGCTGCTGCTGCATTGGCACCATTAGCCCTGGTGTTTTGGAAGTCCCAGCTGGGCTCGGAAGACGGTGCTGTTGCTGCAGCTGCTGGAGATGCTGCTGTTGGAGAGGAAGCTGGCCTGGCAAGCTTTTTAAAGGTTGGTCCAGGTTCTGACCCATAATCCTTTGCTGTTGGGCCATAATGTTCTGCACTTGACCTTGCTGCTCCATCTGCTGGTTTAGCGCATGAGGAGTCTGGGTGGCATCACGGTGGTGATGGATGTGATGCTGCTGTTGGGGCATCTCTGACTGCAAAGCACCATCCACAGAAAGATGAGTCTGCAGAGGCTGCTGCAGGTGGTTGTTTTGTTGCTGCTGCTGCTGTAGGTGACTGCTTTGTTGCTGCGGCTGCAGGTGGCTACTTTGTTGTTGTTGTTGCTGCTGCTGCAGGTGGCTGCTTTGTTGTTGTTGCTGCTGCTGCAAATGAGTGCTTTGCTGCTGCTGCTGCTGCAGCCTTAGCTGCAGGGAGCTCAAGTTATTCTGCTGCTGAGAGCCCAGGAGAAGCTGCTGTGCCTGGTGGCCCATGTCAGCTGGTGGTTTTTGCTGCTCCCCGTGTTGCTGCAGCATCAGCTGAGTTGAAGACTCTTGTAAAGGGGTCACACGGCTGGGAATTCCCTGTTGCTCTTGCATACTCATATGCACTTGTCCTCCCAGGTCCTGTCCTACCAAATGGGGCCGAAGTTGCTGTTGCTGCTGTTGCTGCTGTACACTCTCTGTCCCCTCCTGAGGCAGCCCTGTGATGCCTTCCGACCCTCCCTGCTGTTCTTTGACAGCCAGGCCCTGCTGTGATGGAGCTGGCTGTATTCCCTGACCTGAGTGCAGCACCTGGTTCAAAGACCCGTGCTGTGAAAAGTGCTGGATTGGTTCTGAGCCTGTGCCTTGTCCTTGGCTCAGGATGCCTGGTGGAGCAGTCTGACCCTGGCCCAATGGCCCTCCCTGCTGAGCAGCTGGCCCCTGGCTAAGAAGGGCCTGGTGTTGTGCTATAGAGCTTTGCTGCTGCTGGCTCAGCAAAGTCCTCTGCTGCTGGCCAAGCAGCCCTGGTTGCTGTTGCTGTTGTTGAGGGGACAAAAGTATCCTATGTCCCATCATCCCTTGTGCCTGCTGCTGTTGTTGATGTGCCAGCTGCTGAGGAGAACCCAGTGTTCTGTGCTGTTGTGAAGCCAAGAGCATTTGCCTTTGAGAAGCTTGTGAGTGACTCATCACACCCTGATGTGGCAGCATGGAGTGTCCCAGCATCGTTTGCTGTTGCTGCTGAGGTGACAGCTGCTGGACCATGACTCCTGGTTGGTTGCTCTGCATTCCTTGCTGCTTTGAGAGCAAGTTCTGGCCTGGCTGTGGGGTGGGAGGTGGAGGGGGTGGCTGGCCCATCAAGCTTGCCTGGCTTAGAGTGCTTTGTGGTGGTTGCTGCTGTTGCTGCTGCATAGATATCTGTCCCATCAGGTTTTGCTGTGGATGTTGCTGCTGCATTGAAACTTGTCCCATGAGGTTTTGTTGCTGTTGCTGCACTGGAATTTGTCCCATGAGGTTTTGCTGCTGTTGTTGCATCGGCACTTGTCCTATGAGGTTTTGCTGCTGCATCTTCTGTGCCAGTTGCAGCCTTTGCTGCTGCAGCTGTCTCTCCTGCAAGAGACGGTTACTAGGGAAAAATGTGTTGTTCGTCCCAGCTGGCTGTTGTTGCCCCATGAACGGTAAGCCCTGCTGCACTGCCATAGTAGCCTGAGGGAGGCGCAAGCCACCCGCCTGGCCTGTGAAGCCTTGGGGTCCTGGCTGGAGGCCATGTGCAGAAAGGAGCTGACTAGGAAGCTTGGCCATGAGGCGAGGACTTTGAGAGGGGCTGAGTGCCAGAACAGTGGAAGTTTGTTGCTGATGTTGCTGTTGCTTGTTGCGGTACTCTGTCATGAGGTTAGTGTGCTCTTTTTGCTGTTTTCGAACCTGTCAAGAGATGATGGAGGAGAGAACAAGGAAGCAAAAGAAGGTTAATGTAAGCAAGCAATCTCCTTCGCCCTAATATCACCAATAGTACCCCATCCTCTGGGAGAGAGAGCTGGCCATTTGCCATGTTTAAGGGCATTTGGAGGTCTCCCTGGTTTTGAGACGAACTATAAATGCCTACTAAAAGTGAAAGGTAGCCCAAAGGACTGAAAATTTGGCAAAATGGCTAGCAGTACCCTTCCCTCAAGACCTAGGGAGCGCTTTTTGCTAACTGGGGGCAAACATGTTCATCTCCTCCTCCTAAAATGTGGAATGGGATGCTAATGGGAAGGTGCAGCCCTCCAGGGTCCCATGAGCAACAATACAGTCTCCCAAACCATGGTAGCTGCCCACTTTCTTTTAAACCAGCAGAAGCACATACTTGTTTGAACAGTATACCTGATCCAGTTGCTTCTGGATCTTGCTTTGCTGCTCTGTCACCAGCTTGAGCTTCTCAGCATCAGCCTCCGGGAACTCACGGCCAGCCTTCTTAGCAGTTCGCTGCTTAGCACACAGAGCCTTGCGGGACTTGCGGTGTACACCAATTTGCTCCTCCAGTACCTTCAGCTGCATTTGGAGGAGCTGCTGTGTGTGAAAGAGCCACTCTTCATACTGGCGCTGATCAGCATCATCTATGGGGTGAGAAATGAAACCCTGATGTTGATAGCTGGACACACATTAAGGTCATACTGTGTACAGAAAGCACCATCATCTGCTCTCAGCCTTCCATAATTCTATCCAGAATGTGCATATCTGCTTATTTGGCATTAAGTTTGCCCATATATATAGACCTTGGGGAAAGAATATACAGAGCTCATCTTACATAGGCAAGATGCAGTGTTAAAAGAAGGAACAGGGAGAAGTGTGGGGCAAGAAACAGGAATGAATGTCACTAACACATAAAGGTCACAAAGGAGGACTACACTAAGGCACTTGCCATCCCTTTGCTGTAATGCCCCAAGACACTGTCTCCATACTTTTAATCACAATGTAGCCAATCTATGGGTCTAAGTCACCAATGTGCAAAACATTCTGTCTACATTCCTTCTGAACATGTATTAGTATTGGCAGGCATGGAGACTCTTAGGCCTCCCATATGTTTTGGACTACAATGCTTACAATCCTTACTTTTTGTTATAATGATAGCAATTGTAACTTTAATTATTTGAGAGGTGGGGGTGCTAAAGATTAATCATTCCTGAGCTATGCAATCAAGGTGATCTAGGAATCTTCTGGTTGGTGCGGCTCACATCTTGTCAGCTGAGATCAGATCAAGAATGCACATTCAACACCACACATGCTTTTTGCAGCTGTGAAGTTGTTAAAAAGAGTTAGTGAAGACTGAATTTTCTTAGTCTCCTTTTACTTTCAGTCAACACAAGTAAGCATTCCCATATTGGTGCTTGGAACTGCTTCATAATCTGGAAATATTACGTATTTCAGTTCAGTATGAAATTAATACGCAACAGGGTATGCAAGAGTCTGGCTGGGTAGGAAGTGGCTTGACAGCATTACTGCAAGGGGAAAGCAACACACAACCCTTTTGAGTAACCTCCTCAAGGCCTGGTCTGCTGTCTACTCACTGATGACACCTTGAGCAAAACTGGGTGGGTTTGGACGCGCCTGTGCTGGGTCACTGCTCCGTTCCTGAAAGGGATTTGAAAAAATCAGAATACCTACATTTTCATACCTGCTGTGGTTTCCCCCTGTCCCCACTACAATCCAGATCAACCCCCACCCAAACCATACATTCCAAATGCCAGTTTCAAACACATTCACGATCTGTTACCTCAGCAAACCAACTCTCATCCCATGAACAAAAAAGTTGAATAATGGCAATCTACATGACTTGCCAGACAACTACTGCTCACCTGTCCTCCAGGCCCAGGCAAGACATGATTCTGTACTTCAGATGAAGAGGAAGCGCCAGACAGTCTTTGAGCCAAGAGAGAGACTTGTTGCCTGAAAGGAGAAATTGTGTGCACCAGAGAAAAACAGTTGATAAGAGAGGAGCGGAATGAAGGCATCAAGCCAATGCTGACTTAGAACAAACCAACTTCAGAAAGAGGTAAGACAGGAATAAACTGAAGAAAGAGTTGCAATGGGAGTGAGAAGATTCATCCTCCCAAGAACTTATAATGCACTTTCACAATAAATAACCAATGTGGTTTTCTCTGGGGTGGTAGTGACAGGAAAAATACACACAACTAGGGATATATCCAAGCGTCTTGAAGAATTTGACATGGTGGAGACAGCTGACCATTAATCCTGGAACACCCTCTTACCAAAATTAGCTCCCACTGCTCTTTAATTTTCAATTTTGTAGTGGTGGGCAAAAATAGCTGCACTTTTGGAGTTGAGTAGGCCATAATGTTAGAAGAACAAGAATTAGTTGATTACCTGCAACTGTGTTTCTTCGAGTGGTGATCTGTAAAACTCACACATATGGGTTGTCCGTGCATGCTAGTTCAGAACTTTCCAGATCTCAAAAATGTAACATTTTGGCAGTAGCCCCACCTACTCTCCCCATAGAGTGTGAGTAGCAGAGGATGGGGCCAAGCCTCAATTTCTCCAGCCGTTACAGCAGCAGCTAAGGAGAAGAGGCATGATAACAGAAGGATGGGCAGGGATGTGCAAATTTCACAGTTCACCACATGAAGAAATATGTGGTGATCTCTGGTGAGGTCTGTGAAATAGCACATAATGGTGACTGACAAGCTACTCACTTTGGAAGACAGGATCATGCAAGTGGCAGGAGAAGCATGACCCTGCCAAAGGCAGCTTCCTTCCTAGACAAAGAGTCCAACTTGCAATGGCTGGTGAACATGAGAGGACAAACAGTTGCGGTGATCCATGAAGAAAAGCATTGCGAGGTGACTGGTTGGCCCAGAGCATTGCTGCAGTATTTAAGGAAGAGTTTCAGCGATTTCCTGTGTGGTGATGTCTTGTGGACATAGAAGGCTAGCGCTCTCCTCACATCTAAGGAGTGAAGAGCCACTTCCAGGGCTAAGGAGGGATTCTGAATGAAGCCTGGCAGAGTGATGTCTTGGCACATGTGGAAGTGGTAAATTACTTGCGGTAGGAAGCTAATATATGTGTGGAGAACCACCTTATCTTTGTGATCCCATCTGTCAAAGAGCATCGGCTAGCATGTTTTGTTCTCCTGGAATGTGAAGGGGTGGTAATCTTTGCAAGGGGGTGTCGGTTTGACTTCTTGGAATCATGGCAGAGGCTGAATGAGCTGAGTAGCCAGCTCTGCAGGGGCCACATTCATAAATGTGCATAATGGAGACCATGTGGCCCAGGATGGACTGGATCTCTTTTGCTGATCCATACACCCAAACATAGAGTGAGGAGTTCAAAAAGAGGTCTTTGGTAGGTATGCCATTTCTGTCATGAAGTTTAGCATGACTCCAATGAATCGGATGCATTGTTTCGGCTTCAGGTGAGAGTTCTTGTTGCTCACAAGACCCAGTGTCTGGAGAAGATATAAGGTAGAGTCTAATTAGTGAAGGGCCAGTGCACGGAGCTGGGCAAAATGGGCCAGTCATCGATATAAGGGTAGAAATGGGGGTGTTTATCTCCAGTTTTAAATTATTTGATAAAGTTTTTTTTCGTTTTTATTTTTTAATTTCATAGTTTTTTGACCCAAGATGCCCAACCAGGAAGTGGAATACCTTCACCGAACCTGGGGGCTGGGATTTTCTTTATTTTTTGTATTAGTTCATATTGTGCCCCCTCAGTTCCCTTCTCCTCTCGCCAGAAGAGAGCTTCTTACAAAAGGAATATAAATCTCCCCAAAAAGGGCTTCTGAGGTTCACTTACACAGACGCAGCAGGCTCCTGCAGCCAGAAAACAGTCGCAGACCCGAGCAATAGAGGCCAGATGGAATGGATCCGTGATGGGATCCATTCTATCTGGCATCGGTTACTCGTGTCTGCTGCTTGTTTGGGGCTTCTGTTTCTGCTTTCCCGCCCTTTCCTTCCTTTCTCCAAGCAGCCAGAGTGCAGGGCTGTGATGTGTGTGTGTGTGTGTGTGTGTGTGTGTGTGTGTGTAAGGAAGCCTCAGAAGCAATTTCTGAGGAGATTTATATTCCTTTTATAAGAAGCTGTGTGGTATCTGTGCATTTCATTTGCATTGCTTGATTATTTATTACTCCTATCATGTTAGTGGGCTGAGTGAGTGCATGGAAAGGAGGGGTGGATGGCAAGTCAGCTGGCACAAAGAAAAATAACGAATATTTTTATTAATAACGTTTTAATCACGAAATTTATTTTAAAAAATTTGTATTTCAATTACTAATTTAACCCCCATATTTGTAGTTTAGAATCGTTTGGGGTTTTTTTGGATCAAACACCCCTAGTAGACAGATATGCCACACTGGTGCAAGTAACCTGCTACCACTGCCATGCACTCTGTCAAAAAAGGTGGCAGCAAATAACACGAGGAAAGAATGCTGAACCTGTAAAAATGATGCCCAGCTGAACCTGTAAAAACAGCTGCTGCAAGGAGTTTGCCCAAAGTACCAGCAGTGTGCTTGGCTAATTCATTTTGCATACTTGCCAGTAAGCATGCCTGTTTGAAGGCTTTTACAATGCCTTGTTCCTCATAAGACAGGTGATCAAGGTATGGGCTATCTTACCCACAGGTAATTTTGATAGGCCCCTATGTATACTGCATCAGTCTTTTGACAGACAGGCAGAGAAATAGACCTTTTTGCCCATGGCATTCAGTTTCTTCCCTTTCTTGTAGGCAGGCATCGAGTGGTAAAAGATCTCTCGTGGTTCCTTGGGAGGCCTGGTGAGGTATTTGTGCCACACCAACTCCTCCAGAGCCCTCAGTGGTAGGCGACTCTGAGCGCTTGGCTGGCAGCGTCAGGACCTGCTTGTAAAGGAGTGCCCACTAGCAGGTCTCCCTATGGTGCTGTGCCTGGGGGGTGAAGGCCTGTCAAATGGCACAGATGTGGGTGAAATGGCTTTCTCCCAGGCAAAGTAGGCACATGACATGACCATTCACATCAGGAAGCTTAGCCCCGCAGACGGTGCATAACAGCAACTAGCCTGCAATCGCTGTCTGGTCCGGGTTGTATGGTGGAGAAAGGCAGGCTAAGTCCAATGTCCAGTCTGAGGTCAAGAAAAGAGAAAGGCCAGCAAGTCCATGGGGAGACTGTGTCAAACCGTTAGGAAAGGCTATCTAGCAAACTAACAAAAAGAGAGAAGAGAGATTTCTAGCTACAGTCAGCGGCAGAAAAAAGGAACTGAGGCTCAGTGTCGCCCTCTGCTATTTATACTCTAGTGGAACTGCCAAAATGTTTCATTTCTGAGATCGAGAAGGTTCCAAACTGTACTGCACATGTGTGGACAACTCATATGTGCGATTTCACAGATACAACAATGAAGAAACTTCGATGAGGTCAAAGGTCAACAGAATACAAGCTTTAATGCACATGGGCAGCATTGACTTTAAGATCTTATAGCTCCTGGATACTGGGTTAAAAGAAACAATGAAAGAATTGGATCGCCTAAAGCAGGTATGGATGGACACTGGCCGTCCAGGTATTTTGGACGTCAACTCCCACAATTTCTAACTGCCGATAAGCTGGCTAGGATTTCTGGGAGTTGAGGTCCAAAACACCTGGAGGCTGAAGTTTGCCCACGCCTTGTCTAAAACAGTGGTTCCAACTTTTGATCCTCCAGGTGTTTTGGACGTCAGTCCCCACAATTCCTAACAGCTAGTAAACTGACTGGGATTTCTGGGAGTTGAAGTCCAAAACAACTGGAGGACTAAAGGGTGGGAACCACTAGTCAAAGTAACTGGTTCTGTCAATGTAGATTTTAAATGTTTTAAACCAGGGGTCCTCAAACTAAGGCCTGTGGGCTGGATGTGGCCCTCCAAGGTTATTTATCTGGCCTCACCTTAAACTTTAGACATAGGGTCACCCTAAGTCAGAAACAACCTGAAGGTTCACAACAGCAACAGTCGTAATTAACTTGACTATCTCATCAGCCAAAAGGTTAGGTTGCTTACCTGTAACCGTGTTTCTTCGAGTGTAGGTCTGTGAAATTCACACAAATGGGTTTACTTCCGGGCATGCATCAGAATCTCGGACATACTAGCTTTAAATAAAGATTTACATAAGCCCCTCCCACTCCCCGCACCCCCCTCATCCCCCGATTGAGCCACCTATTCAGTTCCTTGCCGCCAGACAGCAGCAGAACATAGGCATGACAAAGAGGGGAGGACGGGTGGGTTCCATGTGAATTTCACAGACCTACACTCGAAGAAACACGGTTACAGGTAAGCAACCTAATCTTCTTCTTCGTGTGGTCTGTGAAATGCACACAAATGGGTGACTTAACAAGCTTACGTACCTGGAGGTGGGTCATGCCACACAGGAAAACAGGACGGCTCTGCCGAAGGATGCATCCTTCTTAGCGAGAACGTCGAGCTTGTAATGGGCTGCAAATGTCGAGGGGTTCACCCAGGTAGCAGCCTTGCAAATTTGATCAACAGGAACACCCCGCAAAAACGCTTGGGATGTTAAAACTGCCCTTGTGGAATGGGCTTTAACACCAACAGGTAATTCCTTGTGGGCTAACTGATAGGCCAATCGGATTGCCAGGACTATCCATGAGGCCAAACGTTGAGAGGTAAGGGGAAGTCCCAGGGAATCTTCCCTATACTTAAGAAACAACTTAGGGGATTTCCTATAAGGGGCTGTCCGATGTAAATAAAAGGATAAAGCCCTCTTAACATCGAGAGAGTGAAGGGCAATCTCCAAGGGAGATGAAGGGTTAGGAAAAAAAGCCGGAAGGACAATGTCCTGGGCCATATGAAAATGGGAGACAACTTTGGGAAGAAAAGTGACATCCGTCCGGAGAACCACTTTATCTTCATGGAACCGAATGAATGGAGGATCAGAACGGAGTGCTGTGATTTCACTGGCTCTTCTGGCTGAGGTAATAGTCACGAGGAAGGCCGTTTTCCAGGACAAATGGGAAATATGACACATTGACATGGGTTCAAAGGGGTTTTTTGAAAGCTGGGAGAGGACCAGTTCTAAACTCCAAGATGGAGGAGGAGGAGAAACCGGGGGAAAAGACTTTTTATACCCTTGTAAAAACATACCCACTAGGGGATCTTGAAAAAGGGACGGGACGCCAAATTTTTTCCTGTACCAGGAGAGAGCTGCTAGATAGCATTTTATGGAGGATAGGGAAAAACCCTTAGTGGAGAGGTCAATAAGGAAATCTAGGACAATAGAGGTAGGGGCCGACTGTGGCAAATGACCCAGCGGCTGAACAAATTTACGAAACCTGTCCCACTTATAGGTGTAGGCCTTTCTGGTGGAAACCTTTTGAGCTGCCTGAATTATGAGGCGGACAGGATCGGAGAGGTGGGAAAGGGCCTGATCCTCCACGCTGTAAGGTGGAGATATGGGAGATCTGGATGTAGGATGAGACCCTGTCGAAGGGTGAGGAGGTCAGGATCCAGGGGAAGGCGAAGGAAGTCTCCATGAGAGGCCTGGAGAAGGGGCGTGAACCACGGCTGGCGGGGCCACCACGGGGCTAGCAGGATGCAATCCGAGTTGTCGGAGATCAGTTTTGCAACTACTCTGGATAGGAGTGGAAGGGGAGGAAAGGCGTAGAGGAGTCCCGGGGACCACTGGTAGAGGAATGCGTCTCCTAGACAGTCTGGGGATGCGAGAGGGTGGAGTCTCGCACAGTATATGAGGCAGTGAGTGTTGAGGTGTGAGGCAAATAAGTCTATTTGAGGAGTGCCCCAGTGCCTGATCAGTGAGAAAGTGGCGGGGGTTGAGCTGCCACTCGTGAGTGGTGGACGGAGCCCTGCTCAGTGAGTCGGCCAGAGTGTTCTGTAGGCCTGGAAGGTGAATAGCTAGAAGGAATGTGTTGTGGTGAATGCACCACTGCCATATCCGAAGGGATATTGAGAGAAGAGTGGGGGAGCGGGTGCCCCCCTGCTTGTTGAGGTAATATTTTACTGAGGTGTTGTCTGTGAGGATTTGGATGATGCGGTTGGAGACTAGGGCCACAAACGACCGTAGGGCTTTCTCGACCGCTATCAGTTCCAGTGCATTGATATGGAGCCTCTTTTTGGAGGGGGACCAACAACCGCTGATGGTGAGGTCTTGGAGATGAGCACCCCACCCCGTGGATGACGCGTCTGTCGTTAGTGACAGGGACGGCTGAGGAGGAGAGAAGGGGAGGCCCGAGTACACATTGGATCTGTTTGTCCACCATAAGAGGGACTGGAGAACACAGGCGAGGGGGTGGAGGATCATGGCTTGGCTGTCTAGCCCCGGTTGGAAGACTGAGAGGAACCAGGCTTGGAGGGGGCGGGGGCGGGCAAACGCGGTGACGTTCATGGTGGAGGCCATGTGGCCAAGGATAGATTGGATGGTCCAAGCAGAACATCGGTGGTGAGTTTGGATAGCATGGATAGAGTGGCACAAATTGAGGAAACGGTCCTCTGGGAGGTAAGCCCTCTGGGATACGGAGTCTATTACTGCACCTATGAACTGAACAGTCCGGGAAGGTGATAGATGTGACTTTTCCATGTTGATAATGAGTCCCAGGCTCTGTAAAAGAGACAAAGTATAATTGATATCGGATGATAATTGGTCACATGACCCAGAGCAGAAAAGCCAGTCGTCCAGGTAAGGGAACACAGTGATGCCCTGCTGGCGAAGGTGGGAGGCGACGACCGCCATACACTTAGTGAAAGTCCTTGGGGCCGTGGAGAGGCCGAAGGGAAGGACACTGAAGGAATATGGAGTATCATCAACCATGAAGGTAAGGTACTTTCTGTGGGAGTGTCTGATAGAAATATGAAAATAGGCGTCTTTAAGGTCAACAGTAGCCATCCAAGCTCCCTTCGGATGGAGGGGAGCGTGACCATCCTAAATTTGCGTGGTTTGATGAATTGGTTAATCTCCCGGAGGTCCAAAATGGGCAGGAGGCCACCATCCCTTTTATCCACAAGGAAATATCTAGAAAAAAAGCAAAATTGAATTTGGTGGGATGGGGTAGGGGAAATAGCTCCCTTAAGAAGGAGGGAGTCAATTTCTTCCAGTAAGGCAGGAGAAGTCTGGGTAGAGAGAGGTTTCCCTGGAGGTGGAAGGGAATCAAACTCTATGGCATATCCTTGATAGATGATGTCCAAAACCCACTTATCTGTGGTGATGGACTGCCAGATTGGGAAAAAGGGCTGAAGCCTGTCAAGGAACAGCCTAGAAGCGACGCCTTCTATTGTCTGAGGATTTAGCACCTCGATACTGACCCCTGAATGGAACACCTGGACGCTTGTATCCCTGTGAAGGGAACTGTGGTCGTTGTCCTCCTCTATACGGAGCGGAATTGTAGTATCCGCGAAAGGACTGAGGGTAGTAGTATGGGCGCCAACGCTGCCTGTAGGGTTGGTAAGGTTGATTGGGTTGTTGGCCATATTTATTTAGGGTTTGTTTCATTTTATGAGAGTGTTCCAATTGTGAGTCTGTTTCGGGATTGAACAGACCAGCTTCGTCCATTGGTAAATTTTCTATTATGGAACGTTGATTGGAGGATAATGCTGCAGATCTTAACCAAGCATGCCTCCTAAGGGCAACTGATCCCGCGATCAGTTTACCTGAGGTATCTGCCCCATGTTTAGCCAAGTCCTTTTGTAGGGTGGCCAGGGTGAGGGCTTTTTGATGGAAAGCCTTAGCCATGGGCTGGTCAGTTGTGGGAAGCAGGTCCAAATATGGGCCTATTTTGTTCCACAGGTATGACTGATAGACGCTCATATAGACGCCATAATGAGCCATCCTGCCTGAAAGGCATGCTGAAGCATAAAATTTTCTGGCCATGGCATCAAGTTTTCTACCTTCTTTGTCAGAAGGAGCAGCCTGGTTATTTTGAATTGGCTTAGGCTGAGCATCAGTCACAATCGAATTCACTTTCGGGAGTTTTGCCAACCAAGGGGTGGTAGATAGGTCAATTCGATAAAGGTTTTCTGCACGCTTAGATGTGCTTGGGACAGTAGCAGGGGCAACTCCAGAAATTTTAAGGAGTTTGACCAAGTAAGGTATAGTAGGTAATATGGTGGACTGCTGTGTTTGCTGTTCAGCAGAAGTAAAGTAAGGGTCTTGAACCACATCATCAGATTATGGGGGCTGTATGCCAAGGGATCTGGCCAGTCTGATTAATAGTGCAGAAAATTTCTTATATTCTTCTGCCTGCTGAGGATCAGTCTCAGGCTCAGGCAGAGGAGGTAAAGGAGTAGCATCAGAAGAGGACTCCAAATCTGCATCATCATCTGGAAGGTGGGGGACTGGGCAGGAGGAGCAACCGTCGAGGCAGGGGCTTGAGCGGGAGGGGCTGGGGGGGCTGGAGGAGGAGGAGTTGCCACGGATGCCGGAGGGTAGGTAGAGGGGGGCCACGGACACCGATAGGGATCCGGGGAATGATAAGGCTCAGGAGGATAGTAGGGGTGGTAGTAAGGAAAGGGTGGTGGGTAGGGAAGATAGCCATGAGGGTAGCCATAGTGTTCCCAGGAGCGGTCTCGGTAGCCGGACGCCTCTTTAAGAGGGCTCCGAGACCGGGAATGAGCTAAGCGAGGCGGGGAGAGCCGGGCGCTCGCGCGCGCTGCAAACATAGCCAGGCGCTCGCGCGCGGCGGCAGCAAGAGCAGCGCGCTCGGATGCTGCGAGGGAGAGGAAGGCCGCATGGCGCGGGACTCCTCCTCGAAGAGAGCCTCGGTCTCCGTTGGAGGGGAGGTGGGGGTAACCTGAGTGAGCGGCGGAGAAGGAGGAGAAGTGCAGAGAGGATCTCCTTCGGCTACAGAGGAGAGGAGGTGAATGGGAAGGAGTTGGGGGGGGGATCTTCCACTCCTGAGAGATCATCATCAGGCTCAAAAAGTTGCAGCGTTTCTGCTGCTAACAAAGGCATACAAGGACTGGGAGGCGCAGGGCCGGCCAGGAGCCTTGGTTGATTTTGTGCCATAACCTCTTTCGATTTGTCTTTGGACCGAAGAGAGTGTTTAGAGTTTTTTTGCTTTTTCTTTCGCGGTGGCTCAATGGCAGAGTCAGAGGCCAACTCGCGAATGGCACTATCGGTCGAGGCACTTAGAGGAGTGGGATTTTGAGGGATAGATGGAAGGGAGGGCTGGCTCAGAGAATGAGAGAGCCCAGTCCCTGTAGAGGTTATAGACTGCTCGAAAAGAGCAGCTTTAAGCCTGGAATCCCTGCTTTTTAGAGCTCTAGCAGAAAAGGACCTGCAAATCTTGCAAGTCTGAGGGATATGGGATTCTCCCAAACAGAGGAGACATTTTGCATGTTTGTCCTCCTGGGGCAAAGTTGCCCCACAATTAGAGCACGTTTTAAAAGAGAGGGAAGACATCTTATCTGATAGTCGAGGCAATCCGTGGTCTTAGAAATGAAGAGCTAGCAGTCAGAGATGCTTTCGCTGGCAAGGCGGAAAAGGAACTGAATAGGTAGCTCAATCGAGGGATGAGGGGGGGGGGCGGGGAGTGGGAGGGGCTTATGTAAATCTTTATTTATCCGAGATTCTGATGCATGCGCGGGAGTAAACCCATTTGTGTGCATTTCATAGACCACACGAAGAAGAAGCAGGCCCACACTTTCAATTGAAATACTCTTAAGTTTATGTTGGTTAAAATGTTCTTCATTGTATTGTTCTTTCATATTTTCTTGCATTACAAATAAAATACATGCAACTCCCTTTTGCTGAAGACCTTACCAATTATAGAAATGTAGAGGAGAAAACTGATCTCTTTCCAGAGACTTTTAACTGATGTGATACCCTCTTAATTAATCTCTGGTGTCACTTCCCCTTGTTTGTTCAAAGCCTGGTTTGGAAGTAGAGAGACTCATGACTGCAAACACTTTAGATAATAAAGGGAGTAAAATCCACTGAATCAAACAATTTCTCCGAAAACTCATCATGAGTAAAACTTATGTCAGATCATTCTTCATCTTTCTCAACAATGTCTATGCAATCAAATACTTTCAGAATATTCACCTCCGGAAATATCTGCGACTTTAAAGATGGCACTGGATAAACAGATGTAGTCAAAATAGTAGCAGGTGCAAGTTCATTCAAAATGGCAGCTAGTCACTTTGTTCCACGTAAGAAGGCATGAAAAAACTGTCCCGCGAAAAGGAGCAGGCAGGTCCGTGAGGGCCAGCCACAATATTCACAGGAGAGATTTGCCAGGAAGGGACAGATGAGGAGCCACTTCCTCTGACAACCAGGCCTCTTGCCACCACTGTCTGGGTTAACAAAAATATGGAAACATCCTGGCAAGTAGATTCAGACAGTTCTTCTAGGGACAATTCCACTAATTCACTTGTGTTGGCCTAAAGCTCTATTAATAGCTTTAGGCCTATCTCCACAATAGGTCCTGCTACAATCACTTGAGGAAGAGATGATAGCACTGCTTCCCACACCACCTGCTGGAACTATTTCAGTGAAGATCTGTATGTGCTGGAGCTCTTTGCGGTGTCTGCATGTTCTAAGCTGGCATAAGTGGCTTTAACTCATCCATGATCTAAAAAATGTATCCAGATTGATCACATCTCTTCTTAGCTGAAATACCTAATTTATTCCTCACCAAAGACATCGTAAAGTGGAAAAAATACAAAGATTAGAAAAAGAGAAGGGAAAATTTTGTTTTGTGTTTTAAAGAAAGGAGGTATAGAGGGAAAACCAACATAAGATGGATACAAACAAGGGGAGCTTGATCTGGACAAGCAGAAGTCTGAAGCACCGAAGAACTCATAGAAACAAAATAAATAGATCATTTGAGTTTTGTTGGTAAAGGAAGCTGGGATCAGGACATAGCTTAAACCTTTCTTGGCTATGTCTAGAACAAAACACTTCCCAGTTATGGAATCAGATTTCACTTATTGTTGCTTCACTTAACCTTCATGCACAGTGCTTACCTATTCATGCCAGGAGCCACTCCAATGCTGCCTTGTGCCATGACCTTCTTGATACCCTTCAAAGCCACCATCTTGGCCTTGGCAATCGGATCCATTATGTCTTCAGTAGCAAATTTATCCAGATCTGCACAGGGTAGAAGAGAGGGAAAACTGAACTAGAAACTTTAAGTGGCTCCTTCATGTTCTCCCACACCTCACTAAGAAAGGGCTGGTCCTTTCAATATAATGGAAATCATGTGAGCGAAGTGCTGCCCGTCAGCCATGTGCACAGATATCCTCCAATGGCCCTAGTGAAGCTCTCCAATCCCTCCCACATGTGTTTTTTTAAAAAAAATGTTATGCTGCAAAGCCAACTTGGATGGCCAAGGAAAAACAGACACAACCATTTCAGCAAGAGAGAGTTGACCTGTTTTAAGCCAATGAGGCCTTTTTCCAGATGGTGCCAGGAAGAACAATTTGGTTTCCTAGATTATGGTCTGCTTTTCCAGGAAGATGGGCTACTGGCACAGGATGGGTTGAACTTCACATAAGGAGGAAGAAATGTTTTTTGCTCAGAGACTGGCAATCCTGATCAGACAGACTTTAAACTAGGCTGTGTGAGGGAGAGTGATATTATCCTTAGGAACAGTAGTTTATCAAGGCCTGGAGTGAACAGCCAAATGGCTAAAGAAAGGGTTGAAAAAACACAAGTACTGTATTTTCTGGCATATAAGATTACTTTTTAACCCAGGAAAATTTTCTCAAAAGTCGGTGTCATCTTATAGAGCGGGTGCTGAAACTTCCAAGCTGGACTAGAGCAGTGTTTCCCAACCTTTTTTGAGCCGCGGCACACTTTTAACATTAAAAAAAATTGGGGGCACACCACCAACCAAAATGACACAAAATGACACTCTAACACAGTAAAGAACGGCTGGGGGATGGTGGCCTGCTGGGAGCAGCTGCTGGGAGTGCCAAAGCCGGGGAGGGGGTGGAGCCAGGCTGCACCATGCCCCGCCCCCTACCCCCGGCTTCACCTCTTCCAGCAGCTGCTCCAGCCTTGAGGGGGCAGTGCCAAGCCAGCGATGCCAGAGCCAGCACAATGCTGGCTTGGCACTGTCCCCTCAAGGCTGGAGCAGCTGCTGGAAGTGCCGGCCGGGAAGGGGCAGAACCAGGCGCGCCATGCCCCGCCCCCTCCCCCAGCTTCAGCTCTCCTACAGAGGAGGAGCATGAGCGGTGGACGGGCTTCAGTGGGCGGGGCTCCTCCTCCACGCAGCTTCAGCGAGCGAGGGGCGAGTGTCATGGTGGGAGTCATGGTGGATTGGAGGCTGGCTGGGGAAACGGCCGAAGGAGGCAGCGCCCCGGTCCCTTCTTTTTCTTCACCACTGCCCAGCCCTTCCTCCTCCCCGAAGCAGCAGGAGTTCGGCAGGAGGGGGAGGAAGGGGGGCAGAGCTTTTCTTGCGACACAGCAGGAGGTCCGTCACGGCACACTAGTGTGCCACGGCACACTGGTTGAGAAAGACTGGACTAGAGAATCTGCGGTCACTGAATATGGTGGAGGGAGTTCAAAAATGGCTGATGGCTCAAGAAAACACCAAGAAGAAGACAGATAGGTCTCCTATTATAGAATATTTGAGATGTAAAAAGATAGAATGGTTGATGTAGAATGTTAATTCTGAGGGTGATATAATAATAGAAGATCAATTGTTGTGATGATTAGAATAATAAGATAGATCGTCTTGTAGAGCGTAGATAGATAGCTGATAGCAAGGATGGAAGTACTCTTGTCTTTCTGTGTCTTAGTTATGTTCTTCTTTTCTAGCTCCTTACTATCCTTTTCTCGTAACCCCTCTATAGAGAGGTTAATCTTTTTTATTTGTTATTTGTTATTATGTCATTTGTAAAGTGTAGGTTTAGTTTGTTTTTTATGTTTATATCTTACATTATATTTCAATAATTTTTTTTGGCCATGGCTGCATCCCCGCATATGCGGCAACCATATGAAAGCAGCAAGGGTGGGGCTGTACAAGTATGGTAGAAGAAAATCCACTTACAAGGATTCGTGGAAAGAAGTAACTTAATGTGGTCCCGATGACGAGGTGAGGGGGCGCCTTACCGGGAAGGCATAAGTGAAGGTGGAGCAAGCTGCAGGCATCCAGGAAAATCATGCCTCTTTCGCCTGTCTGGCCCACCCTTGTATCCTATTACCATACCTTCTCTGCCTCTCAGATCTCACTCCTGAGGACTGCAGTGGAGCAGTGCAGGCGTGCATGTGCGACATCTGAGAGGCATAGAGAGAGGTACAGTAATAGGAAAATTGAAATCAAATCTGATGTTTTTTTTAAAAATTATTTGGTGTGTGTTGGATGAGGAATAGTCTTATACGGCGAGTATATACCAAACTCTATATTTTAACTGGAAATGTTGGGGGTCATCTTATACGCCCAGTTATCTTATGTGCCAGAAAATGTAGTAGTTGCAAGCAGCAAGAAAACAATAATCTTAAATAAACAGCTAAGGGGAATGCCCCACGGGCTTGGATGTTTTTGCACTAATGCCCACAGCATGGGAAATAAACAAGATGAACTGGAACCCTATGCACGACAAAACAGTTACGATGTAATAGGCATAACTGAAACCTGGTGGAACAAGTTCTGTAATTGGAATGTAGCAATGGAAGGGTATAACTTATTTCAGAGAAATAGACAAAATAGGAGAGGGAGTAGTGTAGCATTATGTGTCAAAAATATTTACACCGGTGAAGAGATGTAGGACTTCAATCCTAGAAACCAGGTTGAGAGCATCTGGAAAAGAATTAAGGGGATGATGACTGAAAAAGATTTAGTTGTGGGGATCTACTAAAGACCTCCAATCCAGACTGAATAACTGGACAAACCCTTCCTTGACCTGATGACCATATGTGCAGAAAAAATATATAGTAGTAATGGGGGATTTCACCTAACCTGACATTTGTTGGAAAACAAACTTTGCCAAGAGTAAAGTCCAACAAATTCCTCATTTGCCTTGCAGAATATTGTATTGTTTAGAAGGTAAAAGAGGCAACAAGGGTATCTGCTATTCCTGATCCAAACCTAGCCAACACTGAGGATCTCGTAAATATATTGGAAGCGGTGGGATCCATGCATTTAGACGTTAGGAGAGCTGACTTCAGGAAATTTAAGGAAATATTGAGTGTGGTTCCATGGACAGGAATACTAAAAGAAAAATGGTGATGGATGGAAGTTTCTTAAAGGTGAAATACTGAAGGCACAATTGCAAACAGGGCCAGCAAGGACAAAAAATAAGGGAAGTGTAAAAAAACCAGAATGGATGCCTAAAGAATGTTTAACTGAGCTAAGATTTAAAAGAGAAATGCACACGAAATGGAAAAGGGGGATTCTAGCCATGAAAGCCTTCGATAATACAGAGCTTACAAATGTTCCTTTTTTGGGCTACATCCCAGAATCCCCCATTTTTCTTTCTGGTCAATCTCTACATATCAATGAGGCATACAATTTTGAGCTATGTTTAAAGCTTTAAATCAAAGTTGAAATTCTCTGCTGACTTGGTGAAAACAGACTGTTATAGACAAAGCTCTCTGAGAACTCCTACCTGTATCAGGGAAGAAACTGTTAGCCAGCTGTTGCTGTTGCATCACAACCTGTTGAGGTTTTAATCCTATCATTTTCTGCTGTGCCTGTGGCTGCGGTGGCTGTTGCTGAACTCCCGGCATGGGCTTCTGGGCTAAAACCTGCTGCGGGTTCTGTTGGCTATGGATTGCCTGGATGCTATGCTGGGTAGCAAGCATATGAGCTTGATTTTGAGCCACTCCCATATGTGGTGCTAGTACTTGGCTTTGCTGGGCACCAGCCAGACGTTGCTGTTGCTGCTGCTGCTGCATCAGTTGTTGGTTGGCCACCATACCCTGTTGCCTGGCCACAAGGCCCAATTGAAGTTGTTGCTGCTGCTGTTGCGGGCTGACCAGCTGCCCATCATGAGGTTGGGAATGGGGAGTGGAGTGAGTCATCATGGCATGGGGCTGGAGGTGTTGGGTACCGCCTGGCATTTGAGTGGACATCTGCTGTTTCTTCTGCAGCTCCTTCTTCTCATGCTCCAGCAGGTCTTCAATCAAGAGGGGCAACTCACTAGCCACCAGAGAGCTTTCCATCTTGTCCAGGTCATCAGCTGGAGAGTGATGCTGAGTATTAGGGAGGCTCAGGCCCCCACCATCTAGCTCAAATTTTTCTAGAATCGAGTTACTGGTGTGGCCAATCTGGACAGGGGTGAGTGGTGGGCGGCTTGGATTGCCATAGAGAGCCTTATCTGAGATGGAAGTGTGGCTATTGTTAGGGAACTGTGTCATGCCAAGCCGCATAGCCCCTGGGGTCATGATGTTCTGGCTAGGCTTGATGCTGACAGCTAAGGTGGCAACCATTTTCTCAGATCCTTCAGACTTGATGGGAAGCTTCTCTGAGGTGCCAGAGTTAAATTGACAAGAAGAGGATTTCAGACAGCCTTCTTCTATCTTGGGCTTGATATCAGCTGGAAGGATAACCCCTTTGTTATCCAACATATCATTATGAGCCTTGATGTTAGTGGTGATGGGAGATGGTGACACTTCGGCAGAAGATGAGCAGGGGATTTGAAGAAGGCCAAGTCCCTCTTTAGCTTTCAGCTCATTATCTCTGGGCAAAGTTGGCACCTTCTGCTCATCAGGCTTTACAACAGTAGTGGAGGAAGTATCTCTGACATAAGGCCCAGCAGAAGGCTCTTTCTTGAGCAGCGCCTCACGTTCAGCTTTCTCGTTGGCAGATTCCACCAAGCGCAAATGTTCATTGAAGATGTCCTTCTTGTCCCCAGTGTCCAGCTCTGGATCTGTGTAAGCCAACAGGTCAAATTCATCACCATTCAGAAGGTCATCAAGGTGTGGGTCATTGGTCTCCAGGTTATCCAGGTTTCCAAGATCATCATCACCCTTGGCAACATCCGGATCAAGACTCAAGTTAGCCAAGTCATCATCATCCTCAAGATCCTTGTGGGAATCAAACTCATCATCTAGATCTGGTTCTACTGGCACCTCACAGGGTAATGGCCTACTGGACAAACCTAACTGGTTCTTGCCTGCAGCTGGGGTAGTGTCAACAGCAGCTGAAGTGGTAGTAGGTACATCTTTCGGGCCAGATGAGGAGAGTGGTTGGGGTGAGATGTGTTGTACATTACTAGGAGGAAGACCTAACTGGGGCACCGCCTTGACATGGGGGTGATGGTTGGTGCTCATCCCTGTTCCCTGAGGGGAGGGGGAGATAGGAATCTTCTGCACTGGCATGCCTTGGCTTCCCAGGGCAGAAGCCTGCATGGGCATAACAGAAGTTTTCAAGACCTGATTGCTGCCATCATTCCCAGGCAAGAAGAATCTGGGCCGAGCCTGTGGATTTTGCTGGATAAATGTAGGACTGGTTCCAACTCCACTCCCAAGGACCCCCTTCTGGCTGTTGTGCCGTAGCTCAATGAACTGGGCTCCTACGGTCCCTGCCGAAGCTTGGATTGCTTCACCAGGGCCTGGTAACCGTGAGGCTAAGCTCCCCAGGGCCTGTCGGTTCACATCTTGTGGTGGAGGCTGAGGAAAACGTGAAGGAACAGGGAGACGCATGGAAATTATTTGCTGCTGTTGCTGCTGCTGCTGCTGCTGCCACATCTGATGCTGTGAAGATTGGGTCTGGAAGACACTGCGGGGATAAAATGGCTGTGCAACTGCCATCGATGGCCTAAGAGGAAAAAGAAAAAAGGTAGGGGGTGTCAATGCCAGAAACAAGATGGAGACTCCAGTGTCACTACCTATACAGGTTAATAAGAAGCCCACATTCCAGGCTGTTCAAAGATGGTGACACTTCAAAAACTATGCACTCCCTTTTCTGAACATATCACCACATGTATAATACCTGCTGCTGCTGGATCTGTGAAACTGACATCTCTGGAAAACTAGTGATCTGCATTATCAATTCAGAAACCAGAACTACATTCCTTTTCATAGGAGAGCAGTTCATCACACCATGTTTAAGATTTTTTTTTTTAAAAAAGCTGTGCTTATTCAGTCATTGTACTGAGCAAAGCGTAAAGAGAAAAAAACTAGTCAAGGCAAGGTAGGTCACTCTAAGGCGCAGATGTCAATGGTATGTTGTTCCAAGAGTTGCTGGATTATTTGCACCATTTTCTCCACTGTTCAGCTTCCCTCCCTCTCAATCATTGTTATTTTCCGAATTGTCTGAATGTACATGGGGAGCACTTTAAAGCAAGGAACTGCCCTGTGTTTGTATGCTACAAAGCATGATGCTCTTTCTTTATGGTACATGTCTGTGCACAGGCACACCAAAGATAATCTCTTGTGTAATACTGTACAATCTATTTCTAAGCAAGGTGAAGGGAGCTACTCATTTTCCAAGTGTAATTTTTTTAATTATCGTGCTCGCTTCGGCAGCACATATACTAAAATTGGAACGATACAGAGAAGATTCGCATGGCCTCTGCGCAAGGATGACACGCAAATTCGTGAAGCGTTCCATATTTTTAAGAAATTAAAAAATAATAATAATGATAGCCCGCAGCCATGGCTTTGAGGAGAGCAAATCAGGGTTGTCTTGGCCACCAAGGTGTTATCAGGATGGTGTTAGCTCTGTCCACATCCAATTTGGCAACCACTCTGCTGAGGAGAGGTATTGGTGGAAAAGCGTACAACAGGGGCCCGTGCCAATTGTAGACAAACGCGACCCCCAGACATCCCTGTGGCACGTCTTGTGGCATCCTCGCACAATAGCATTTGCATTTGACATTGGCTGGTGCTGCAAAAAGGTCGATGCCCGGCCATCCCCACCTTCGAAAGAGATGGGTCTCATGAGGGTGCAGCAACCACTCGTGGTTGGTGGGTCCAGTCCTGCTGAGATGGTCTGCCATCATGTTGTCTTGGCCGGAATGCACCCTTGCCAGATGTCGAGAGTCAACTGGAGAAAAGAGCGGGACCATGTCCCCCTTGTTTGTTGATGTACCAGGTGGCTGTTGTGTTGTCTGTGCGAATCTGGACCACACATGCGGTGCTGGCTGTGGCGGAGAGGGTCAAACACCCTGATGAACCACGCCTGTAGTGGTCGGAAGTGCAGGCGGGCAAATGGTGTTACAGCAGTTGTGGAGGCCATATGCCCCAGCGTCCACTGAATGTGCTTGGCCTGCACAGAGGAAGAATGATGAATGTGCTGCACAGCTGCTGAGAGGTTGCAAAATTGCTCTTCTGGAAGATACACCTTGCGCTTGATGGAGTTGAGACTCACACCGATGAAGCAAATGTCTTGAGTCGGCTCTAAATGGGACTTCTGCACATTGATCACGAGGCAGAGACTCTGCAGTAAAGAGAGCGTGAGGTCTAAGTGTTGCAAGAGTTGTGAGCGAGAGGTCCCAACGATCAACCTATCATTGATGTAAGGAAACACAGTGATTCCATGTATCCGTAAGTGAGCCGTCACCGCTGCCATGACCTTGGTAAAGACCCGAGATGCAGTGCAGATCCCCAAGGGGAGGACAAAATAGGCCTTGTCGCATGATTGTCTATATGTATTGAGAGAATACTAGTGTTGTATTGATATGCTCTATATTGAAATTTGATTATTATATTAGAATATACCGTATGCATTAAGAAGAGATAGTGTATTCTCCTTCTATGTGTCTTTCAACACCCGCTTGTGTTTTTGGTTATAGTGTTCAGTAATTCTCCACTGTTTCCAGTGTGGAGAGCCACTGTAGCCATTTGAGTCTGGACTGCAACCGCGCCAAGAGCCTCAAGATGGTGAGCGGCTCCCATACCTGTAGCGCCACATGGTCCTCGAGACCGAGGATTGGTAAGACAGTAGATAGTATACAATATAGAAACCAGAAGTCCACGTAATACACAATTTTTTAAAAATTTACTATTACATCACTCAAGTTATCATTCATTTGCACTCAAGTCCAATCTCCCATATTCCCAATTTATTAGAGTAAAAACAGAATTCTTCATCTATCACAGACGGACAGAAGCAGAAAAACTATCGCAGCAGCTGCTACAACGTGGCTATCCTTCCAAAACCATACTACAAGCCAGAGAAAGAGCGGAGATCTGCGCGACCTACACTCTTCCCTTGGCAATGGGGCAGCTGACAGCAAAAGAGCCCGCTCAGGGCTTACGCTCCGGCCCACATTGCCTGCCAGCAAGCCCACCATGTTGCTCCGCTGGCTTGAGCCAGCCCACGGCTCCTCCAAGGGCTGTGGCGTCAGTTGCGGAGGGGAAAGCGAAGGCCCGCCTCTACTTCCGTCCGAAGCTGGAAGTACTCTTTGCGCCTGCCCCAGCTGCTCTCATAGAGAAGTCTGGGGCAGCGAGGAAGGCAGCGCCAGCTGCAAGGCCTGCTCCAAAGAAGGACTCTGAGGCGACGACGAAAGGAGCAGGTGGCGAGGCAGCAAAGAGTAGTGGTGGAGAACGCTGAGAATGCCACGCGTCTTTTGGAGTTTCTTTCCTCCCTTTTTCGCAGGTGAGGGGGTTTCATTTTCTGAGCCTTTCCGCTTTGTAGAAGCGGAGGATGGATGAGCACTGTCATGACTCTGTGAAGGTCCAGGGGGCTCCGACACTGCCTGGCGTCCATCAGAAGTAGAAGGCAACAGAGCCCTTTCGCAAAGGAGGGCCTTCAGTTACTGCTCCCAGCTCTTCCTTGCCTGCGGTGTAAATGCCTTGCAGGCCGACCAGGACTTCACATAATGCGTTTCTCCTAAACACAGGAGATACGAAGCATGGCTATCTGTATCAGGGAGCTTCTCCCCACAAGAAGCATATTTCCTAGAAACTACATTAAAAGCCATAATCAATTTAGGGATGAGACAAAAGAGTAGTCAACAAACCAGTCTGAAGTCAGGGTTGGAGAGGTCCGAGAAGTCTGTTAAACAGTCCAAGTCGAAAGGTACTGTAACTTTGTAAGTTTGTAAGAGAGGTTCCTAAAGGCTGCTGCAAAAGCAACTGGAAAAAAGGAACTGGACCTACAGCCCCATCTACAGAATATATGCTTATGGGGAAGAGGGTCGGGGCTACAGCCACAAGCCTTTTCAAGGCATGACCATCACTGTCCGGGTAGAGGTTAGGGCACGCCGAACAACGCTTGTAGGAGGTTGTAGACATATCGATCAACAAGGGGAAGATCCATCTCACAATCCGTTAAACAGTCCTTTGGTCGGGGGTGGAGAGGTCAGGAAATCGATTAGCAGTCCAGTAGTTAGTAGTAGAGAAGTCAGAATGGTCAAAGGCAGTCCGGTCAGCAACAAAAATCAGTCCAAGTACCAAAGTACAAAGAGCGAAGATTCTCACTAGTGCACAGAAGCACGGAAAGAGAGAATTGGAGGCTGAAGCCCCTCCCACTGGCTATATATGCTCGGGAGGGTGGGCGTGGCTTCAGCTGAGCTTGAAATTTTTGTCTAAGGTTCCAAAATTCTATTGCGCAAGCGCAGTATATCTAATGTATGCATCCACAGTGACCACGAAAAGGCAAGCTGAATTATGAAAGGGTTAGGTAAAGGATACTCACCTGCCATTGATATCCATGGTAGAAGGGGTAGCTGCAGGAGGGGGTCGAGCAAGACGCTCATCCTGCACGTAGGGAGACTGCACCATAACTGCACCAGGTAGTTTGTTGCCACCTGGGGTACCAAGCATTCCTTTGTCCTGTGAGAAGGAAGAGAAAAAGAAAGGCCATTTGCAAGGATGTAATTTGACAGTGCAGTTGTCATGGCCAGCAGTTTGCCTGGCTTGGCTCTGCTGCTGCTGGATGCTTGGAAGGGGTCAAGCTGACCTTACTTTCTCAAAGAATGCATCACAGGCTCCTGTGATTATTTGTACAGGGTTGATGAAACGAGCAGCAGCGGAGTTCAGTGGATAAACAAGGAAGAAGTAGCTCTTTGGTAACAGATAATATCATACCTTCATATTCGTGACTTGGATTCTGGCTGTTACCCCAGGTAAGATCTGTGGACCCTAACCTTGTTCCTGCAATCCTGTTTTGAACTCTGCTGTTCCTGTGACCTCATCTTGGACCTTGGAAACCTGGAATCTGAATCTTGGACTGCCCGCCTTGCTGTGACTTATGGAATTGATCTTTACTTTGACCCCTGACTGTCTGCCTTAGACCTGGTACTCTGAAAAGTTATTACTGCAACTAGATCGACCACTTGCTCCCTCGATCCGTGCCCCTCCTGGCTGGTGAAAGCTTGCCTGGAGGGGTTACGTGACCCCCTGTTGAAATTAGTTAACAGCTCCCTTGAGCAAGGAGTTTTTCCAGGGGGATTGAAAGAGGCAGTGGTCACTCCATTGCTGAAGAAACCGAACTTAGATCCGTCGGTCCCTTCCAACTACCGCCCAGTATCGAATTTGTCGTTCCTGGGCAAGGTGGTTGAAAGGGCAGCAATGGAGCAGTTGCAGTGCTACCTAGATGATGCAACTTGGTTCGACCCCTTCCAGTCCGGCTTCCGTTCTGGGCATGGGACGGAGACGGTGCTGGTCGCCATCACAGACAAGCTGCGTCGCCAACTAGATCAAGGTGGATCGGCGCTGCTCGTGTTATTGGACCTCACGGCAGCGTTCGATACTGTCGATTACGATCTCTTGACCCACCGACTGGCCGGGGCCGGGGGTCGGCCCTTAGCTGGCTGTCCTCCTTCCTCCAGAACCGGTCCCAGCGAGTGAGAAGGGGTGAGGTTATCTCCGGGGGTGCCCCACTTCATTGTGGGGTGCCTCAGGGGGCAATTCTCTCCCCTTTATTATTTAACATCTATGTCCGACCACTTGCCCGGTTCGCACGCAGCTTTGGGCTGGAGTGTCACCAGTATGCGGATGACACCCAGCTCATTCTGGGGATGGAGGGCCAGCCTGACTCCGTACCCGATAATTTCCATCACTGCCTTGAGGCCGTCACTGGATGGCTGCGAGCCAGTAGGTTGAAGGTGAATCCGGACAAGACGGAGATCCTGTGGCTGGGCCGTCCGGGCACGGGGGGGGATCCGCCTTCCGACCCTGGACGGGGCGACACTCCGCCCGTCCCCGTCGGTGAAGAGCCTAGGAGTCACGCTTGACTCCGAGCTGTCGATGGAGAAGCACATCTCCATCGTCAGCGGGGTGGCTTTCTACCACCTCCGACAGGCGAGGAGGCTGGCTCCCTACCTGTCCCGCCATGACCTAGCCACAGTGGTCCAAGCCACGGTCATCTCAAGACTAGACTACTGTAATGCCCTCTACATTGGCCTTCCTTTGTCGGGGATCCAGAAGCTCAAGCTGGTGCAGAACGCAGCAGCGCGGCTGGTGGCAGGTTGTCCATCTCGCTGCCACATCACGCCTGTGCTGCGTGAACTGCACTGGCTTCCAATAGAGCACCGGATCACCTTCAAGGTGCTGGTTTTAACCTTTAAGGCCTTGAATGGTCTGGGGCCAGTGTATCTAAGGGACCGCCTCTCCCATTACAGCCCACCACGACCACTGCGATCCGAGTCCCAAAACCTTCTGGTAGTGCCTAGTCGGCGATCTGTTCATCTGGCCTCAACGCAGAGGAGGGCATTCAATGCCGCCGCGCCGGTGCTGTGGAATGCTCTTCCTCCCACAGTCCGAGCGCAGGCTGATCTGCTAACATTTCGCAGGGCCTGTAAGACCCTCCTCTTCATCCAGGCGTTCGGTGTTTAGGTTTATGTATATAAAACCGTGCCCAAACCATGCTTGCGCGCTGGTTGCGGCAATTTTAGTGTGTTTTGTTTTACCCGGATTTTACTTGTTTTTACGACTCACAATGTGAGTCGCCCTGAGCCTACGGGAAAGGGCGACTAATAAGTCGAATAAATAAATAAATAAATAAATGCAAACCTGGTTACCGTTTGTTCTTGCTCTTGAAACTGATTTAATAATACTATTGGTGTTAATTGGACTTTCAAACCTTGATTTATGTTAACACAACTGTGTGCTGTGCCAGACCTTTGAAAAACTCATGGCATTTAAAAGGTATTTAAAAGGTATACTTTCTCAGTCTTAGATGAAGGCAAAGGCAAACAACCCCCTCAGAACAAATCTAGCCAAGGAAACCCTGTGACAGAATCAGACAAGGGGCACCATAAGTTGATACAACTTGAAGGTACACAATGAAGCATTCAGCTTCCTCAGGATATGCTTAATTATTGATTCTATGTAAGACGCTAATTCCGAGGTCACAGAGAAAACACAGTTGGACACTGGCCATCCCCATACCTGAGCTGATGGATATGGGGTCATGCTGCGATTCATTTGCTCAAAGCCTTGTCCGCTGGTCTCAGGGTTCCATGATGCCTGGGCACTGGTAGCTGCAGCTGCTGCGCTTTCTTTCTCTTGTCTCAAGTTGTTCCTTTGGATCTGTTGGCGGATGAGCAACTCACGTAGTCTCTGGCGCTATTTGGTGAGATAATCAAAGAGAAAAGGCACAGAGTGTGATGATGCTCTGAATTCTGATGTCCTTGAAGGACACTTCAGTTTTCACGTGTAAATAAAGTCTTTTGTTATTCTTAGAAACTGCTTTTCCTTCCCATATTTCTTTCCCACTCAACTTGAGCAGGCACACACAAAAAAGAACCCAGAAAAAGAAACAGAAGAATGCAGTACTGAAAACAATGTGAATCAATGTATAAACCAACCTATCCCTTTCCTGGTGACCTGCAAAAACACAGGACTAGCTAGCTGGTACTAGAAAGACTTCTTTCAGCTTCACCCCCTGCAATCTACAGTATGATTAAAAGTAGCCTACCTGTTAAGGCTGCTGTAAAAAAAACCCCGAGATTACAGAAATTTTGACGCACTCTACAATTACCGTATATACTAGTGTATGACAATATAACAGACCTTGGTTAACTCATATACATCACAGTGTAAGTACGAATTTTCCAATGTAGCATTACTTCTGGCCAGTGGCATCACTAGGGCACTACAGAGATATGCAGAGGAGGTAATAATGAAGCAACTGACATTGCTGCAACCTTCAGTATCCCTCAACCCATGCGAGACACATCATGTTACTCCTGTGGAATCATGCCACAATTCATAGGTTGCACTTTCCCTTCTGGGCTTCTCAGACCGGGTGGATTTACACATAAGTAAACAAGTGGAAGTTCATTCTCCACATCCACCCCCTTTGTTTGGACTGTCTCCAGTAGTACCTATTACTACTATTAGGTCACAGCTAATGTCCTCTCCTCATCTGATAAGGCCCCGTATTCTCACCCCCCTTCTAGCTCTTTCTCTGGTGGTGATGGTGGAGCACTCCTCTCATTTGTCTCTTGTGATACTATAGGGCTGATTAAGAGTCACTGATGCTATGGATGTGGTCACTGCCCACCATCAGACCCATAGAGATGTCCTTCCAGCCAGGAGCCAGAGGAGAAGAGTGTGCCATGATAGAATCACTGATGGAGCTGGAACAGGAGTGCAAGTGCATGGCATTTGACAAGGGAGTGGCAGGAGATGACCTTATCAGACTGCCAGAACTGGGGGACGAGTTATCCTCCCCTCCTGCCTTGCTTGCTGTTGCTCTGCTCTTCTTTTAGAAAGCGAATTCTTGGCTCATCTTGGAGCTCTATTATTTATTGATTGGCTGTTAACAGTTTTGCCTACTGCATGGGGCTGGCTGGCTAGCTAACAAGAGCAAGTAAGTGACTGTGGAAAGAGAGGGACAGAGAAAGGCAGACTAACTCGTTCACTTCCATCTTGCAAGTTTGTTATTTCCTCTTTTCTCATCCAGTGTCCTTTCCCCCACTTTTTTCTGCCTCCCTCACAACTCCTCTTCATTCCCCCCACCCACCCATTCCCACTTCCCTGAGGCTTATCATCTTCTTTCAACCCTGCTTCAGTCCACCTCCCTCTCCTGTCTGCCCATCAAACCATCTGGTGCTGGGTGATTTGAATAAGGCACCTCAGATGTTAAGAGAAGCTGCAGCTCCTTCACCTCAGAGGATCTACCTCTTTTCACTATGTCCCATATTTGCACCTCATCTCCCCCTCTCCCCACCTGATCTTTTCTTCCATCCAAGTGCCACCTCTGTGTTGATGGAGGCAGGCAGGATTTCCCCGGGTACTAGTTGTGGGGGGTCGGGAGCAGGTGAGGGTTTTGCCCTCCTTTCTGCTAGAGATCCCTGTGTACAACTAGTGGGCCACTGTGTGACACAGAATGCTGGACTAGATGGGCTGAGGCCCGATTCAGCATGGCTCTTCTTATGTTCTTATGTTCTTATCCTTCCCTTCTCTGTGTATTCAACTGCACACATAACCATTACAAATCAGAAACGGCCTCGTCTCCTTTGTCTTTTTGGTCACCCTGCAAGCAAGCTGCTTTTAAAACGTCAATATTATCATAACATAACCTACCTTCTAAACTAAGTAATATAGACAAATTCCATTCGTATTCAGTGACTGAAGATTTTCTTATTTCAGGACACAAAAGAGCAATGCCCTTCCAACAGACAACTCATATGCATACAAAATGTGTTTCGATCCTATGGGGATTTGCTTAGGGATTTATCTGCACAATGGCTTCCTTGTTCCAGTGTCTTGTATTTCTGTTCTGAAGGAATCTTTGATGAAACATTGCCATGCCCTAACTCTGATTTTGGTTTCGATCCTACTCTAGATGGCTCTACCATCCAGGAAGGCAGCTAGTCCAGTCTAATCCAGTTACAGGAATTTTATGCCATTTCTGTTCTAGGATTCCAAATGTTGTACGCAATTCCTTGGAGGCCTGCGTGTATGACCATTTAAATATTAATTAGGACCCAACCCCTTTTTACAATAAATGTGACAGTAAACTGCCTACCTGCCGCTGTTTCTCCATCTCTGTTTGGGTGGTGTTACTACTGATAGGTCCCTCCTGGTTGGCTGGCAATTCTTGCAGCTCTCTATTTGGGGGTCCTACTCCTCCCTCTTCCCTCTTGTCACCCGGTGGCATCATGCCTGTTCGTGGCAGGTAGGACAAGTTGCTATCTTGCTGAGGAGGCGGTGGAGGTGGCGGCTGGGGAAGAACCGATGGAGGACGGTGTGGGGAAATGTTGTAGGAGTCCTGGGTGCCCTTGCTGGGACCTAAGGGACTCCCAACTTGGTGGAAACCTGGTGAAGAGACATAACTTGTGCTTTGGGGCTTGCCAGAGGCAAAATGGTTATTCACTCCATGGGATGGAGAGCTTTTGATTGGCTCACTGGGAGGGAAAGTGAAGCGCATCTGGGGCTGAGCATTTGGGAAGACACTGGCACCAGGGGAGCGGGCAAACTGAGGCTGCTGGCTGGCTTTGGGATGGGGCTCAACAGAGGAGGGCCCTGTGGGAAAATTCCCCACAGCAAGAGTATTGTGAGAGATAGGAATTTGCTTGAAGCCAGTGTCTGACATCTGAGGCCGAGGGGGTTTATGCAGAGGGGCAAAGGGGTCACGGGACTGTGGCCGTGAAGGAGGACGGGAGTAAGGGTCAGGAGACTGAAAGCGAGGAGTGACAGGGGATTGGCAGAAGGCTTCATTGGAGAGTGGCCGGGGAGTGAGAGGTGACTGAGAGCTGGACTGGGATTGAGGGCTGGCAGGGATCCGTGAAAAGGGGTCTGAAGGCAATGAGCGAGGGGGCAAAGGACAACAGCTTTCTGACGCGAGGGCCTGAGGCCTAGGTG